>PKRV01000777.1:36937-141905 GCA_003709505.1 Hyphantria cunea
AGGACAGACCCCTGCGGAACGCCGCACGACATGGGTCGCCGTCTCAAGGCGCCATCTCGATCCTCGTACACGACGGTACGCTCCTCCAAATAGTCTGCCACCAGCCGCCTCAGGTACTCTGGCACCCCGTGGTACTGGAGTGCTTCCCTGATGCAGCTGAATGGCAGACTATTAAAGGCGTTGGCGATGTCGAGAGACACCGCCAACACCACGCCGCCACAGTTCACCGCCTCCTCGGTCACGGCCCTCAGGCGCACCACGGCATCGACCGTCGAACGCCCCTCTCGGAACCCGAATTGGGCGTCCGACAGGTCTGGGCCCACCTCGCTGAGGTGCCGGACGATGCGGGCAGAGAGCACCCTCTCGAACAACTTGCCCGCCTGGAGGCTCATACCCTAACCTATCCTCCATTCTCTAAAGGTCGGCAAAGCATTTGTGACGCCTCTATTCTTGCGGGCGTCTATGAGCGTATATTCCATAAAAAAACAACTTTCAGAGAAATATATATATTTATATACTTTACTTACTTAACAGCACATACTTAGGTTGATGTACTGAGTGCTGCAGATTTACCTGTCTCTGATAGGATGTTTTATAGCCTTTCTACGAAAAGGTTTGCTCCTGAACTACAAAAATTAAATAAAATATATTTCTATGCAATATCACCTTAGTTTTTTTACGAATTGAAACAGTTATTATCTTATCACTTATTGTATGTCTAATTGTTCGAATATTTCATCGGTTCAATTAATTAATTCTTGTACTGACCAAAATTCACATGCAAGAATTTTTGTACTGAAATGAATTTTCAGCATCAACTAAACCGCATGCTACCGAATACGTTCCTCTGCATTTCACCTCTATACAAAAGCGAGCAACACTACCACCAAAAATAATTTGGGTTGCAAGAAATTTAATCAACATTTTAACAGTAAACACAAAATCTTCCGCATGATTTCAACTCTAAATTACGCGAGACTTGTTAAAGCTAAAAGCAGTAACAATATTCGTAGTTTTCGTTTTAATTAACCTAAATCCGTGGTTGCCGCTCAAAGACAGGGACATGCGACGCTGAAGTTTACAAAGACTCTACGCATAGTCAGCTAAATGAGATATTTATAAACAGAAAAAAACTGTTTTTCAGTTAAAAATAGCGTGGTTTTTTTACTACATATTTAATCTTGACTTGTCGAATGATGATAATGTTCTTGGTAATCTTTACTTAACTTAGTACTTAATCCAGACAATACACCGTGGTAGAGCCACGCTTCGGCCTAAATGGCCCGGCTCGACCGGAGCGACACCACGCTGTCACGAAAAACTGGTTCATTAGGTGAGCGAGGATACCGGAGGCCCATACCCTAACCCCTCCCTCCATCCCCCTCACCATCCCCCAATTCGTGACATTGTTACGTCTATACGTAATTACTAAGCAATAAAATTGTTAAGACCGTAACAAATTAAATTTATTCCACAAATAGGATAGTGGATTCGATTCCCTAACTACAAATATATTATAGGAAAACACTGACAAGACACAAAATCGGAATTGTACGCTCCTGTAAGCACTCGCAACAGTAGGACGTCTATAGGCGAAGAGCTTGTAAGCAACCCGTCGTCTAACGGGTGAACTTGATGTTGCGGATGTCCATCACAACACTTTTGACCGTCTCTCCGCCCGCATGTGCGTCGGTTAATTATCGCTGTAAGGAAAGTGGTGGTACCGATGCCCTTCCTCAAGAATCAAAGCATCTTCATACTAGATGTCATTGAAGTCGATCCTGCGGTGTAACAAACAGAAAGAGCTACTTTGGAAATTTTAACATTACTCTGGACGAGATACTTATAGATATTCCCTTTTATCTGTAAATGCCTTTGAGTTGAAATTAATTTTACTACTCAATACGTTAAACAAAAAAGTAGCTTATGTACTCAGACCATAATATATCTCGGCAAAGGTAAACATCAGAAAGTACACTTAGCCGTTTTCTCAGAATTAAGTAACAAATGTCAAGCCAATTTTTTTTACCTTTTTATACTGAAAAATTACAGTAATTTTATACTATTGTGTACTATTAACAAAAAAGAAGTAATCTAGCATTTTATTCTTTAATCTAAAACCCAATTTAACTAAAACCAACACGTTTTTTCCTCGATTGGAGAACACGATTTCTTATACTTTGGATTTCCTTTTACCGAATAAAACAGGGTGGATTTAATTAAAGTAAACTTTCTAAATTCCCGAGACGGAGTTTTCTATCGGAAAACAAAACTAACAACGCATGTTGTTTAATTAATTCCCTCTTTTTCCTTCTCTATGGAGCTTCAGGAATTGTTTCAAGCATCCAAGATGTACAGTCAGCATCATATTGATTAGTGCTCTCAGTGCTCAAAAACATGTGATAAATATTTATTTAATTTTATATTGGCAACTATGTCGCACATTGCACTAGTATCATAAGGGACCAAATCGAAATTTCAAGCTTTTGAATGCACCTGGCTTTACGTTTACAAACACCGTGGGAGAGCCACGCTCTGGCATACATGGGCCAGCTCGACCAGAGTGATACCACGGCCTCACATTAAACCGGTATGAAACAGCACCTGCGCTGTGTTTGTGGATACCGGAGGCCCATAATCCAACCCTTCCCCTCATCTTCCTTCCCATCCTCCAAGGCCGGCAACGCATTTGTGACGCCTCTGTATTGCGGGTGTCAACGGGCGGCGGTAATCGCTTACTATCAGGCGACACGTCTGCTCGTTTGCCACATACATAATTAAAGAATAATAATATGAACTTTTTGTCAGTCAACATAATATTGACAGCTGATAGTTAAGATATTACGAGCACTTTGAATGCTCATAAAAATTTGAGTGTCTTGTCTACCAATATAAAATTGATGTTTTTTAGATAATTTTGAGCACTTTGAGAGTACAAATCCGTATGATGATGACCGTACTACTTACAAGTTGCAAACAAAAGATGAAACAGATGAATTTTAGATACTGTTTAATGATCTATTACACATTTTTAATTCTTGTGTTATATTGTCGCTCACCATGAACTCCGAAACTATTTTAACCGTTTATGACGTTTTTTAAATGTGTGTTTTGTTGGAAGAGCCGAGTAAGACGCAGATGAAGTTTCTGAGTTACCTAGTATTATATAGAAGATAATAAAATAGAAGTTGCGCAAAAATTTATTGCACTAACAACTAACAAGATATGTTATACATATATCAAAGCTTAAAAAAATAAATACTATAAACGTGAATATACTTCTCTTTGTTTTTACATTTTCTTTCCTAAACCAGTGATGAATTCTTAATCAATCATGGTGTAGTAATAAAGCCCGGACATCTTAAAAACAGATGTTTATATACATAGATAGTGGACATTAAACACATATATTTACACCAAAAATATTCACGAAAATGGCGCTAATTCTGTTGTTCACGTCACTAAACTAAAATTTACTAAAATTTGTTGTTGCATTATATACTTTAACCTCGTTTGCTTACAATCCATATTATCTATATATTTTTATTTTATTACTTTATGCACAAATACGTGTATTGGTGGACTTAATGCCCAAGGCATTCTCTGCTAGTCAACCGATTGAGCAATACAGAGAAAAGATGAGGCAACTGCAGTTATGATGAAATTATAGATTTTAGACTTTGCACATAGTATGAGAAATATAATATATGATATCCAAGAACATTTATGTATTAAATAACTATTGTAGCCCTCTCTATAAGTAGGTTAAGATCTTTCTCTTTACCACCCACCAGCTCACAATATAGTTACAAAAAAACAAAGAATAAGTAAATATTAAAATAATAATTGACAAATAAAAATAATACGTTTCAATACGAGTAAAATGTCACTTTAGACGTGTCATATTTGTTAAGAATAAGAGTTTCATAAAAAATATAGGACTTGCATCATTTTAATGTTTGTGGGTATATAATGATCAAAGTAATTAGAAAATTATATGAACAGTTGTGTTTGACAGATATACAGTATAACATGCTACGTGAATACCGTGAATACAATTTTGTATGTAAACAATAATTGTTTACATGCAAAATTGTATTTACGGTATTCACGAAGCGTAAATTTTACTTTAGCATAAGCAAAATTAGTTAAAATACTCAAATTGAACCTTATTTTCGTTTGCTATTATGTATAATATAAAAATAGTAATATAGGATATGGATAGACTTAGAAGTCTTCTAAATACATGCCGACTAAATTGAACTTTCAATGTAAAAATTATAAGTAATAATCACGAAATAATTTAGCCGGCATTAATTAGGCTGATATCTAAGTATAGTGCGATATGTTAAGTTCTGCGTCACCCGTTACACATTCAACACAAGAACAGCAAAAGAAAAATTATGGCCTAAATTGACTGATTAATTTAACTGATTTTGGGTATTACTAAGCAAATTTTACTTTTCTTAGTATTAAACAAACGTGTGTCTGATCTGAACTGAACACAGTGATAACTAAGTCAAAAAATCAACATTATTTTTCATCAACCATCCAAAGATACAATTATATTACAATTAAAATATGATACAATTAGAAAGGGCACAAAGAGCTATCCTAAAGGTTTCCAGTTTTAAGCCTTTCCGTTTTCCTACCAAAGAACTATATGACCACTTCGGAGTCTTGACAGTACGACAATTATTCATTCTCCAAACTATTCTAAGACAACATAGTATGACAGGTGATAGTGAATGTTCTTTTACGACATTTCGAGGACAACCAACACGAAGGTTTAGACTACCCCTAAATGAGATCCGCAGGACCTGTTTCAGTCAAAGGTTCTTCTGCTTTCTCGGACGCTTTCTATATGGTCTTTCGAACAGAGTTTTGAATTTTGTGAACAAAAACAAATATTACTGTAAGAAGGTTGTTACCGACTGGCTTCTTACACTTAGCTATGACGAAACTGAAAATCTGCTTCATCCAGTTGAATAGGCTATCACCATACACACACACACACACACAACACACACACACACACACACACANAAAAAAAAAAAAAAAAAAAAAAAAAAAAAAAAAAAAAAAAAAAAAAAAAAAAAAAAAAAAAAAAAAAAAAAAAAAAAAAAAAAAAAAAAAAAAAAAAAAAAAAAAAAAAAAAAAAAAAAAAAAAAAAAAAAAAAAAAAAAAAAAAAGACAAACTGGTTCTAGCTACCACTGACAGAACTAAAATCTAGGAGATAAAGTTAAGACATTTGCCAAGACTTACGATCGGTTGTGATTATCTGTTGGCTGCCATGAGAGCACCGCTGGAAACTAGCCAAATTTGAACATGACTTATATTTATTTTTTTGATATCAATTTGGAAAAAAACATTTTACTGTATTTCCTACTGACTGATGCGTTATTCGTTAAAAAGCCTATCATCATAGGTCACAACTTCAGGCAGGCAGATTCAGCTTGATTAGCAAAAGTGATAAAATGCTTTGGCGTTGATTCGGGAGAGATTTGTAATTACTCCTTGTGTAAGTTGCTTATGACTGGCCAATGGAGTAGTTTTTTAGTAAAAACACAACTTCTTTCTTATTCTCAAGGAGCCGGAGATCCAAAGAGAATTGTCACGCCATAATAAAAAAATGGAATAGAAAGCTAGATAAAAAGAGTGAAGTTTAATTAAGAGATGAGACAGGAAACACCCTTCTCTACTGCCATCTTATATTTAGCCCATAAGCTCATCCCAAAAAAACTGTGCTATTTAGATGAAAAAACTCATTTCAATAAATTTAAGTACTTTATCGTTTGAAAATTTGTCGTTTTCAAATAATTTCATAACGCTACCCAACAATTTTGCTTTCAAAAGATTTAATAAAAACTTCTCAAAGCTCTTAATGGCTTTTTACGTTTGATTTTATTAAGGCTTCGATAAAAATCAAAAGAACTTTATTATTTTGAATGTTTTAAAATACTTTTTTTCTTCGTATTTTTTTAATCAACTTTTCAATATTGATGCTAAAAGTTTCAATTTTACTTAAAACTAACTTGAAATTATTCGTTTAGACGACTCAGACAACGAGTAATGTTTTCATTGAATTTATTAAAAAAAGTCTGTACCTCTTTAACATTTCAGTGAGTTTCTTTTTAATAAAATACATTCACACAGACTAGATAAATAATTACTAAGTAAATAGGTAATAAGATCATTATCTGTTTTTAAATACAATTGCGGAGGTGTCGCACTAGGAATATATGACTTCACCGTGGGAGAGCCACTTCTCACATAAACCCGGTGTAAAGCAGCACCAATACTGTATTTCACCGAGTGAGTGAGGATACTGGAGGCCCGTATCTTCACCTCTCTTCCCTTTCCCCTTCCTCGTCCCCCAAAGGCCAGCAACGCACTTGTGACACCTCTGGTGTTGCGGGTGTCCATGGGCAGTGGTAGTCCCTTACCATCAGGTTATACGTCTTCTCATTTATCCCTACTCCATAAAAAACACACAAACATACATGAAACGGACACAAAGAACACCCAGTTCCATGAGACAGTGGAATTTGAACCTTTAACACTTGGCGGTGTAGAACGTGGCGGGGCGATCCACTTAAACCATTAGGCTAACCGTGCAGTCAAGGTAAAATAATCTGAATGTTACTGCTATGGAAGCGAATTCCATTTCGCTTTTATATTAAATTCTTGTTATTGTTATTGTAAGGTCAGATTAGCTTTACATAAGTTTTAAGTTCCTCTACCGTTTCTCAAGTACGCGTGACTGTGTCTTCTTTTCACTGCTTCACTGCTTTTCTGCTAAAAAAAAATTAAATTTTCGAGTTAAAATT
Organism: Hyphantria cunea; assembly: GCA_003709505.1. Taxonomy (NCBI): domain Eukaryota; kingdom Metazoa; phylum Arthropoda; class Insecta; order Lepidoptera; family Erebidae; genus Hyphantria; species Hyphantria cunea. Next base: position 43,769 of record PKRV01000777.1, read on the forward strand.
GCCTTTGTAGCTGTTTTAAACAAATAATTAAAATTAAAGTGTCTGTTTGTAATTTCAAAATATTTTATATTAATGTAAATTCAATCTGTATTTAATGTAAGAATGTATTTTTTTTTCAGTTTATTTATTCCGGCTAATCACTTTTACATATCGATAAGTACATCGATTTTGACGATAATTTCACAAGGAAATTCTTTTTCTTTTAGACTAGCTTTGTCCTATCGCGTTATCCGCGGGACTCAACTAGTTAATATAAAGGTCTTCAGAGTCGATTCTAAAGAGTCACTATAATTATAAAATAAATAAATAATAAATATTTCGGACTTTTCGGAAGCAGAGCTTGTATTAAGGGTACTAGACAACTTATATGAATACGTAAATCCTTTTTTTGTAAATACATACATATATACAAACATTTGGTCCGACCCAGCATTCGAACCCTCATGGACAGCAATCGCATACGCACATTACATTGCGCTACTGAGGCAGTCGAAATTGGAGGAATAGGAATTAATGTTCCTATTCATATATAGTCACTATTTTGTTGTATTATTATCAAATAGCAGTACTGAAAGATTTCATGAATAATAGTAAGTAAAGCGGTCACCCTGTTTATAGCTACATTAAACTGCTTCATCAAAATTACATGGTAACAAAAGTACACTGTAATTACAATGTACTAGCCATGCACCAGTTCCGCAAATTGCGAAAATTTATTAGGTATACGGGATGTTCGCGGCTGTAGTGCACTGATATCATCGCATTTGAATACAGGATGCTACTGAACTAGATATACCTCTAGGGTTTTTAAATGCCACTAATGAAAAATTACTCTACACTACCTGAGAATGCAAACAATGCAGTATGCTGACCAACATTATAGGGGCCTAGTGATTTATAGCGTAATTTTTTATAGTGGTAAGCGGTGGTTTCCAATTTCATCTGATTTTGTTAGGTTTGGGTGAAGTTAAATAATGTTAAATGTTCAAAGACCTTTGTTGTAAATTGGAACTTTTATTGGACCAAGCACATGCTGAAACCAAAATTAACGTGATTTATGTTATCATACACGAAAAAAAATGCAGTCTAGTTGAAAACCTGTTCCTTTTTTTCAAGTTGGTTAAAGTTGGAAGGGGTTGACCTCGAAGTACAATAATATTTTTCTAAATAAATCTTCGAAAACTTTTTTTTTTCATCATCATGTTATCAACAAAAAATGAATAGCAGCGTATCGATTTCTTCAGACCAATAACTTAAAAACTACTTGTCCGTCTCATTCAAATAAAAATGAAATCAAAAAATGTGCAATCGAATTGACACCCTCCTCCTTTGAAAACTGTTAAAATTGGTCCCTTGCACCTCTTTTTAAAAAGACAAACAAAAATTAAATTCATAGACAAAATCATAATAAAACAAATAATGTGATTTACGTTTTCAATATAACGTCTATGCTAGTCTATCGAAAGGTCTTTCCCAGACACAGATTTCTGTAAAATAAAGTGTATTCATCTGGCAACTAGTAGAGTTGCTGTCTAACCAGCCCCCCTAGGTGCCAGCATTTTTTTTCGTCAATCGTTGACGCTCAAATTCTCGTGTGTCATTGGTTAATACTTTGTCTAAGATTAGCTAATGATACACAAGAATTTAGGCATTAACGATTGCACAAAGAAAAACGCTTACAACTTATCTAGAGGGGCTGAATAATATACCTATCTGGTTCCTCTAATTCCACGTGACATGGAGTACCGTATAACAGTATCAGTTTCACTGTTTATGTAAAGTTTATTTCTGTTTAATTAGGGCAATGCGTGCGTTTTGCTGTACCTACATTGTGTTGTTTATGTACAAACGTTTTGTGCATAATTGTTACGAGTACGATATTAACTAAACCACCATAAATTAAAGGTTACATTATAAGAATTGGGTTAAATTTTGTACCTGCACGCGAGTAAATTGTAAAATCTATTGAAAAATTAGATTCGCATTTAAAAAAAACTTTATCTCTAAGGCGCTAAAATAAGGGATGACATTTTTCATTGCTCGTCATTTTCAATACTACTATAATGAATGGAAAATACTTGTAATCTATACAAAGAAATGAAATTGAAATGTCTATTGAAACGCCAATTTAAAAACTTTTCATTAAATGCATATGAAAGTATATGCGGTACTTAAATAGTCTTTTGTTTTTTTTCTGTCACTCTTTTGTTCTAGCTAATATCCAGAAAGTTGAACTGATTTTAATGGAAATTCACCGGCAGATACCTGTTGACATAAAGAGTAACATAGACTACTTTCCTTAAACCAGGTTCGCCCCGCGGCGTTTCTTGCGGTTTTAGTTATATAGGTACAAAAAAAAATCGAAGGGTTCACTGCGGAGCTCAGCGAAAGGAAGCATAAAAATTTCAAATTAATAACATGCAATTATTATGAACATTCAATTTAAGTATTTCTCAAGCACTACAACTTCTGAGCCAACATTTTAAACCAGTAAATTCTCACGACAAAAAAACATAATTCACTTGCAACAAATAGTTTGGAAACCTCAGTACCCACAGACACATTAGTACTGTGCATCTTTCGATAACTCAGTATCGAGTTGGCCTATCGCCACGTACTCGACTAATGCGATGGGCGGGTCGGCTATCGATAATCGGTGATTTATTTACAGTATTCTTTTGTTCTCTTGTATTTGTGGGGCTTTGCTTGTAAGGATATTTTATGTTTTGCACTAAAGGTTATAAATAAATTTATTTAAGTTAAAAATTCTAATATCTTTTTAATCGAGCTTAATACTTAATATTCTTATATAATTGTAAAATAATATTATATATTGAAAAGTAACTCTGTCTGTCTGTTACTCCTTTTACGACTAAACCGCTACACCTATTTTAATAAAATTAGGCATGGAGATAATTGAACATAGGCTACTTTCTACCGCGATAACCAATAAACGAGTGAGTGGAGCCAAGAAAATATCTTGTATAGTATATAAGTTACACCCGTTCATGGAACAAGTAATCATTCTCATAATACACTATTATTCCTGGATGAATATTAACATCACAGCTTTTGCTAAGCTGTCAAAATTGCTAGCTATAGAAAAATAACTATATTACACTCACTCACTACACATACACTGTTGATAAGACTCAAAAGATTACAGCAAGTGGCGCTCAAGATAATAATGCATCATGTATCTAGGGTCGACATACTATGAATTAAGTTTATATAAATTGTAACACTCTAACAATGTTGAAGTTAATTATTCTGTTAAGTCGTAAGTTTCGTATAACTGAGCTGATGCCTAGGGTATTAAGTCCGCTGATATATATATTAGTTTAAGAAGATGAAAATAAATATGTACTACTTAGAAATTAACCACCATTTTCGATATGTTTGTGAAAGCAGCCCATCACTGGTCTTGTTTGGCACACGGCTCGCTGTCAGTTGCATGGCCACAATGCATCGTATTTCGCCATTGGCAAATATCTAAACACTAACGTATATCTTACATTTTATCTCGAAACTGTAAATAGGAAATAATAATTCATTCTGTTTTCTTTTATAGCTTACAAAATGTAAGAATAATCCTCACTTCAAAGTGTTCTTATGAATAAAGGGGTTTTAATTTTCGTAGAAAATAACATTTACAGAAAAGGAAGAAATTATATTATGGACAAAAAAGGTTCGGTGGTACAGTAGAAGTGTATGAGACTATTGTTCTGAGGTCTCGAGTTCGATACTCTGACCGAAAGCTTGTATGATATTCAAATATTTGTTTTGAAGTTCAGATGTTCTCAATATAAAATAAGTATGCATTTACAAAAGTATATACGTATGCTATCAATCAATCTAGTTATCATATTCTATGAGAACTGAATTTAAAGTGTACCTAGATTGAAACTACGAGCGTTGTGTTAGATTTGCAAAATATATTTTGATTACCCTTCGATAAGTATGCTATCAGCATGAGTGTAATTATCAAGCTATTTAATTAAAATTTTATAACGTGTATCATGTGTTAAGATATATATTTAAGTAAAATTAAAGCGGCCTGGTTGTCATAGCGTAGATGTTGTTGAGCATGGGTTCCAACTCAACGCTTTTATTTTACGATTACTATTAATAAATGTACAAAATTTGGTAACGCCACCAAATTTTATTAAAACCTATACAACAAAACTATAATAGTTTTTTTTTATTATTATTGTTTTAAGGGCAAACGAGCAGACATATCGCCTGATGGTAAGCGATTACCGCCGCCCATGGACATCCGTAACACCAGAGGTGTCACAAGTGCGTTGCTGGCCTTTGGGGGATGGGGAGGGGAAGGGGGATGGTGAGGGAGATAGGGGGCGTTGGATTGGGGTATGGGCCTCCGGTATCCTCACTCACTCGATGAAACACAGCGTAAGCGCTGTTTCACACCGGTTTTCTGTGAGGCCGTGGTATCACTTCAGTCGAGCCGGCCCATTCATGCCGAAGCGTGGCTCTCCCACGGCTTAAAGTTTAGTTTTCATAAAAATACTCTAAAATAAACAAAAACTATTAAAAAGAAATTTGCAACGAAACGAATGCTTACAATGTTATATCATATAGTTCAATTAGTATTTTATAAAATTAGATGAGCGGTATAACTTCACCCGCAGGCAAATTAATTAGCGAAACAAAGAGAATATTTACGGTTTTTTTGCCGAATTGTTAATCTTAACCATTCTCGAATACTCAGAAATAGACACAAAAAACTTCATTAAATCTTTTTGTCGTTTAGGAGGAGCTTAGTCACATACACACGCTCAGAAGATTTATATATATAAAGATACCAATGCCAAAAATAACAAAAATTAGAGGATTAAAGGAAGCGATATCGTCAATATTACCTTTTTAACTCTGATAACTAAAAAAAGGAATTACACATCTCTTTTGGCAACTTTCATATTTTATAAAAATAGAAATATAACCTACACTAATAAAATAATAAATAAATAAATAAATATTTCATACGTCTAACACACAACGCCATCTAGTCCCAAACTAAGCAGAGCTTGTATTATACTAAACAACTGATATAAATACGTATATACTTTTTTTTGTACTACAATACATACATATCATATTTAGAAAACACCCAAACTCCGAAACAAACATTAGACCCGACCCGGGAATCGAACCCGAGACCTCAAGAACAGCAGTCGCATACGCTACCGCTGCGCCACCATAGTTATTAAAATATACAACCTATAATGTCCCACTACTGGGCTCGGATCTCCTTTCAGGAGAGGGTTAAGACCATACGTCCTCTTGCCCAGTGTATGTTGGGGACTGGCTAGACAACGTTGTGGCTATGTATCGACTACCAAGGCCTCCTACTTAGCTTTACGACTGTTATCTTATAATAACAACGCACTATCACGGAGACGCTCTTGGTATCACGGGCGGATACCCATCCAGGTACAAACTACACCGTAGTTATGTACTCTCGGTGATTATTTCAAAACAAGCAACTGGGCTATTAGCGCCAAAGAGACATACATACTTTACATGTAACATGTTACACGACATCTTAATTTATGTTGCCAATTAAATGGTCGTTCACCTTTATACAAAGATGTAAGAATTTTCATGACACCTAAAGAATTCTCTATTCATAAAATAACTTGTAACAAATTCTTAAGTGTTACCCTGTTATTTAATTAGTATCACCGATATAATTCTCAGAGTATTTATTTTATTACACTCATAAAATATTTTCGTATTTAAAAAGCCACGAAAGATCACAAAAAACTCACATCACGAGGTTCATAATTTTCAAAGAAATCTTTTCATGATTTTATTAAACCTAGCTTCGATGTTACTTTAAAAGAATTTGATGAAAGATCTAGTAGAAGAGACTTGCTCTCGAGACCGCAAATAGAGCTTGGATAGCGATGCGAAAACTTCGATCTATAATTATATCGTCTCTTTGAGAGCGCATCTCATTATGCGATTGAGTTTATTTACACTATTCGATTATGTTTGATGTTTTACGTATAATTAATGTCTGGGAACTCTTATTATATATATAACGGAGGATTTATCCCAACCGGATTTTTAGAAAGGGTGACGTCAGCATTGTTGATGTCACCATTCCCATTGTACCCATTCATGGTAATAAGTCAGATGAAGAAAACAATTAATCGTGTAAAACTTTAATTTATTTCAAAATGAACTTATCACCATAGTATATCTAATAAAAATCCAAACATACGCTCCTTTCAGCGTAAACAGTTAACTAAGTTTCGAAATAGAAATCATGGATCAATCAATATTATTAAAGTCAAAATCATCAAAAATACATACGATTTATTAAATTTAATGTATTTACAAATTCAAATATCAATGCTATTTCAATAAACAACGTTAAAAGTCATACTTTTAAAGAGAAGGTATTTTAAAATACGTAGTTTTTAAGTTATTCGAAACATTTTTTACAAAGGCAAGATGAATTTTAATATTTGAATCTAATCAGATTCATATATTCTTCAACTATTCAAAAACTTTTTATGCTTGATTAGTTTTGCAGATAAAAAGCATTTTAAAAAAATCTTTCTTTGTTGTGTTCTCAATTATGTCTGTAAATTTTAATTCATTTGAATTTATTAAGAAAGTTAGAAAATAACCAAGACTTTTGAACTCAATGATCGATCGTGCCGTCTCCGTCCCGTCACATATAAATATACTGCACAACGATAACAATCTTGGATCGAAAGTATTTCATAAAATAACGAGTTGCGGCGAGACCGCTAACGATGTGTCGTTCCGATGTAGTTTTGTACTCATTAAGACAAATTAATGACAGAGGCATTTCAAGTGACATAAAGGGAATGGTAAATGAATAAATTAGTTCAGATTTTTGTAAGTGAAAAAATTTGTTTCTAGAAAACTACTGATAAATAATAATGTCCTTATTTTACTGATCACCATCTGATTCCAAACCTTATAGAACCTCTACTATGGTATCCAGACAACTGATAAATATAAATGTTTCTAAACATATAATATTTATATTTTTAGATTACATTACACTCAGACATGCAACAAAAGACTATCATTATTTGTCCTACATGGAAATTGATTCTATGATCTCCAGGCCGGTCGCCATGGTTTGGTTACTCGCTACAAACATTCAGAGTTACAAACTACAAACAATCCTAACAACAGCAGTGAAGAATAAGAATGATACTTGATGATAATCATGAAAACGCTATGCTTCAGCTCATATGAGCCTACTCGGTCTGAGAGATAACAAGGCGTTATGGACACCGAGTGTTTGTTGTCTTTAAAATATAGGTTTTAATTAATATGACATGCGTCACAACAAAATCATTCATCTATCTTTTTATTATTTACATGGCAATCGTATTACAAATTACCTGGATGGCTTTGCTCGTAATTTTTTGTGATTTTTTTAAAATGATTCCTAGATAGATCCATTTATTGCCCGCGAAATCCCTTTTTTTACTTTTTTTGTGCGGATATCCCCTCGGATGCCACCAACTGGAGGGTATGTCGGACTGAACTCGACTAAATCTGCACGCCGTCTCAGATACTAGAAGCCGGGAAATTAGGTGCACCCTAATGAACCTTGAAACCTCCTGCATACCAAATTTCATGAAAATCGTTGGAGCCGTTTTCGAGATTCATATTACATATATATAGAAATATATACTTATATATGACAATTGTCCATTTAAAGGTATGGATAGAATATAAGTATAAAAATCCACACGTATTATGAACCTCGTAAGTTACTAAATAACGATCGTGACGACTACCAATAAAGATCAAGCTAAATTTTTTGGATTTCAGTAATGTCCGTCCGGCACGTTTACTATTTGCCCTGTATTCTATGAAAATACTGATTAATATATATTTAAAAAGTAATGTTGTATCTTGAAAAAATATGGAAAAGTACTACCTATGCCTTCAGTGTTGCTCCAGGCTCGTAAACATAAACCCCAGGAGATATAACGCTGGATTTGCGGTCCTGTGTACATTATTATTAATATTTTTATGATGTAAGACGCACGCTAAAATATATCTTTCTAGCTATTATCTGCGACTTCGAGCACGTGGTTACATCTTATATTTTTTTATAATATAGGGGTAAACGAGCAGACGTATCGCCCAATGGTAAGCGATTACCGCCGCCCATGGACACCTGCAACACCAAAGACATCACAAGTGCGTTGCCTGCCTTTTAAGAAGGAGTACGCTCTTTCTATCGTAATCCTATCTTTAATAATGACGTAATTACATACAATAGTTTTACCATATCCTTAAGGATGAAATTTCTATTAATTGTTTCTTAGTAGTGTATACGATGTGAAAGCATAAACTCTCAAATTTTCGATAATACAGCTCCAGTGGTGTATGTCCTAGGTTGATGAATCGTCAGTTAGGCCAAGGAATTTAATAAGTATTGAAATCATTATTAATAGGCTTTAAAATAATACCTAAGTTTTAAAGTGTTATTTGACTTTAAAAGAAAATATGTTTTACTTACTTCAATTTTGTATTTCTTAAAGCTTATTACCGCAAATGTAGCTTTTAATTTTAACAAGGTATGATTTAATTTTTAAAAATAAATGTACATTTAAAAAATCTATCGCCCGGAAACACATAAAACGGTTTAAATGAGTCGCTTCATGTACAATTAATGCGTCCATTAAGTATCTTCTTACGACGATAGCGGTGTTCGAGTATAGCGTAAGTACAACTGGGGCACACAAGGTTGGGTTCCAGTGCAAATCGAGATAGTATTTCACTCCGGCCAACCGCCTTCTGATTTATAACGCGCAGATTCGGCTTCATATGGAATACTGTCTTAATTTTTGGTTGGGGCACCCCAGTACCAACTCCTTCCTCTGGACCGCATTCAACGGAAAGATGTGGTTTTAATCTTTTAAAGTAACTGTAGTAACCTACATGGATTACTATGTTTGATGCCTTAAAGTCGCGATGTTCGATGATTGACACGGAACTGTATTGTTATTTGTGTACAATAGCATAAGGTTTTGGTAAGTCACCTTAAGCTTCCTTGGGAATGCCAAAAAAATAATATCCATAAAAATCGTAGTACTTCAATTATGTCACTAAGACTCAGTAACAAATTTATATTTTTGTAACAGTCCTTAACTTCGGGGGTAAATAGAAAAGAAAGAAATATTAGATACATCTCATCATATTGGAAATATGAATACATTATTGACACCATCACGTTTACTGCCTCGGTGGTGCAGTGGTCACACAGCAATGCCACTGCTGTGTTTGAGGTCGCGGGCTCGATTTTTGGGTCGAACCAAATGTTTGTATGATCTACAAATATTTGTTTCGGAGTTTGGGTGTTTTCTGTGTATAATATGTATGTATTTGAAAAAATATATATATAATACGTATTTATGTTAGTTGTCTAGTACCCATAACACAAGCTCTGCTTAACGTGGGACTAGATGGCATTGTGTGTTAAATGTCCGAAATATTTATCTCATTAATTTATTTATATACCCTAGTCACGTTTATATAAACTAAAATTTGATGAGATTATACTATTCGTGGTCACTGACTTTCATTTTGTGAACTCTTTCAAATAAACCATAAGTGTTCGTAATTCGCTGATCGCTGTATCTGTGACCATACCTGGCGGACTAGTACAATGAGCTGCCGGCTTAGTGCCAAGCACATGGCCAGTGTACGAATAAATTACTGGCCTGAACCACGACTTGTTTCGAACTTGGACACCAATATTGTTCGAGATATGTATATTGTCCCATATTTGGCTTTCCGATTTTGCATGCGTCCGTAGTAAAATCTTATTTATGAATGAAATTAAAATGTACACAATATACACAGAAGACTAAACTAAAACGGCAGTCATGTCTCGCTGGAGAGCGCAAGACTTAAGGCTCTATGATGCAGAAGCATCACTAGAGTCTGCCATGGTATGGGTCACCATGCTGCATTGTGTGTATTCGCAATGAGTATGCTTTCTAGCAGGCAGTTGCAATGAGTATCGTTACCACTACTCTTGGATCCTAATCATGCTTTCCATCAGACAGATTATAGTCACTTTGATAGGCTCCTATACAATATATATATTTATTCTTAAATTATTTTGATTACTTTAAACTACCTAATATTGCCCAAAATTCTAAATGCAGTTGATTTAAAAAAAATTAACAATTTCGTTAATTTTTATAAAACTAAATGAGAATCACAATGCTGAATGTGAATAAACTATATTAATATGTGGCTGTCTTATGGAAACGTCCAAGACAAACCAATGTAGATATGATAACAGTTACGATGGGTCAGAACTCGCCTTGCCTGGTCCCTTTATGGAATACGACAAAACGAACGATCAGATCTACATCGAACGAGACAAACGAGAAGACTTATCACTAAATGATGCCCGCAACACCAAAGGCGTCCCATGTGCGTTGCTAGCCTTGGGGATGGGCCTCCGATATCCTCAGTCACTCGGCGAAATAGCGCAAGTGCTGTTTCTCAATGGTTTTCTGTGTGCCCGCGGTATCACTCCGATCGAGGCAGCCCATTAGTGCCAAAGCATGAATCTCCTATGATGAAGGAGGTAGGGGGATTCTCGTATTGGAGGGACATGACATTTGTTCCTCAACAAGTTTGTTTAAGTTCTTGTTGTAACAGATAGTATCACAATATTATATATATAATTAGAAAATTATTTACTATGAAAATGTGAATTCAATGACATCCCACTCTATTTATCTTTGTATCTCTATTTTAATCACCGGTGATCATTTATTTACGCAACCCATTTTCGAAACCTGACTTAAGAAGCAGACATCTCTTAAATTTTAGTTGTCATAAAATGCATTATATATCCCATGTATTCTGCTCACGCCGTATAAGCGACAATGTATCGCATCAATTATAATTTTGAATTAAGTACTTTATTTCAAATTATTTAATTCAGATACCAAAATACCTTTTGAATTTGAATTTAACTATTTTAAAGATGAGTTGATTAAAAGGATAACAAAGTAAGTTAAGGCTGTTATTTATTTATTGCTTATATGTTATTTTACTACATAAATATACTTTTATATGTGAACAACGATGACAAATTAAAGTTTTTAAAGAACAATATAATAGTTTTTTTTTTTTTTTATATATTTAAGCCGCCAAAATGACTCTGTCCTGCCTGATTGGAAAGCATGAGCAGAATCCAAGAGTGGTGGTCGCCATCCTCAATGCGAAAAAGAACAATGCAGCATGGTGACCCACACTATGGCGGCCTGGGGGGAAAGGGGGGATGGGGATAGGGGGCGTTGGATTGGGGTATGGGCCTCCGGTATCCTCACTCACTCGATGAAACACAGCGTAAGCACTGTTTCACACCGGTTTTCTGTGAGGCCGTGGTATCACTCCGGTCGAGCCGGCCCATTCATGACGAAGCGTGGCTCTCCCACGGTGAGTTAAGATGAAACCGAAGACATAAACACAACAGAGAGAACATTTACTATAGAAATAAAAATATAGAATCTTAATACAATATTAATCCTAAAAATTATAATGTTAGCAACATGCATTGTTAGTTAATCCAGATTAGGTAGCGGCTTACTCATGTTTCTGGCAATATTAATGCTTATATCAATATTACAATTAACCAGCACATTAGCTGCTGGATTAACTACGATTAATTACCTAGTAATGAAGATATTGATATTGAAACATAAATTGTAGTAATCAGGGATAGAAAATATAATAGTCCCAAAAAAGGGAGGATCGGTTATATCTTAATAATATAAATAAATAAAAAAAATCGGACATCTGAAAAAGTATACAATCTAGCTTCAAGCTGTGCAAATCTTGTAGCATGAAAGCTAGATTTACTGATGGATTACATATACCTATACTAAATGATTCTACTTCTATAATAAAATAAATAATGGGACATAAAAGACATTTACATAATTCAGGGGAGGTCTAATATCATTAACCAGATACTCTAGGGATACAAGAGATTTTTTTTTTAATTTGGTCTTTCTAACTATGAAAATAAAGAACTTCCACATATCCGTTCATTTTACGAATTGACAAATACGAGAGGAATACGAACTTTAAACTTGTACAATTTTAATTATAAATACAATTTACACACACAAACATAGGTGCATAGGACATGATATAGGTGCTTGAAGGGTGAGTTTTTAGTTGAACTTGGTATATTTGATGTATGACTTATTGTGTATCTTTGTTGTTTTTCTATTTTTTGTGTATAAATGTTGAAGTTTATTTTTACAAATTTACATGTTTCCAATAAATAAATGGCAGGGAGAGTGAGTATTTTATCTTCTTGAAAGTAAGGTTTGCAGCTATAAAGTATCGTCAGTGTTGACTAGGATTCTAATAAGTTTTTTTTTGCATTGTGAAGAGTGTTGGCGCATCCGTACTTACACCCCACAGTATAAACCATACCTGAGCCATGCTTAAGCATAATAAGTAGCGAGTGCGGAATTTCGATAGTTTATACTTTATTTTAGTAAGTTGAGATTTCCACTTAATGTATGTGTCTATTTAGATACCAAGAGAAATTAATATATGTTACATCTATTCATTAACACTAAACCCAGTTTGCTTTTCTTCACCTAAACATCACAGAACATCTATAATTTTCACCATAGAAATATAATCTCATAATTTCCCTTCGCTAATTAACAGATGTGACAAAGACATGCAAAGATAATGAAAATTCGTTTAAAAACTTAATTACACGCCCGACCGTCATCAAATGTCACGCGTTCACACCTTATTAAGCTTTCTACCCACTGATACGGGTTAATTGTGTATGGTTTTTGTGATCTACGGCGTTTAATCTCTGAGTTCTTAAAGCGAGCTCATAAGAGTTTTTTCGCATTTAATCAGCAATACTAAAAGCACTCTAATATACTGAAATCATCGACCTTTTGATAAGGTGTACCCCTAGGCAGTGATTTAGGTCCAAGTTAAAAATAGATTTTTTTGCCAAGTTGCAATCACATGCTCCTAAAAGGTCGTGATGGGGCTACGTTAAGTTAGATACAAACTTAGTCAACAATCTAGAGTTGATTTAAGTTATAGTACGAGTATTGAAATTAACTAGAATGTCACTGTGTCAGGTTATAGTCTAGACATTAATTACTCAATAGAAACATCCAGTGCTAAAAATGGTTAAAGAGATTTCAAAATTGTATAAGTTGTAAATCTCATAGACTTCGTTTATCAATAAAAAACTCATGGTGAATGTTTATAAAATACATTTATAGCACTGGAGAAGCTTTTGATCAACATCAGAAGCTTGTTTGCAGAAGTTCTTGTTTGCTTGGTTGAGTCAATATATATGAATATATCTCAATCAAGTAAACAAAAATGGTTTACGTTAATGTAATTTCATTACTAATTCAACCATTGCTGCACCAGAATGGCTTAAAAAATACAATAATGTTAGTCCCGCAGTCTGAACTCCTTCCGCGAACGCGTTAATGCTCCAGATCTTGTAGTTGGCTCTCGGCTTCCTTTATGATCCTCGGTAATGCGCGCAGATTCCCGCCTAGCCGGGATAATAATCGTCAAGCGTGAGTTCTTAACTGCGCGATATTTTTAGAAAAGGTTTTTTTGTCAGTTCATTGCGATGATTAGGAATATTTAAAGTACAATACGCACATAATTTATTTAAAACTAAACGCTTTTAGCTTTGTCGATATTTCTGATGATAATAATATCAGCATTTAGGAAGAGACCAGTACTTTTTTTAGTATAAAATGTAGAATGTAAATGTAAATGACAAAATCTTGCTCTTGAAACAGCCTATTCAAAAAAGTATGAACTTGATGATATCAATAGTAAATACTTATATATCAATAATGAGACGTGATAAATAAACAAAATAATGGATATTCGCAATTATGATATTAGTTAGAATTGTAGCGTTTAGGTTTAGTATAAGAATGAGCAAATGGACCAGCCAACCATAGAAAACCTCATCAAAGTGAAAGTGATCTAGACTAGACCACTAAAATTTAAATCAATACATCGATGAAACCAAACCTGGAACTCTCAAATAAAATTTAAGCGAAATAATATAAATATTAAGCGAAATATTACTGAACTTACCTGATAATTCATATATTTCCAATCGAATGTAGCTTGCACATCAATGAATAAAAAATGAAATTGGTCATAATATTTCTACTACATGTGGATTACACCTAGATTAAAGTATTTCTCCGTTACATTTATATTCAGCTATCAAAAGTATCTTAGTCTGAACACGGCAAGCATCAATCCCGTAGAACCCTCTTAGCAAACTTAATACGTGAATTGACTTGTAATATTGGTAAAGTTTCTTTTGTCAGAAGGTGCCACAATCTGGATTATAAGTGTTCATTTTTATCCCTTTAATTTCGTGAGGAAATCCAGGGGCTTTATTCTTTGCGGAGTGTTCTTGGTCCGTACTAGTGGAATTGACTGTTATTGTACTGGATGGTTCGTAGACATTGTGTGTAAAGTAATTGCTTATAATATTTTAACAGTATGAACCAACATTCAGTATATAAAATTTCTATTTCAAAGAATTTTGAAAGTTTCTTATTACAATAACGATAGCAATAAACATGCAATGATGCAGAAGCATTCAAAAGCAGAAGTCGTCACAATATTTGTCACTATGCTGCATGATTACATTGTTTGTATTCCCAATGAGTATGGTTACCTCTGCTCTTTGATTCTACCCATCTGAATAACAGGTAGAGCAGAGTAACTTTTATAGGTTAATATAGAAAAAATGAAAATTGAGCAAAGTTTGTAAGCCCAAACTGCTGCTAAACTTACATTTATTGACCTACATACATACACAAAGGGATAGCAAAGCTAGTGCTGCACACAATTATTCGTTTCGGTTAAAATTCGAAGCTACGATCGTCTTGTACCTACGAAGTCAGAGACTTATGTAGGTAATGATCCTCACACTTTATACTAATGGTTTAAAAAAAACTAAGCTGATATGCGAGTCATAACATATTGGAGCCTATATTTTGTTTTTAACCGACATGTACATGTACATGTAAGTCTATATCTAAAAAGAAAAGTGAAGAACTAATGGTTGCATGGAGTTAAACTCTTTAGAAACACTATGTGCTAAAATAGTATTATATAATTAATAAGCCCTACCTCTTAAATTGCTTACAACATTAAGAACATACCACCTGGCCACTTAAACTGTTATGCAAACCTCATCCAGCAATAATTTCTGGACCCTAAACTTTCAACGAAACCAGAATATTTATAGTAACTTAAACATTATCAACAGATGTTGTAACTGTCAAATAATATACCAGGCCTGAGACGCGCAATCAAAGTTTATGTAAGTTTGCATAATATACAATGTGTTCAACTAACTATAGTTCTGAGTAAATTATTACAGAACGTTACTCCAAAGTCGATAACGACCTGTTAGTAGTTTTGCTATCACTTATTCAATGTTCTATTGTCAACTAGCTTTCTTCATATTTAAAATTTAAATTAAACTCATTCGTATTTAAAATCACCAATATGAATGGTAATCTGAACTGAAAACTTACAGTATAGTAACGAAAAGTTGCATTCGGTACCACTGTGCCCACGGTACGAAGCAGTCAACTGCTTTTGGCTAATTAGGTACTGCTTTTCATTTTATCAGCAAGTAAAGCTTCATTAGATTAGGAAAAACACTTAATGATTTCATCATAAAAGCCTATCGCTTCATAAGGCAGTCGAAGCAATAAACTTTACTTTTATACTTTTATGAATAATCGATTGATTGTATTATGATTACATACGTTATCATAATTTTTAAGAAGAATAAAATTTTAAGACGTCGTATTGATAAGGTCCCGTAAAAAAATATCGTAAAAAAATTCTTATACGTTATTGGTACTAACTTTTAAATATATCAAATTGAATGAAAATTTTGTCAGTGGTACCAATTATGTTTTTACGTAACTAAACTACAATTTCCCCTTTTGCTCCTTTTGGATGAAATCCCCTCGGATACAACCGACCGGTGGTTATGTCGGACTCGAACTGACTAAAAACTTCACACCATCTCAGGGTACTAGAAGCCGGGGAACCAGGCGTACCCTCGGAAGGAGATCCCTGGAACCCTGACGTACCTCGGGCCACCCACTGCCTGTAGGTGGCCCCCTCTTGTGTGGGAACCCATATGTTCCCGTTACTATCCCTCTAGGCACGCACGCTCCGCAGCGTCCGCGCCTCCATCCGAGCCTGCTTCTGCTTGGGTGACAGATGGCCTCATCTGTCACCCTCAGGCTTGCGCTTATGGAGAACGGAGATGGTTCTGCGATCTCCGACACCCGAGTCGCCTGCGGTACCTGGCCCTTTCCCGGGCCTGGCGGGGCGATAGAGCTCTAAAAATTAAGTGCTTGACTGCATGAAAATGGTGGTAATTCTGGTGTATAAAAGTAAATTTTTTTTTTCTTATAAATTTTTATTTCAACTAAATAAAAAAGCTCTTGCACAACAAGTCACAATAAAGAAACAAACATAATAATAATAATAAAGCGCTTTCATTCCAAACTGGTTAAATGTAATTTAACACTTTCAACTTCATGAATCTTAATCTCTACAATATGTCTCGTAGTTCGATGTGCCTCTTGGCATTGGCCTCCTCCAGCTCTCTCCACTGTGCCCGGTCCTCTGTAACTCTGGTCCAGTGTGGTCCTAGGGTAAGGCGGATATCGTCAGTCCACATTGTTTTCGGACGCCCTCGTCCTCTAGTGTCCCCTCTTGGATACCATAAGGTAACTTGTTTGCTCTATTTGTCCATTTTGTAACGTAGCATATGTCCTATCCAACTGCACTTTAAATGGTCTATACGTGTTGTTATGACAGTTATTTTGGTTTTCGATCTTATATCATAATTTCGGATTCTATCACATAAATAAACAAATACATAAGCTTAAGCCTCCAACTTCACAGAAACACATTTCATCACAAGTAAGTATAAACATCTTTAAAAATTATCTTCTCCACATCGTAACGCATATTTAATCTAATACCCTTACGATCATTGCGCAAAAGTTGTCCTAATTAGGCAGGACGTTAGCTCCACATGGCGGCCAAATTTATAGGGATACTCTCCAAAGATGGATTTAATATATGAGCCACGGTTACCAAGTTGTGGAAGGTAAATCATTTCTGATTGAGCGGTACTTTAGAAGGTGTCTAACAATATTTAACTGTCGTACTGTACATACATACTGTTTAGAAGCATTTAACGAATTATTTTTTTTTATTTTGAAATCTTTTGCATGGAACAAAGGTTAGTACCAGGCGTAACAATGATGGTTCTTGGTAATACAATATCCTGCTTTGTTTTGTCATGCAAATATTTATTAACTAACATTAATTATATTAAATAGCACTAAAACACAATCTATTACATTGTTCAGCAGCAGTAAAAAATGTAATTTTACTTCTTAACAAATACAGATTGTCTAATAAATGTGTCAATTATTGAAACTGTTATGATCCAGTATATTAGTTTTGTATTTGGAAATTAATGGAAAATAAGCAATATATGAAAATTGACATTCTTCTAGCTACCAGAACCAGATGGTGGCAATTTTATTCGTTTCCTACTATAAAGACACCTCATTAGAGCTAGCAACATTGCCATATTTAAGAGTAAATATAAATTTGAACAGACAATGCAAGTTACTAATATATTTATATTTTTTTATTGTTCATAAACACAAGAAGGGTACCGTGTACTTTTCTCATATTATCCTATCGCTGACATAACTTTATAGAAATATACACCTAAGCAATTCTCAATAATGATTCTGTTTTGGCCCAAAACATACTTTTGAAGTGTCCTGCATTTGGATAGCCGAGACAGGGGACTTTATTTAACAATATGAAGTAAGAACTATTAAATCAAAAGATTTCCTATTTGCAAATTGGTATCAAGCCAACATTATTTATTACAAAATCTATTACAGACAAATACAAATAAATACACAAAGCAGTAGTAGGTATAAGACAGCTGTATCTATATCTCGGAATAGATTTTAAGCATAATTTATTTAACTTCGGGAAATAAGCATAAACTACAAACAGTACGCAAACGAAAACATTCCCTAGCTGTTAGAAAACATGATCTAAAGTACGTTGTTTCGCATTTCTCCTGTTTACGACGTGCATCCAACCACTATAACTCACTTCGAAACTTGACAAAAGTTGAAATTTTATCGTAAACTCGAAATATTTGCAGAACTTGTACGAATATCGAGAACTTGAGTGATTTACTATACAACTTGAGAATATAAATGAGAATGCCGGTGAACAGTCCGCAGTACCGTTTACGTATTTTCCAATGAATATATCACTAGTTTTCGATAAATTTAGGCAAAAAATGTACAAAAAAAAACAAAAATAACTCATATCGCTTCATGTATAATGACTGTCATCATCATGGGGTGCCATCTTCAAAGTGAAGTTTGAAAGTCAGCAGGTGGATTATATAACCATATTGTTAGCAATTATACTTTGGAAAAAACTATTTTTTAAATCGTATTTTTTCCTAATAATTAAAACGTAGCTCGACAGAACTGTTTAAATAACAATACTTTAATAAAAAAATATTAATATTATTATAAAAAAAAAACATAGAAATACTGATTTATAAAACATCTGAGAATATCATTATATTTCATTTTTGTGTTGATAAGTCTGTTAACGATGATCAGGGGCGTTCTTTAGTGTCTATTTTAATTATCTTATCAATGAAATACCATGAAATATAAAGACATTCACCATTAGAAGACTTTTCGTGTTTTCACCTTGGTTCAGGGGTTTTCTTGGTTGATGGTTACCTTTTCTCAGTATCCATTAGAATTATACGATGTTAATTAATATTATTATCATATCTCTTGCTAAAGTGCAAACCTATAAGTATTACAGCTTACTTCAAAACATGTTTATTTACACAGAATGGAAAGAATCACGTTTTATAAAATCAATGGTTCATAAACAATTCTCACATCACTAAAGTAAAATATTCAACAGTTAAACGTTTAAATTAAAACACCCGTCAACTGAAACAAACATCAAAACTAACTTCGCAAACGCGTCGAGCGCGTCACGAGCAATCGGACGAAATAATAATTAAACATACCGGTGAGTAATAGCGCGCCTCATAAACGTTCCCCGACTGACAGGTGTCAACGCTGTCAGTTTTCCCTCTAATTCAGCGCTGACGGACGTAGGTGTCTTCATCGCGATTTGATTTATTTACATCACACACATTACACATATTATGGTTTCATCACATGACATCTAACTTTAAAAGATCATAATATTTATTTTTTGTGCATCATTGGATTAGTTAACTTTAAACATGTTTATTAATTTCGGAAGGTTAAAATATCATCTGTTTTTAATTTTCTTTCAGAATAAACGAAATGAAAATGATTTGTCAAATAATCGTAGTATGTGCTGTTATGTCACTAAGTTTACACCCAAAAATAAGTAAAAATAATTACCAAAGTTGCACTCTTTTCGAAATGTATTATAAACAATTCTTGTAATTGAACTGTGACCCGTTTAAATTGGTTTATTTATGCGAAAGTTAAATGTGACCTGGAATTCAATATTGTTCCGTTATTATAGCAACATTGTTCAACTAGCTCGAGTTTCGTTACATTAATATGTATTATTTTAGTCTTTTATGACTAGAGTTTGAGGAAAAAGTTATTAAATTAAACATTGAATATAATACGCGACTTAATGGACCACATAGCAGTTCTTTAATGACTTCCTAAAGAAAAACCAGCAAGAAACTCCATAGAAGTGAGAGATAGAGTGTTGATGGTGTAATTTCACTGTGACAACTTTTTTTTGTAATACATAAATTGTTTTTTTAAGTCTGGAAGTTCTTTGTGTCTATTTCATTTGTAGGATATATTCAGTAAGCGAGAGCTTTCTCTTAAAATAAAAGAAACTAACTAAAAGAACGATATAGGCCAAATGTAATACAAAAATAGTCTACAGTAAAACGATCACAGTGAACCAATTTCGAAGGATGCAATTCTCCAAAGAGTTAGTCAAGAGTACTCTTGACAATCTCTTTGGACACACGCCATTAAAACATAATGGTATTAGGTCCCATAGGGGTAGCTGCAATGCCACGGGCTTTCATCTAACTGAAACTCAATTTAGAGTTAGAAATATTGATAGTGAAAATACTTTGTTTGTATTTTCTTGGTTTATAAAATAAGCGTGGGTTTTACTCTAATTTAAATAAGTTTGAGAAAGCACTTTTACCCTTGAATCTTTAGATAGAGATCTGTTAAACTTCCATGTTTCGTCGACTATTATTTTAGCACATCGTGTCCTTTGTAGGCAACAACCCATAATGTCCCACTGCGGGGCTCGGGTCTCCTCTCAGGAGAGGGTTAAGGCCATATGTCCCCACGCTGGTCAAGTGCGGGTTGGGTCTATTAAAATAATAATAATAAATATTTCGTATATCTAACACACAACGCCATCTAGTCCCAAACTAAGCGGACCTTGTTTTATGGGTATAAGACACTTGTACAAATTACATACTTTTATTTTTAGAAAATACATATGTATAATACATAAAAAACACTGAAACTCCGAAACAAATATTTGCAGATCATACAAACATTTGATCCGACCCGGAAATTGAACCCAAGAAAATTATTTATATCAGAATTAAAGGAAAAATTTAATCAGTATAAATTATTTATATGAGTGAATTGTAAAATAATTATAAAAAAAAATATTACTAAAAAATTTTTTTAAATTAAATGAATGCTTTAAAAGTTCATTTGAGGCCTCAAGTCAGAAATTGCTAAGCATCACAAAGGCAGTCAAATAGTATACTTATAATAATAGATACGTGAATAAATCATGTTCATTACACATTTTTTTCATTGAGTGTTATATGTCCAAAATGTTATTGTATCATTAAAGTCGACGGATATAAGAGTAGAGGACGACCAAGGAAAAAAAATGGATGGACTGCGTGAAAGAAAATATGGTTAAGAAGGTAGCACTTGTCAGTTCATTAACTGGCAACTGATAGAGGAAATGGAGGAGAAAAACTCACTGCACCGACTCCAAATAAAGTTCGGGAAAGGGTAGGAGGAGTACATACAAAAGTCTCTGGAAAAACTATATTTATGCACATTTTCACTTAGCGAACATTACGTTTTAAATCTTAGACTTTGAAAAATAGTTTTCCACCCGTGCTAAAGTTAAGGTACCATTCAATCCACTGTTCATTTAATGTGATAATAGAAAGTGAGCCAGATGTCTGCAACACGTGGTGTATATTGAATTCCCTAGCCACTCTTGGTATGGGCATTTGTGGAAATCTTCATTGGAGTACAAATTCCTACTTCATTATTATTTTTATTAGCTTAAATATAAAGTACAGTCAAGCTTAAAGTGTAGTAACTTGTTAGCTGAACCAAGTTTTGCTGGGTATTCATTTTGGTAATTTATTCTAAAAATATTACTCTAGGCAGATTGATTTATCAGCGGCAAACCCCCTTCATACAAAACTTCATAAAAATCGTTGGAGCGGGTTTAAATATACGAGAATGTCTCGTACAAAAGTATTAAATAGAATAGTTAACGTGCGGTGACAAGTAAGGGAATATATCTACGCGGGACGAACAACGCTCCAAAAAATAGAAAGGAAACTTGACACAAATATTATATTTGTCGTTTCCTTATTGCCCATGTTTTTTGGGATCGACCCTCCTTGTCTTTTTCGGCACTCCAGGCTCAACTGAGTCCTTTTCGGTTGCAGTCCCTTCCTCTTTAGGTGGTTTTTAATAGTCCCCATCCAAGTAGTCGGCGGTATATCTCCTCGCTTAGGCTCCCCAATGTCCATGACGTAACTTGTCATATGCTCGACCGTATTTTTTTTGTTTGTTACCTCAGAATTTTGAATATATAAACCGATCTTGATGATTCTTTTTTTTTATTTGAAAGCTGGGGCTTCCTGTGGGGTCCCGTTTCATTTTGGTCCAGTTCTTGAAATAGGTTTTTTCGGTATCACGTACGTATAATATCTATTTCGTGTTGATTGCCCGAAAAGATATCTCTAGGAAGGTATTCTACCAATAATATTGATTTATCTCCACGGACGATAGAATTGCGATGATCTTAACATTATAATGTGTAAAAATACACGTTAGCAATATACAAGTTATGCATGTTATTTTTTAATTTCAATGGAATATAAAATTACATACCCATGTAACAATACTGTTAAACTTTCAGCCTCATATTGGGTATCTGTCAAATCTCCCTCGCTATCACCCGCGGACTGTCTTGGCGGCGTAATATCTGTCAAATATAATAAATTTTTCACTCACACTATTACAAGGGTGAAAGTAACTTTTTTGTTAATATTTCTTACTAAACACACTCTTATTGACATCGCTTATATCTGACCAACTATAAACACTAATTTCAAAATAATGATCAATTTCATTGGCATCGACAGAGCTACTTTCTTATGAATTATATAAGTATGAATTTATAATACCAAAAAAATGTTAATACTCGTATATGAAAGTACGGTAATTTATAAATGAACATTTTCTTTTTTTACAACAATTAATGTTGTAGATATTATTAATGTTTACATATACATCGATGATATTGTGTTTACATAAGCAAAAACGTTTTTGTTAACAATGGATATTCTGGCAAATGTTACAAAGTTTAAAATAAAATTGCCCTTGCTACGGTTATAGAAAGCAAAATTGACAAAATACATTATTTGTTTTTTAAATGTTACCTAACAAAATCTACTGACTCTAACCTACCCGATGGAAAGTTTGATTAGAATACAAAACCGGTGCTCATCATGCTCAATTCAAATTGAGAATGATAAGCATCGTTTTCTGATTGCAAGTTGATAATAGTGTATATCACCATATTGCAATATGGTGATATACACTATGGCAGCCCAGTAAGATGCTTTTTCAGGCCCGCTTAAAGGATAGGAGATCATAGTGAGAGGGATCCCTTTTGTCCCTTATATGTCGAAGCATGATTCTTCACGGCTATGATTTCATATCGTACAAAAAAGTATATACATATTTATATCAGTTGTTTAGTACTCATAATATATGCTCTGCTTAGTTTAGAACTAGATGGCGTTCTGAGTTAGATGTCCGAAATATTATTATTATCTTATACCAAAGTTCTGAAGATCTTTTATTCCTCAGAACATTTTTAGAATTATATTAGAGTCAGCTTTAAGTCTAGTACTACACGGCTGAAATAATATTTTTTACGTGTAGCGTCTGTCAACAGATCTTCACAACACAAGTACTATGTGGTATCAAGTTTTAAATTGAAGTCTGGGAATCTATTTATATAGGAATTTAACAAGTTAAAAAAATCCCTGTACATGATAGCTCACAAAAAACTAGGTAAGTGCGAGTTCAACACACGCATAAAGAGGTTTCTATCCTTATCTATATAAATGACAAAAACATTTGATGTTTGGAGGCCCTATTAAATATTGATGTTATTCTGTTTTCATTATTTTTTGTTATAGCGACAACAGAAATACATCACCTGTGAAATGTTAAATTTTTAACTATCTAACTATCACGGTTCATGAGATACAGCCAGGTGACAGACGCAAAGACAGACAACAGAGTCTTAGCGATAGGGTCCCTTGGGTATGGTACTTCAAAAAGGTGCTCATAGCCCAGTTGCACTTGGTGATTATAAATAATCACCGAAGGCAAGCAACGACGGCGCGGTCAGTATCAAATGAGTGACCGCTGGTGGCATGTTACCATGAGCGTCCCCGTGATTCGGAGGTCGCGTTAAGCAGTTGGTCCTGGTTGTTATCATACGATAACAGCCATGAAGCTTAGTTGGAGGCCTTTGGGTGGCTTAAAAACATCCAACGGCATGATTTACGTAGCCACAACGTATTTTATCTAGTCCCCAACCCGCACTTGGCCAGCGTGGGGACTTATGGCCTTAAGCCTCTCCTGAGAGGAGACCCGAGCCCAGCAGTGGGACATTATGAGTTGTTGATTGATTGATTCATTGAACTTCAAAAAGCTCTACAAGGAAAATAAATATTCCATTGTTAAGCATTCAGCAATTTATTTTTACTTTTAATTACGAAAGTATCGATATTTTTATATATGTTGGAAGAGCTTTTCATCAGCCCATCACTACGAGTGGACAGATAAGTATCAGTTGCACAAAGTTAATTAAAAGTCGAACGACTTTTCGTTTACTCGGCTGTCCGGTTTAATTTAATTAGTAGCAGTTTGATATCTGTAGCAAAGTAGTTACTGATACGAGTCTATTGAAATTGAACGAATGTTGGCAGTTTCATTTTGTTCATTGCAATCTCAATGGATTCCTAATATTTGAAGTATAATTTCAACTAACGAGTATGTTCTGAGGATGTGTTTTTTTTAAACTGAAAATTTTATTGCATCATCTTAAATTTTTTGATCTGTGTATCGCATGTCGCGTGACGCGTGAAACGTGACGGTCGGCCAGTGTCCAGTGGCCAGTCGGACAGTGTGCCCGTGCTCCACGCT
Organism: Hyphantria cunea; assembly: GCA_003709505.1. Classification (NCBI taxonomy): domain Eukaryota; kingdom Metazoa; phylum Arthropoda; class Insecta; order Lepidoptera; family Erebidae; genus Hyphantria; species Hyphantria cunea. The sequence continues at coordinate 68,455 of PKRV01000777.1, forward strand.
AATTTGTTTGTTTTTGTCAGTAAATGTTATTATTTATTTTCATTATTCGATTTATTTATTTGCATGTGAAAAAGTTTCACTTTTGCCGTGGTTTCATAAAACCACACAATCCTTTTTTTACTTTATTGGTTACATAAGTTCAGTGTCACTCAGCGTGCTATAGGATTAGCAAGCTGAAGTGGCAGTAGGCTAGCCACATTTGCCGAAGAACCGATAACCGTTGGAGTAAACGAGTTTTTAAGTGGAGTGCGTCTCGGCAAACGTAGTGTAGGACGTTCACAGGCCAGGTGCAGTGATGATTTGTGCAAGACGGCTGGCAGAAGATGGTTGCGAGAAGCTGAGCATCGAACTAAGTGGCGTGCAATTGGAGAGGCCTATATCCAGCAGTGGACTGCGATAGGTTGATGATAATGATGATGTTATGATTTACTTGTAGTCTGTGCAGTAGAATATAATAATTAACTATTCGTGTGGTGGTGTGTTCAGAACATGGGGTGTCACCACTCCAATTTATTCCACGGGTATGGTAAGAGGCAAATAAGAGAGCAAAATACAGCACAACGTTACTACAAAGAGGAGAAAAACTTGAAACCAACCCTATACCCGCCTGTCTCTCCTGCGTGGTTTACCAGGTCAAAACCTTCTTGCCAAAGAGATGCCTAGGTCTGAACTGTAAAAAACTGTTGAAGATGATAATGATTCTGTAATAAGCAACGAAGTGTCTATGAGGTCGTAGTACAAATTAATCATGGCAACTCATTCGCTGAAAGTATTTTCGAATATACAGTATGAAATACGTTCCATGGTAGAGCTACGCTTCGAGACGAATGGGCCGCTCAACCGGAGTGATACCACAGCCTCACAGAAAACCGGTGAGAAACAACGCATGCGCTAGATTTCACCGAGTGAGTGAGGATATCAGAGGCCTATAGCCCAGCCCCATCCCCCATTCCCTCTTCATCCCCCCACCCCCTTTCCATTCCCCAAATGCCGGTAACGCACTTGGGACGCTTCTGGTATTGTGGGTGTCCATGGGCGGCAACAATCGCTTACATCAGGCGATACGTCTGATCGTTTATCTATTCCATATAAAAATAAAACAATGATTCTGAAATATCAGTATAACATTGTGACCAAGAATATAATAATCTTTATATTTTTTCGCTTTCCCAAGAAGACATATGTGTAGATTTCAAGATACTTTTGTTAGGAAATAGTGAGAACATTCTAAGACGAAAATTCCCAGTGTAAAGGAAGCAGGTTTGCGTTTTCTTGTTACAGAAATGACACTGAATTCGTGTAAAATATTTAACTCATGTCTTACTTAACTTAGGAATAAACGTGCTTAGAATGATTATACCACCCGTTGTAGTGATATAAACTTACTTTGCTATCGTAAGTTACAAAGACATAAAATTGTAATCCAATTATGACCTGTTCTCGCATACTCCTATTTCAGGCGAAGAGAGAGACAGCATATATGTTATTAGTTGGTTCGATTCCTTCACACCACTCCGTAAATAAATATTTTTAAAGGAAAACCCGACTGGGTTTATTTTTTGTTAGTTGGATGAACTCAGTGTCACTCTCACGACTAAGACAAATCGACTAAAAAAAAAACGTCAAGCCGTTAAGGCTCTGAGACGTGTCAACGAAATATACAGGCGTCACGAGTGCGTTGCCGGCTTTTGTTGCGTGAGAAGAGGATGGGGAGGGGGTATCCTCCCTCAATCGGTGTAACACAGCGCAAGCATTGTTTCTAGCCCGTTTTTTGTGAGGCTGTGGTTTCACTCGAGTGGAGCTGGCACATTCTGGCTCTCTCACGGTAAAAGTAGTCTATGTGCTCTTTGACTGCCTCGGTGGCGCAGTGGTAGCGTACGCGACTGCTGTCCATGAGGTCTCGGGTTCGAATCCTGGGTCGGACCAAATGTTTGTATGATCTGCAAATATTTGTTTCGGAGTTTGGGTGTTTTCTATGTATAATATGTATGTGTTTACAAAAAAAAAGTATTTATGTATACATATCAGTTGTCTAGCACAAGCTCTGCTTAGTTTGGGACTAGATGACGTTGTGTGTTAGATGTCTGAAATATTTACTTATTTATTTATTTATGTGCCAGCTACATTACGTTATAGTATCATCTGAAAATGATCAGTTGTTTTTTGTGTAAAAAAGTAACAAACATCCATACATCCTCAAAAACTTTCGCATTTACAATATTCGTAGGATGGGATGGAAAGAATTACTACCACTGTCACAACACCAAAACAAAACGAAATAATATGACAATAAACAAAGTCGAAAACAACACTTTATCGATATCCCGGTACAGTGAGACAATCAGCTAACATTATTAAGTAATGACATCGATTCGATAGCTTCGGTACTATCGAGCACACAAGTGATATCTTGGATTGTCTATTTATTTTAGTTAGTAACAAACTTTGAGTAGTTGATTTGATAGAACTGTTTTGAAATTGGATTTTTCATTCCTAAAGTATATTGCCTTCAAATATTTTAGATAAATTTTGAGTTTGTATTTCAGATAACGGTGTCATTTATTACTAAAAGTTTTGAAGGGGATATATTTGATACGTGTATTTTGTATCATAAGCAAGTTGATGCTGTTTGTAGCATCTTCAATCGTAGACATGGTGAGGTATGATATGTGTTTCAAGCTACGCATCTATTGGTCCAGTGATTAATGATCTTGATTCCAAATCCAAATGATTTCAGTTGAATTACCATTTAGGAAGGACACACACATAAGTATTTCCATCTTCGAATTTAGACAGTGCCTCGGTAGCAATTCTTAGTATGACGATGGGGTCCAACGCGAAAGTGGCAGTAACTGCCGCATGATTGGCCCTTGTGTAGAGGACCGTTATGTGTTCGATCAGGTGAGATTCTCTCGTCATTTGTTCTCGGTGACAAACAAATATGAAATTCTATATCTGAATGTAATTTATCTATAACAATGCATGTATTCAGACATATATGAGTAAATATGTTTATCACAAGTCTGGTTACCATAACAGAGGCTCTGCCTGGTTTCGTATCAAACAGAGTAATCCATACAGTAAAGTATCACTGTGAAAATAAAGAAACCGTAACTTAAAACATATACGAATCAGTCCGAACAGCATGGCATAGGAGGCCGAAAACCTCGTTTGTAAGAATATATCTAGCAGTAGAGTGTTAGTGGCTGTTGATGTGATGTGATGTGAATTACATGAGAATCTAGATTCTGAATTTATTTATAACAAGTAAAATTATTTAAAGATAAGAAACTCGACTATGTCAATATATGCCATCTTTATTAAATTAAGTTTTTTGATGTGTTATTTTTAATTTTTATGTGCCCAGTGTCACTCACAAGACTAAGACGAATCAATTGACACTACTCACAAAAAATACGACAACCCATTAATATCCTAGGCATACCAAAGAAATACACACGCATACACACCTACATACACTCAAAAACCATAACCCTTATTAATTTTTCTTAGAAAAGACTAACGAAAAACACGCATTTTTCATTATTATTTTCTAAGAAAAATGAAGAATAACATGGAACAGTAAAGAGCTCTATCGATAATAAATAAAAAACACTTTTGTGAGTAACGGTCCGCACGTTTGATGAACACTTTTGTTTCAGATGAAAATAATTAACTTGTCACATTGTACTATTTACCATGACACGAATAATGACGAGAACAAATGAGTTATATCGCTAATGAGTCAACTATTGTACTGCAATATTCAGGTTTTATTTTGTAAGTAGCTTACATTTTATATTAAACAAAGAATTGACAACTATTTAATGAGTAAGGTTAACGGAGCGCAATTCCCTACTTTATTAATTAATTCGGAGAAAACGAACGTATAAAAGACCCCTCGGTCTTTTATACGTTCTTGGGCGTGCGCGTCGACAGTCACTACCACGTCATAAAATATCTACTTATTGTGGATAAATAAGGTAAATCTAATGTATTTGGCAAAAATGAGTTTGCTAGGTCACTGCCTACGCTTATACATTAACATATATGGTAGTATCTTAATCGGCTAACCGTGCCGTCAGATTATGGGAGTGAGGGAACAGAGAGTGCACCTGTGTTTACGCACTCACTTGTGCACTACAATATCTCCTGCGTAGTTGGCTGGTCTCCATTGAAACTGGCCGCCGTGGCCGTAACCGGCTAGGAGAACATCAGTATCTTAAGCATTGTAGTTTGAGAGACTTTAACTTTCTTCGGTTTTTCCTCAGACTAAGCGTCTAAGGTAAGCAGCCAGTGACCGAAAACAAGAAATCCAAAAAAGATTCCACCCCGTCACAAAAATTAATAATCTATTTTAAATATTCACAAAATCATGTAATTGAAATATAAGTTTGACTTAACCTATTAGCCATATCAGATATAACTATTAATAACACTAAACAACTATTCAGTCAATTTATTATTAAACACGCAGCTTTTCTAATTTTCCTTTGATGAATAGTGTGCATAACTTTGAAAAACACATTAGTATACCCTATATTTCAGGGCTAATTAATTGACCTTACGTCTCTACCCAGTGAGGGTAATATTTAAGACAATACAGACTGAAATAATTGTCATGTCAGAGCTTTGTCAGTAACGATCTCTTGAAAATTATAGATGTTATGCTTAATCCTGCCGCTTTACCAAAATGGCTCTTCTTTACTTGATGAAAAGCATGAGCTGAAACCAAGAATGGTGGTCACCAAACTCATTGCGAATGCAGATATTGCAGCAATGCAGCGTGGTGAACCACACCATGTGTTTGACCTAGTGATGTTTCTGCATCATTGGACCTCCGGAACACCTACGAAACACGACAGAACGAGTCATTTTACGATGATTTTCTGTGTGAGCGTCAGCGGCGGTGAATGTGGCTCGTTTGTGATGAAATCAACGTAGCTCTACCACCTATAAATCAACGTTGACTGACCAATAGTCCTGTTTCCCTAGTGATTAGTGATCCTGACTGTTAAGCCAGAGGTCGTGGATTCGATTCCCACCCAGGATAATCCTTTGAGTGATGATCATCAATATCACGATTATTTGTTGTGTATCTGTGTGTAAATTATATGTGTTTAGAAGTATATACATAAGAATTTTTATCAGCAGTCTTGTTACCACAGAACAAGCTCTGCCTAGTTAGAACTATTAACTCATATTTTATTGATTTAACTTGACTAAAGTAAAAATCAAGTAAAGTTTAAGTTTGAGTTGATTATTAGTACTATTGGAATTTTATTAATTATTAAATGAAAAAAACATGACGTTGCAGGACTCCAGTAAAGTATTAAAGTTTTCTACGATTCAACCTGGTCTAAAAGAAGTATCACACAAATGTTTATGTAGCTATGATTGTATGTTTGTTACTGCATCATACTAAAAGGGAAATTTAGGGAAATAATTACCTATATAAATAAAAATCACCATCAACAATAAAATGTATGTATGTGTGGAGGAACGGATGTCAAGTCCCTCCAACACAAAGGGAGGATCCTCCGGCCAGGTGAGCTGATCATGCTTGGGGTGCCACTGCCCAACGTTGATGTTGGGAAGTTGTATATGTATTAATTAGCCCGAGAGCTCCTATTGCGCGATTATGTACCCTTGAAATGAGCAAGGTATTGAAATATACAGCTACTCTGAAAATCCACTTGTAACACTGTAGTGCCCAATTAGTTGTAATGTAAATATAATTCATATACATTAAAAAAACACAATTTATTTGAACTTTTTTCATTTGTCCTTAGTAAAACCAAAATCTGTGGACCTGACTGGTGATGGAAAATCTCTGTCAGATGGATCTACCTTCGGACCTTTGCTGGAGAGAGCTAAGGTGAACGTGAGCTGTTCAGTGAAAGAAGGGAAACCGCAGCCAAAGGTCGTCTGGTACTTTAAGAAGAAGAATGGTGGTGATATGAAAGAGCTAAATGGTAAGTGATATGATTGATAGCAACTTTTTAGGGATGTTGTTATTAGAGAGTTTCCTGCAATTTTTTCAGTAAGTTTTCATAAAGATACTGTAAAATATTTTAACCTAATAACGCTAAATAGTCATCCATTACTTTTCAGAATGTATTTTAAAAACGTCATTATTTTAGAGTCATTTTAAATAAGTGACCTTAAAAAGTAATATAAGATTACTCTTTCAAATCCATACTTATATTATAAATGCGAAAGTAGCTCTGTTTGTCTTATTTTCACGCCCAAACTGCTGCACCGATTATAATGAAATTCGGCATAGAGATACTTTGATTCCTGAGGAAGGACAAAAGCTACTCTTTGGTACACCAACAAAAGCTAGTACTTAATAAGATAAAAATTTGAATTTGTTTTAAATACAGTGGATATCAATGAAAATATCTATTTTATAAACAAGTCAAAAATATATTAAGAGAAAAACAAATGTATTAAGTAATTGAGATTTAAACTTGAAGTAAACAAAAGGTTTTCGTGGGAGTAATTTATATGACTAGTCAAACTGCTAAAACTACATTGCTATACCACTACGACATGTTCTCATGCATCTTGGTTAGACCTATAAAAAATAAGGACAAACTTTGGTGATGCATTAAATAGCAATAGTAGTCTGTCCTGAAAAGATAAAAAAACCACATCAAACCAGGGCAGTAGACATTAAAAAAGTCTTCAAACCAAGGCTTGTATAAAGACATAACTTGACTTCAGGGAGTTATCAATATGTTACCGACACTCTGCTACCAATTAATGTTCACAAATTGTATCCAAACTTGGCACAATTCTCGGCGCATATTTCCCCCTATGGGATTCACCCGCAATTCTCAGTACTGCGGCAGTTTGGCAACTAACTGTGGAATTTAAATCATTAATACATACTCTTGCAATTGTTATTTAAAAGGTACCTATAGAAGAATTAAAGGAAGTTTTTTTCTGTATGACGCTAATATATAAATATTGCTTTACACTGTGGCACAGTCATGCTTCGTAGATATAGGCCGGTTTGACTTAAGTAATTAAGCTGTCTCACCAAACACTACAGACATTTTTTGCCTCGTTGACGCAGGGGCAGCGTAAAGGCCTGCTGCGCGTTAGGTCTTGAGTTCGATTCCCGGGTCGGATCAAATATTTATATGATCTGCAATATTTGTTTCGGAGTTTGGGTGTTTTCTATGTATGACATGTATACATTTAAAAATGTATATATGTATTGATATAAGCTGTCTAGCATTCATAATACAAACTTCGCTTAGTTTGGGACTAAATGGCGATAAGTGTTATATTTCTGAAAATATTTCTTTTATTTGCCTGCTTATCACCTAATGAGAGCGGTTATCAGAGATCAGACCTCACCTAGCCCCTGATCCTTTGTCAAATCAATCAATGACATGCTTTTAACTTAGGTTACAAATATCCATGAACTTTGGTAATCACTTGCCATCAGGTAACTCGTCTACTTGGAGCTTATCATCCATGATAATCTTATCTGTTTGAAGAAACACATTGTTATGTCTTTTCCCAAGTTTTATATGCAGTTGAAAAAGTTTCGTAGTTTTATAAATCTGCCTGACTGCCTCGGTGGCGCAGTGGTAACGTATGCGACTGCTGTGCTTGATGTCTCGGGACCAAGAAGATCTGCAACTATCTATTTCGGAGTTTGGGTGTTTTCCATGTATGATATGTATGTATTCACAAAAAAAGTATATATGTATTTATATCATTTGCCTAGTACCTATACATGCTCTGCTTTGTTCGGGACTAGATGGTGTTGTGAGTAAGATGCCCGAAACATTTATTTGTTTCGTTTATTAGGTGACTTACACAACTTCGTATGCCTCACCTCACCTTCCAATCGTCCGCGGCTTTTATTAGGTTAAGAACAATATTAAATATCCTGTCTTAGGCACACCAGCAACACTCACATTTAAAAAAAACTTTGAAAATCGATTACATGATTTCAGGGTTCATCGTAAGCAACAATGTGATACAAGAATTATCAAAAATGATGTCAAAGATAACCACAGATTAAATTAAATAAAAACTATTTGAATGTTAAATACGATAACCGGTTAAAATGTAACGTACAGTCTGCGCTACAAACTCCGGATACATTTTGATTTAATGCCTCACGCTGACCGCAAATCGAGGTAGAGCTCCAGTTCGGCCTAATTTAGCCTTCGATAACCGATCTGGATTAATTTACGGATGCCAACGGAATTTTAGATGTATATCGATACTTGAAATTGTGTGGGTTCTGCGTAAAAGGAAATAGGATGCAGGTTTGATAATAGTTAGCTCTATATTATCTCACCTGTGCGCTTTCAAGGAACTTTCTGCCTCGCATAACAAAACTGTGGAATGAACTGTCGCGTAATCCCGGACCGATACAACCTTCAAGAAAAGAGCGTACTCCTTCTTAAAAAGCCGGCAACGCACTAGTGACGCCTCCGGTGTTGCGGGTGTCCATGGGCGGCGGTAATTGCTTGCCATCATAATAAAAATAAAAAAAAAATGATAGAAAGTCTCTTTGAATTTTTTTATATATTTTTTTTCCAAAGTGCCTTTAGACAATAATTAACTTTAATAAAAAGACTTTTAACATTAATTTAACAAAAATTACTGGTATTTTGGGCTAGCTGTTACCAATGTTAATTGGGAAGCCTGGGATTGTGGGTTCGATTTCTTGACGTTCCATTATTTCCTTATTTATGTCAAAGTAATATCCTGATTATATCTTAGCCTTTTCACTAGGTAAAAAAATACAAATAAAACACACTAAAAACACTATTCTCTCTTTAAATAATATGAATAATGATAACTTCAGATATGGCTGACTGTACCCAAAAAAATCTGCATATTCGTATATTTATATTTTTGAACATATTTTTCTTCAATTAAAACTACAACTATACTGTAACACTGATCTGTCTGTCTGTATGTTCAGTAGACAGTTTAAAAACACTTCTGTACAACCACCCCTACCAACTAAAATACACTGAAAGAGTAAACCACGATCATAGCACGTTTATATTCAAAACTTGTCTGGGTTTGGCCTCAAGCAAACGTTTTAAACGCAACGGTCGCGATTCGATTCCCGGGCCCGTATTTATTGTTTGCGTACCACCGTTGAATGCCAAACAGCATTGATTTTGTGTAGGTCAGATGTTTTAGGTCTGAACCTAGAATTATTGGACAGATGTTATTTATTTTACTGTGAAATATGATACGTCAGCAACTGTACGTCTTTAAATAATACCTTTAAACGAGTAATTCTTATTTTCTGAATATATATACAGCAATTGCTCATTTCAATGCATTCGATTTGACGCAATAAAACACTAATTTAGATATAAACAAATTTAAATCCATAATAACAGATAGGTCGGCAGGCGTTAGTCGGGTAGGTACGTTGTTATTACCCGATTGCGAAAGAAAGAAAATTATGTTTTCCGAGTGTATGTGTGTATGTATGCATAACTCTTTGGTGCGGCTTGTAATATTTTCATGTGAGTGGTGTCAACAGATTCGTCTTAGCCGCGAGAGTGACACTGGGTACATCAAATTTGATAAAAAAACTAAATAAAAAAAATATTTTGGTAGTGTTATACGTCACAAATGCGTTACTGGCTTTTGGGAAATAGGAAGAGGATGGGGAGAGGGTTTGGGGTATGGGCCTCCGGTGTCCTCACTCACTCGGTGAAACACAGCGCAAATACTGTTTCCCACCTGCTCTTTTACCACTGTGAGGCCGTGTTATCACTTCTGTCAAGACGGCCCATGCACGCCGATGTTTAGCTCAGCCACGGTAAACGTTTAGTTCAACTGTTGCTAACTTCATGAAATGTTAAGCACCCCACTCAAAAATGTAATCACGCTTAAGACAAACGAACAATTTCTAGGGTTCCATTTAATTTAGAACTAGAGTATATATTAGGGTGTAATTATAGCTATACCACAATTCCAATCAGGCGTGCGGTTTGCAGTTTGGTGCAGAACGATCTCATTCCTGCTGCGGCTAAGATTAATTAGTAATTAGATATTTCGCTCTATTCGGTACTGTATTAGTATTAGTTTACAGATTACAGTGGTGCGATAAATAACATAATTATATTTATTCATTTAACTTTTTCTACATTTACCACAACTCTTATAGCATTCCAAAAATTATCTGACAAGGTGGAGATTTGTGGGCCCAGCGCAAATAAATGCGAATGTGTTATCCACAGGCAAACGGTCATTATGCCTGATGACTTGTACCTTACGTTACGTCGCAGAGCACTAGGTATCGTACAAGCCGAAGCGTGGCTCTCCCACGGAAAGAAGCAGACTGAGAATAATAGCTATAGTGAAAATCATAAGAAGGTTTCGGTAATGTCGGTGCCCGTCACTCCTTGTAAAGTTTACATCTTTGTATCTAAACGTGTCAGAGTTTTTGGGCATCACTGACACTCAGAAGCAAACACATTGTATAGTAAAATAAATGCATAGTAGAGACATACAGGTACGCCATTCAAGTCCCTTAGGAAATATCTTAGTTATATTGAATTGAATTGGTCATATATTATTCCAAGTCTGGGTTTTTATCTCCGTTTCACATATGTCCCTAAACATAGGACATAGGATATATTCCTAGTGTGGAAGTTGTCTTTTAAAAAATAGGAAAAGAAAAAGTTATGACCAAGTTATCAGAATATTCTGGATTAATCTAATTTTATTAAACAATGAGTACTACCGTGACTTACTAACTTTTAGTGTTTTTTTTTTATTATTTTTTTTTATATTTAAGCTGCCAAAATGACTCTGTCCTTCCTGATGGAAAGCATGAGTAGAATCCAAGAGTGGTGGTCACCATCCTCAATGCGAAAAAGAACAATGCAGCATGGTGACCCACACTATGGTGGCCTGGGGGGAAGGAGGATGGTGAGGGGGATAGGGGGCTTTGGATTGGGGTATGGGCCTCCGGTATCCTCAGCGTTTATGCTGCGTTCACCGAGTGAGTGGGGATACCGGAGGCCCATACCCCAACCCCACTTCCTATCCCCATTCTCCTCCCCATCCCCCAAAGGCCGGCAACGCACCCGTGACATCTCTGGTGTTGCAGATGTCCATGGGTGGCGGTAATCGCTTACCATTAGGCGATGCGTCTGCTCGTTTGCCTACGATTCTATGAAAAAAGACATTTTAATCCTTAAAATCAAAGTACCTACCAAATCCCAAATCTCTAGGACAATATGATATTTTTGGCACTACGTGGTTTTATTCCGTACTAAATATAAAATAAGTTTCAAATATCGACATTTGTGACAGTCTATGTCCCACAAATTACAAAGCAGGGACTTATTAAATCGACTGTGGTTCAATCATTTACTAAATAGAACCACAGTGAATAAATTACAGTGAATTTTACAGTAGCAATATATTCCATTCAAATATAAATTAGTATTAGTAAACGTGGTTGCTTTGTTATGATTACAAATGATCTAAAATATTATTATTTGCATATTATTGAAAAATAATTCGTTTATTTGACTCGCAATGCAATCTAAGAATTATATAAGCTAAACAGAACATGTACTATAAAAACTAGATAGAATACCTATATATTTTTTTCGTAAATACGTGTAGAGCCAATACATGTAAAAGCCGCCAAATACCCAATAGGCCGCATTAGTATGCGTCACTTTGTTCCATTACCTGCATTCGTAATGAGTATAGTAACCACCACTCTTGGGCTTGATTTTTGGTAGACTTATACATAAAAAAAAAAGTGCGTGCGTATAAAGTTCACATGTCAGAAGTGAAACTTCTTAGCTCTCTCCCACCTCTCGCTCTATGGCACTGTGCGTGATACGATAATCACTCTATCTCACTTTTTCTCTCGATCTTTCTCACTTGCTTGCTCCCTACTCTCACTCCATCGCTAGTTGCTTCATGCTACGTTCGCCCTGTCTTACTCTCTCTCAATCGGTCTCGATCGCTCTCTCTCTCTTTTTCGACACTTCCGTTGCATACTTGCGTGACGTTACATTTGTAAAAATTTTACCCTCATGCGCCTAAAGAAGTTTCACTTCAATAACCAACATATTATACCTACATAGAAAATACCCGACCTACGAAAGAAATATTTGCAGATCATATATAATTGGATCTCACAGAAGACTACCGAGGCAGTAACTGCAGGTTTTAAACACCCTTTTATAACCATTCCATCAACTTGTTTTCCACACACGAGTACTTTTATTCGGTGTGGTCGCGATATCAGATGGTTTACAAAATCTGCATTAACGAATAAAGCTGTGGCTAAAACTTTAGTTTTGAATAATTATAAATCATGAAAATTCCTTTCCTTCCACACTCAATTGGTACAAACTGCCCACTAGACCAAGAAATTCTCGGGGTGACAATTCAATTGCTTCCTAGCAAAATCAATTTATTTTTCACTTCACAAAATGGAATAAGTATTTTAAGTAAAATATCTAGTATTAAAATCCCGGAATGGAATTCCGTGCGGATTGACACCCGTGACAGCTTTCGCCAACATTGGTTGGAATAGGTCGAATTTGAACTTATTCATTTTTAATATTTTCCAAGTTCTGACGTTTCTTTTCAAATAGCTACTAACCGCAGTTTCGTTTATTTATTTAATGAAATCAGGTCCGGGACTTTTTGTATACTTATTAAAGGTTTTTTTTTTTTGGGATAGGGGTAAGCGAGTAAACGTATCGTATTATGGTAAGCGATTACCACTGCTCATGAACAGCCACAACACCACAGGCGTTACAATTATATTTAAAAATAAATGCGATGAGTGATAGTTGTATTAATATTTTTTCTCTTGAATGAAAATAGAATACTTAACACTTATGGCTTTTGATTAAAAACGTTTTTGAATGGTGAAAGGACTCAAAATTCTACTAGTGCCTCCAAGAAAATGGGTGCAAAGCAACCACAAGGGTAGGCTCAAAAACCTCTCCCACGCTGTTCAAAACAACGAATTGACTGCCTTTCAGTAGTTTTGTGAAGTCGTGTATGAGTTCGTGTGATGACAGATTATGAATTTAGAGGGTCACCTCACTTATTTGCCTTAAGAGCCGATTGAGGCAGCTAGCTACGCAGGACAATATCACTGCAGAAAGAAAATTTTAATCAGACCCTACACCAACCCGATCAGCGTGGTAATAGTTTTTGTTTTTTTATGTAATAGGGGTAAGCGAGCAGAGGTATCGCCTGATGGTAAGCTAATACCACCGCCCATGGACACCCACAACACCAGAAGCGTCACAAGTGGCGTTACCTTCCTACCTTGCGGGATGTGGTGGGGGATGAGGAGAGGGGTTGGGGTATGGGACTCCAGTATCCTCAATCACTCGGTGAAACAAAGCGTAGGTGCTTTTTCACGCTAGTTTTCTGTGAGGCCGTGGTTTCACTCCAGTTAAGCTGGCTCATGCATACCGAAGCGTGGCTCTCCCACGGTAAGCTAGGCTTGCAGGTCAAAACTTCGTTTCAAAGGTGAGGCTTATATCCAGCAATGGTATGTTAAAGGCTGTTGAAGTAAAGTGGTAGCACTCTGATTGACTCTGATTCATGTGAGTTGAAACTTCTCTACTTATATGGTACCTAAAATAGGTATCATATTGGTTCACTGGTATAAAATAGTAGTTTCCCAACACTAACATTGCTGTACACTAGAAACTACAATACGGCCGAGCTCAGGATTTTTGAATTTCACTCCTATCTTTCTCATTTGTATGCAGAACCCGTTGCCGAGTGATAAATTACACCTCTTGGCACGTGAGCCCTATGATGCATTCATATCTTGTTTCTAGGGTTCCGTAGATTATAAGTGGACATTTCCGTGTTACAATAGCTGAATTTTTCTAAATAGGTACTAATACTTGTTTGGTTACATTTTTTTATTTATGTATTAAAGAGGCATATAAAATTTCGTAAAAAGAATATTTTATGAAGAAAGATTGTACATTGTTAAACTTTTTATGCTGTTTTTCTTTTTTTTTGTCGTGTTCGTCCGCTCGTTACGTAATGCACATTAAGCACGAAGCTTAGGAAAAAATCGACTTCAAGAACTGGACCAAGTTGAAGTAGGGTTACGCGGAAAACACCAGCTTTCAAATAAAAATATAACCATCATAATCGATTACAGTCGAAAATGGCGAGGTAATGAACACAAAAAATACAGTCCAATGCAGTCGGTCTCTCCTTTGTTGATGACGGTTAAAAAATAATCGAAACACCGATGATAAAAAAACCACGGGAATTATAATACTAGTCGAATGAAAATAACAAAGTATACGGAACTCAAATAGAACCTCTACTAGTGCTTGACCAATGGATGAGTACGTGTTACGCCCATTTTAGGTATGAGCCGACAATTTGACCCTTACTTATGGCCTATTGAACATTATAGCGGAATTATTTTAAGGCTGAAAATATTTATGAGCCTCTTTATTTACATTTATGATTGCACTGGCCGCAATATATATCAATTTAATATATTTTGGAAATAAATAATCCTTTAAAGCAAGTTTTCAGTAAACGTTATTTTACATGTTTAATAGCTTTGCCGGTTTTAGCTGACCATCATCAATAGCATATCGCAGTCCACTGCTGGACAAAGACCTGTCCAATTAAACGCTTTATTCGATCCTCGGCTTCTCGCATCCAGCTTCTGCCAGCCGTTTTGGGCAAATCATAATTCCACCTTGCCAGTACACCATGGTCTATGTACGTCCTACACTACGTTTGTCGAGACGCGGTCTCCACTTAAGAATCAGTTTACTCGTTAGCGGACCAATACTACCTTATTAATAATAATAAATTACTAATACAAAATCTAACACATCGCCATCCAGCTTCAAACTAAGCAGATCTAGTACCATGAACAGCTAGATTAACTGATAAAATAAATACATCGAAATCATACAACATACATACCTTCTAACTTTCAAATAGATAATTTATTCTTCTTAAAGGCACTTATAACTCTTGACTTGCAAGCATTTATAAACGAAGCATATATACCTTAGAAAAATTTTTTTGCCAACTTGTGATTTTAAAAAATTATTTCACATCTAGACCGTGGAAAACCTTTGACTACTGCTAGAAATACAACAGGATTCTTGCACAAAACCACAGTTATATAAATCATGCACGTCTTACAAAAGAGCGCTCTAGAATTATTCAAGATAAAAATGATATTTAGACTTAAGATAAATTAAAAATATGTGGTTTTTAATTTAAAA
Organism: Hyphantria cunea; assembly: GCA_003709505.1. Lineage (NCBI taxonomy): Eukaryota > Metazoa > Arthropoda > Insecta > Lepidoptera > Erebidae > Hyphantria > Hyphantria cunea. The sequence goes on from PKRV01000777.1 coordinate 83,733, forward strand.
TTTAATATTATGAAAATTCCTTTTATATTTTCACATCTTAACTGATTCAATATGAAATGTCGTATAATATTTTGAAAAATACATGGTGTCAGAGAATTTTTACCAAGAACAGCACTATTGGCTTTGAACGACGAATTTGTACTGTGTAGGTGAATGTGAGTGTAACTGGTTGTATAGTAGACTTATTGCTTAATATGATTAGGAGGTTCAATTCCGGATATTCTTTTTTATGGTATAAGGGGTAAACGAGCAGACGTGTCGCCTGATTGTAAACGATTACAGCCGCCCATGGACACCCGTAACACCAAAGGTATCGCAAGTGCGTTGCCAGCCTTTGGAGGATGAGAAGGGGGATAGGGGTATGAGCCTCCGGTATCCTCATTCACTCGATGAAACACAGCGCAAGCGCTGTTTCACACCGGTTATCTGTGAGACCGTGGTATCACTCCGGTCGAGCCGGCCCATTCATGCCGAAGCGTGGTTCTCCCACAGTCAATGCTCAAAGCAACGTGAATTGAGATCAAGACACGTGAATATGATGACACAAATACTCAAATGTTACAAGAAAATCGTAGGGCTCGGCTTAATACAAGGTATGAACATATACAAGTATGTATAGAACACCAAAAGCTTAGGGGGTACCACTAGACAAATTCTTACCCTCACCGAGAGAATAAGCAAGACACTGGGAAAGTAATTTTTACTTAATAAATACCGAAACCATGAGTTCCTTTAGAGCTAAACTACCGGTAACTATTGTCAAAGATACTCGCATGGGAAATGGACCGATGACTTAACGTGCTCTCCAAGGTACAGAATGATCTCAATGTTTTAAGAGAATAGACATACATTGACAGTCTGACTTTGCCCAACTTTGCTAAATATTTACTTATTCCACTGAACCACCTTTCCAGTGGTATTCCTGCATAAATAGTTGCATCAAAATAAAATACATCTGTTCTTATGTTCTTACTATCATTCTCTTGTTATGTTATTTTGTTACTATTACTTTAAATAATGTGGTGGTAAGAAAAGAAGACATGAAGGGCACGCGTATATATACTGCGTCAATTTATTTTTCCTATTTACTTTTCAATACACCTATTGCCTTTTTAATTAATGTTATGAACAATAAAGCGAAATATTATTATTATAACATCAGTCAGCAAACCAAATATACAAAAAGTGATAATACTTATTTGCAACTTTTATCATTATTCTGTGTAAAGCACTGTCAATATGACGCAACTAAAATGAAAAGCCCGCTGCTATTAGCAGTAAACAAGCCACAAATTACAAAGGGAATCTCCTGTTTAATTTGTTGAGTGCGGACGGAAATCTGTACCTATTTAATTTTAAAGTTTATTTAACGATACGTATATTGTATGTTTATCGTAATACAGAATAAACAGGTCCCTAATGTACTATAAAAAACTTGATGTAATACAAGTTTCCACTAGTCCCCAACCCGCACTTGGCCAGGGTGGGGCCGTATGACCTTAACCCTCTCCTGAGAGGAGATCCAAGCCCAGCAGTGGGACATTATGGGTTGTTGATTGATTGATGTTTCCACTAACATAAATATAATATGTACATGTGTGCATACAAGGTGTATCTTTAACAAAGAAAATTAGACAATCGTTCCGGACTAAAATATTTTCCGAAAAATATATTTTGTCAATGAATTTCAAAACTTTTTTTTACTTAACTACCATGTTTATATGTAAAGTAGGTATTTCAAGTTTATCTTAAAACGTGAATGCTTTGGGAACATTATTCAGATCGATGAACTTAGGTTATGGTTTTGCTGATTGGCTCTAGCTAATTTTATTAGGTAAATTTTTAAAAATCAAATGTCCTGTTTTATATAGCTAAATTTATAATAGTTCATTCTGTACGTTGATCCATCTAAATGCTGAAGAACTCTAACTACCAAAAACTAAAAGGCTAAATAAATGGTTAAATGCAATACTTTTTCGTATAGCTTCATTTCCTAATATACTTTAAAACTATAAGTCTTTGATACAAATATAATTTTGATTTACTTAAACAAAACCAACTGTGCTAAGTGAAAGGTCAGTCGTAATTTAGGCGCCCTATCGAGAGCAATCTCCCATGTGGATCATCCACATAGGTATTCAGAATTAAATAAATCGAAACCATTCCGAACTAACAGAGAAACTCAGATATTCATAGAAGCAGATTCGAATATGGTCGCAACATCTACAGAATATATTAGTGCAAATAGCAAAGTAGATAAAGGATTTTGAATTGTAGAAGTATCGTTTAAGGTTGATGATTGACTGCTAAGTTGGGCCAGTTTAGAAAAAATCATTTTGAGGTATTGAGATTTGGTGAATTTGTTCCAGACTTGTTATCTGATGGACAAATAGAGACTACACAATAGACTCACAAATGAGATCTGGTTGACAATCGAGACTGGTTATGGAAATATTTCAAGCGAACCGTTTTTGAATTTGATTTGAACAGAGTGAAATTTCAGTGATATTTTTACTACTATCGTATCGGAATTATGGTGAAAGAGAAATAGAAATAAACGCTATTATGTGAAGCGAATTATATTTTTTTTCTAACAATTGTTTATACGACGTACACCAATCATTATATTAAAAAAGCTCGAATTGAAGGCAATACAAAATCGATGTCGTTCTGCTACCTTACCCAGAAAAATACACGACATATTAAAATATTATAATAAGTAGATCGTTATAACTAGCATTTTTGATCAAAATTATCCCTCATTTTAGTTTGCCAATAGTTTAACTGGCCTTTCAAGATGATCTATCATTCAATGTTTATACTTTGAACTCTAAACTAACAGAATCAAGGTCAAAAATCTAATATTGATAATTACTTCGATTATCTAGAGACTGAAAAGGATACGTTACAGTGTTTTTGGAGGCGAAAATCCAATTGATCCAATCTAATACGTTTGCCGTTTGAATGAGTCCCAATAGCGCTGTGATGTTGAATCAGTTCAAGTATTGACCTGATATCCACGTTCCGAATCATTGACTCGCCTAGTTAAGGTTATTCGAAGAAAATCAAGTGCATCCTAACCAGTATTATCTAATTATAGTTTTAGTCAATTAAATTTATTTCTGTTATCTTAGTCCAGATTATATTAAGTCGATACTTAAATAATTTATACTATATGGCACTTCATGGAACTTGTTGAAAAACACTCTAACCTTCAAGTTACCACAGTAATCTTTGATAATTGCATAGGGTGAAACTAGTCAGAATTGAAGAAAATTAAAATACTGGTATAAGTACAAGTAAGTTTATTTCTAGAATGTATTCCTATACTTAGATTTTGAGCCCCAACCTAAATAAAATCGACAGAAATCTAATGTTGAATGTTTTAGTTAGAAGTTAATCTATTGACGGATAACATTCATTTATTCGATTTTTAAAGATAATTATCGCCACATCTGTATTACAGAGGATTCAAAACTTAAAACATCCATAACACAGATATACAGGACACATAGATTTTTAACAATAAATTGTGGATTATACTAAGTGTTGTCACATACGAAGATCATACTCACAGGCGAGGTGATTGTTGAATGGTTTCAACAAACACATCGTCTGCCCTCGGCCTTTTCCATTTATTCAATCAGTCAATCATTGAGAGAATTCTCAATATCTGACTGATTGAATAGATATAGGATTAAATTTTCAAAAATCAGCTACTTTCAAATTACAGTTTAGAAAGAGGCTAGCCCGATCATGCATTAGATTTAATTAAGGTTTCATTCGGGTTCAATTTTTAGTTTCGTTAGAACGATTTATTTTAATTACGTAGACCTTACCGACAATGTTTGAATAATTCTAGTCCATTAGAATACTGAAGGTTGCGTCTAACTTTTGAATATATTAGTTACTATTTCGAAACAAAACTAAGTTATTTGTTCACAACACAGTTTAATATTTTGTATATAATATTTACTTATTTTTGTATGTTTCTGCAATTATTTAAATGATTAGAAGGTTTAAAGTATCATTTTTTTAGGTGTATTTATTTATACAAAAATTAATATCATTACGTGAATGCAAGGCGTCGTCGAACCCCCAATTACGACGAAATCAACAGGCCCTATTAATAAATTAAACATTAAATTATTTTATTTATTAAGTCCTATTTTATTTCAAAATGGCTCTCTAGTGTGTTTCTTTCTTAGTCATGTCATCTTTCTAGTATATTTACATAGTGTAAAATCTTTTAAACTCCTCAACCGATTTAGATAAACTGAATTAAGAAAAAAGTTTATATGTGAAAGACATGCGTATGAAAGTAGAGGGAATTTGAGAATTTTAAGGTTTTTCGCACGAAGCCAGGCCTGGTGGCTAGTTTGTCTAAACATTATCAAGCCCTTAATTGAATCCTTAAAACCAGTATCTTCAATCACAAGTATTATTATAAAGCCAACCAAGATGCTTTAAGTTATTTGAATTTTACATTCTTTCAAGCTGTTCATCATTTACCACCATTACCAAAAACCAGGTCACTCTATCAAAAAAGGATAATACCACTTAACTATACCGTCTAAACCTATTTTACAAACACAACGTTTCGGTCAAGTTAACATGACTGAACAACTCCCCACAGTACCATTGTCGTATATCACCAAATCAGTTGGTACAATACATACATCGAATGTTCCGAGTCGTTGCCTCCGAATATCGTCCGGGGACGGCACGACACGGGGTAGAAAGACGTCAAGGATACGTACCTGTCATTCAGCTGCAGTGAGCGGTCACAATTAAGTTATACGTTCGATAGAATTTCTAACGTCAGATGAAAACCGAAAGGAATATTTAAGACAAGTTTGTTATTTTATTCATAAGTGGCTTTATTAGTAGAACGTACAGTGTTTTTTGTAAAAATCTTTTGTATTCAAATTAGCTTTTGATTAGTGATATTGATTACTAGCTGAACCGGTGAACTTCGTACCGCCATGTTTATATTTGTGAAAATTTTTTGAATTACCGAAAAGCTTAATTTAGTAAGCCCGTGTTAATTTCCCGCAGGTCCGCAGAGTATACGACTAAGCGGACTAAGAAAATTTAAAACCTTTGGTTTTCTTCTATTTTTTTACATACATATAATATATCCATATAAACTTTGTCCTGACAATAACAAACACATAAAAAAGAACTATCCAATTTGGTGCAGTAGATCGAAAGTAATGGGCGTACATATATTTTTGTGATTCATTGTTACCCTGAAATGCCCTTTACCCTCTATGTCGTATTTTTGGTTTTTAGGATAACATTTAAAGTAGAATTTTCACCAAATTATAATTATTTTAAAGCCATTACCATTTTTGAAATAAGTTATAATAAAAATATGCTTATTAAAAATAAGTTTTTTTGGAAACATAACATTTATTGTATTGTGTTTATTAAATTGTATTGATTTAACAGTGTCAATATTAAAATTGCCTACATTGATGATCTTATTGTGTTGTTCAGAGTTACTCAAGAACATCGTCTCATTGTGTATTCGTTTCATGACCTACCTATTTCACTCTAATATCTCCATTCTCTGTCATCGATAGAATATGTATAATAAAATAGTTGGTGAAAGGAAACTGCATACTTAATTTTCGGGGGGTTTCAGGAATAATTTAAGGGCATTCTTATATTTGTTTTTTTCAATTTACGATTACCTAATTGTAATATTATTTGATAATATTATGGAAAGTAGTTGATATACCACTGAAACTTGGAACTGAAACTGGATGACTCGGCTCTCGTTAATGGTAAATATTATTATTACTAACAACAACCTTCAGTAGTTCTTTGACTAGATGTAGCTCTCTTCTTAAAGGGTATCCTTGGCTTACTATACTTTGCTTCACAGATGCGATAGTAAAGAATATGTTTTTAGTTTTTTTTCTCAATGCAGCTCATTTAGTCGACTTTTACGATACCCACTTGATGAATAGAAATGGTGACACTCCTGGTTTTCAATTAACAACTCATAATGTCCCACTGCTTAGTTCGGGTCTCCTCTCAGGAGAGGGTTATGGCCATACGTCTACACGCTGGTCGAGTGCGGGTTTGGGACTGGCAATACAACGTTGTGGCTACGTAATCTTGCCGTTGGATGATTACAAGCGGCTCAAAGGCCTCCAACTAAGCTTCACGACTGTTATTCTATGATAACAAACAGGACTGATTGCTTATCTTGACCTCCGAATCACGCAGACGCTCGTGGTATCATACCACCAGCAGTTACCCATTCAAGTACTGACCGCGCCGTTGTTGCTTACCCTCGGTGATTATTACCAATCATCAACAACCCATAATGTCTCACTGCTAGGCTCAGGTCTCATTTCCGGAAAGGGTTACCGCCATACGTCCCTAGGCTGGTCGAGTGCGGGTTTAGAAATGGCAATACAACGTTGTGGCTACGTATCTTGCCGTTGGATGTTTTTAAGCCGCCCGAAGGCCTCCAACTAAGCTTCACGACTGTTATCATATAATAACAAGCGGCACCGACTGCTTAACATGACCTTCGAATTACGGAGACGCTTATGGTAACATGCCACCAGCAGTCACCTATCCAGGTACTGACCGCGCCGTCGTTGCTTACCCTCGGCGATTGTTTCTAATCACCGAGTGCAAATGAGCTATGAGCACCTTGCGCGTTAGGCAGTGTTTTTTTTATGTAATACGGGGCAAACGAGCAGACGTAGAGAGAGAGTAGAGAGAGACGTAGAGAGTGTTATAAATAAGTAAATATTTGATTTAAAATGTTAATACTTTCAAATCAGAAACATAGAGATTTTTAACATCAAGAAAATATTATTTAAAATAAAATATTCAAACAAAGATAAATCTATACATTTAAATGTTAAAGCAAATAATTTTTCCGAAATGATAAATCGAATGTCTATTCCATGCTCTGAGAAAATTTCGTATCAAAAATCCGTTTATATCTAGAATCTTTTGTCGTCCAAGAAGCATTTTATTTAAAAGTTGAAAATAAATACAGCCAAGCCTAAGTAGGGTGACTATGTGAAAAATAAAAAACAAGAGACGTATTTTTTCATCATTTTTGTTAGTATTTATCTTTGTATCTCTAATATTGATTAATTTTATGACATTGTAAAAGAATGAAAAAACTTACCATGTCATGCTTTAGCATAAATTGGCCGGCTAGACCGGAGTGATATTACTGCCACACAGAAAACCGGTGTGAAACAGCGCTTGCGCTGTGTTTTACTGAACGCATGAGGATAGGACCTTACTCCAACCCTTCCCAAATTTCCTTTCCTATTCTCCAAAGGCGGTAACACACTTGTAACGCTTCTGGCGTTGCGTTTGTCCATGGGAGGCGGTAATCGCTTACAATCAGGCGACATTAACTTCAACTTATTTCACTATTTTTATTTCAATTCAATCCTGACCGGCTTATTCCTTGTGGTTCTATTAACGGTTTCTTTTTAGAATTTTTAAAGCCAAAGAAAGATATTCTTTTAAATTAACAATAGAACTCGTTGATAAAGTTGCAACGTACATGAAATATTGAATTTCATTATTAAAAGAAATATTAATAAATATATTTTCAATTCTATAACAGGTCAGGTTCATATATTTTAAGATCATTATTTCTAAATATTGTGCAAACGTGTTTAGATATTACACTAACACTTTGTGTCACTCGAATTATTTTAAACCATATAGTCTCTTCGCGCAAAGTTTCTTCAAAGAATTATCCTCTATTGTCTTTAATGAACGTGAGTCGAGATATATGTCCCTTTAATTCACGTAAAATGTTTTAGTCCCACAATTTCTGCATGCTTGGTCACCTTAAGGCGAAGTGAGCTGTCAAAGTGGATCAGCAGTGCTATTTCTCACTGTCGAAGGCGCAGACGGTCAAGACGTACATTAAACAAAGATTTCTCAAAGTTCTAGCAGAAGGAGATAAGTTTCTTTTATGGTATAAGGGGCAAACGAGCTGACGTATCACCTGATGATAAGCGATTATCGCCGCCCATTGACATCTGTGGGGGATGGAGAGGGCAATTGTGAGGAGGGTGGGGGAGGGGTATCGGGATGGGCCTCCGGTATCCTCACTCACTCGGCTTCACGGCCGTGGTATCACTCCGGACGTGATGGCCCATTCGTGCCAAAGCGTGGCTGTCCCACGGTAAGTTGTTTTATTCTTTTAGGTACATAATCAAATATACTGATTAAAGCAACCAATAGTACTATTTCTATCAAATACTTCGATGTGTATGATCTAAAATGTGAAATAAGCAGTTAAGACACTTTTATTGCCTTCATTTTTATTACTAACAGCTTCGGGCACACAGACGTAGCGTATGCGACTACGAGGTCTCGGGTTGGGTTCCCGGGTCGGATTAAATCTTTGTATGATCCGCAAATCCAAAAATTCGGTGTTTGAGATACCGAAATAATTATTTATGTAAATTTAGAAAACAATTTTGAAAATGTATGTACTCGTATTTACAAAAAAAGTATACTAGTCTATCATTCAATCTAGCTTACATAACGCCTTCTAATCTCAAACTAAGCAGAGCTTATAACTAGATGGCGTTGTGTGTGAGGTGTCCTAAATATAAATCTATTATATTTATAATGGTACTTAAAAATGCTTGGCGTGTGATTCTCTAAAATAACGTGATGTAGTGTTTAGTACTGAATTGTATTTAGCTAACAAAGTTTGGATGGACGTGGCTTATACTTCTGTCCATACCTCATTTATTATTTTATTATAGCATGATAATATTCTATTAATACAACGTAGTTTAGATATTTAAAAAGTTATCATGCGTTATGAAGTTAAAAATATTAGCAATCTAACACTTAAAATTGTAATTTGTATTTTATTTTACAAGTTGCAGAAATGGATATTCAAGATAATCAAATGAAGACTACACTAGAAACTATATCAGAATAAAAATAACTTGAAATCAAGACCAATATTATATAACTGCAATACATGCACCGTGTTATTCTGAGTAACTCCGAGAAATCAGTATTCAATTGAATCATTGTAGGTATGCAAATCTATCAATTGAATTCTCTCACTGCAGAGAATCGTCAGCGTGGCATTTAGATTGCATTAATTTACAGATAGATCATGACAAAATGCTGAAAACATACTTAAATATTGGCAACTAAGTCACAATACTATCTAGCTTCTATAATAACTGCTATGAAAGCTAGATTGAAAGGTGAAATATAAACACAAAAAAAGAAAACAGCGAAGTAAATATTTATAGATCATAATTACAATCATTTTTGGGAATCGACTCCTTGAGCTGCAGGAGGCACACATGCTTCCGTTGTACCAAAAAGGCAGTTGAATTACATTCAGATACAGAACAAATGCTTGTGATTATCATCCAATTATTTGTCCTGCTGGAATTCAAACCCACGACCTCATGCTCAGCAATTTGGGTCACCAACCATGTAAAACTTGAAGCTATTTTTGTGCCGCATGTTTCTGACCATATATCGCCGGCGTTGTTTCCTTGCAATGTTTCCCAGGTCGAGTGGTATTCTCCAAAAGTAGCCACGACTAATACTTTAGCAAAACTTTGAGATTCCTTCCCAAAGTTCCTGTTGCACTTTAAGGCTTCTCTGTTACAGTTTGGAGATAGGTTTCCTTTGTTTCCTATCGAGAGGCTTTATTTTTAATTCTTTAGTAGACTTGTCTTAAGACGTTTCTTTTGAACTAAGGTAGTTTATGAGACACTATAGTTAGTTTAGTCAGATTAGATAATGATTTTCTCCTTGCCAATTACGGCCACGGCTGCCAATCTCACTGGAGACCAGCTTACTACGCAGGAGATGTTATAGTGCACAAGTGTGTCTGCAAACACAGGTGCACTCTCTATTCCCTCACTCTCATAATCCGATGGGACGGTCAACCAAACAACGGGGAGAGATCATGCGTAGGACCGACAATTTTACGCACTCTCCTATGCCCGGGGGTTTAGAGCCTAACTTCCACATTGTGAGCTGTTATTAAATATTTCTATAATTAGAAAAACTTAATAACATTTTTGGCCCGACATAAATGGGCTGCTTAACCGGAATGATGACCACGGCCTCAGAGAAAACCGCTGTTAAACAGCTCTTGCGTTGTGTTTTACCGAGTAAAGGAGTACTGGACACCCATACCGCAATCTCTCCACCCAATCCCCTCCCCATCCCCCAAAGGCCAGTAACGCATTTGTCACGTTCGGTATACATGCCCAACAGGCGATACGTCTATTCGTCTGGCCCATATTTTTTGAAACTTTAAAAAAAATGACAAACATTTAAAACATCTTGATGAATAGATTTTATAAGCTTCTGCTCCTATTTGTACCCAAAAAATCGGCTGACATATCCGAACAGATTATATTCACTCATATTTTCACCAACAATCTTGTATCCTTTTTATATTCAAGTCAGGCTTCATTCCAATTCCCTTTTCTTCTGAGAAGCAATTGCCAACCTAAAAATTAAACACGTAACCAAATTTATTACCTAGAACATGATATATAACAGTTCTTTCAAGTTATATTAGTTTCACATATATACATTTTATCTCGTTACTGTACTAAATTACTGTTACAAGTGTAAGTAAGATAAGTGTCTGGGTTATTTGTCTATTGGTTAGTGATTTGACTTTTAAGCCAGAGGTCATGGGTTCTATTCCAATTCAGAACAATCAATGTGCGATGATTATAATCGTTAATTCTGTGTCTGCGTATAATTTACGAGTATTGTTAATTTATATATGTCATATTATATCACTAGTCTGGTTTTCATTATTTCCTTACTAACTCCTTCGGATTTTAATTTCAATGGGAGTTGTGGCGGGGCTGTATATCGGTCGGTATCAAACTGACTGAAACATATAATGTAAATATTGTGGAGGCTACATATTTTCTCTTAGCTGGAAAATTTGATTTAAAAATAAACATGTCATATACCACCATTTGTACACGATCGTTTATATGTCATGCTCATGAATGTAAACTGTTTTAACTGGTGTACAATAAAGTTTATTCTATTCTACATATATAATAATAAATAAACATTCATTTAAAACTGTCAATAAAGATATATTTCTATGAAATAACAGAGTTTTATCGTCGTTTTTAAGTATGGTATGAATAAAGGCACTAAAAATATTATCTAGGTTAGAAAAATAAGCTACGAGCGTGTAGCACTTAAACTTATAATATTGGCTACGACGTAGACACCACGTAGGCCTACCGTGGGTTGGGTTATAAATTAAGTATAAAATACAAACAGAGGCACGTCTTACATTTTCATCTATAAATTATAATATGTTATCTAAGGATGTTGTTATATTGAATAACTTAGCAAAAAGGAACATCTTAAGTAGTTACCGCTGTCTATTTACACTCTAACACCACTGGTCCGACTTTTAAGAACCATAATTTCAGTCAATGATATAGTAATTCTAGATCATAGAGCAACTATAGGCAGAGGTCATACGCCGGTGTTTCTCTCGGCAAAGTATAGGTCCATATGGGCTTCTGCATCATTGGGCCTCACCAACGAAACACGACAGCACGCATGCTGTCTTTTTACGTTAAACTTCGGTGCGAGGATGTGCCCCAAACGAGATAGCCTAACCGTGCTGTAATATAAATATATTCATGATAATATATATGTTTATAACGTATGTATTTATTTATGTATATGTGTGCGTAAATAGATATATGTAGATATATATCTATGTTCCCGATTATATTCATAACGATATATGTAATTCTTCAAAATTAGTTGCATTGTCAACTGCTACTGACTGTGTCTCCGATACATTATGGTCCACCCTAAGATTGTCTGGAAGACATTACTTTTGGCAATAAATTCGTCCTTAGTACATTATATTTTTGTTATCTTATATACTCTCTTGGAAATATAAAACGGTGTACAAATAAAGGGTATCTATCTACCTGTCTTACCTTCCCCATTTTTCCTGTAGTAACTTAAAAGCGAAAGGCCTTCTCGAATATTTCACAAGACACAATAATCATGAAATGAAAATAGTAAAATGTCAGAAAACAGCCATTCCGCTGTGAAAGCTACTAAAACAAATATCACGTTGGTTGATATTGAAAAACGATAAAAACGAACCTCGAGATGGAAAATTTAGGGACAGCAAAATTATTTCAGGCTTGTTTTGCGGTTGCCAGACGAAAAAATTTGACTAGTCAGCGGTGGTGGGCAAAATATTATTTTCTACTTGTCAACACTGGAAAAATGAAAATGTAATATCTTAATTTTGGCATCGCTATAGTATCTTTTCAAACATAACTTTTTTTCTCGCTTTTATGACTTAATCAACAATTATCTGTATTTGAATACGATAAGAACAAATTTCGTCCTGTAACCTTTATAACATATAGTGGCAAACCACAAGGAGAATATTAAATTATAATAACAGAGCCGCTACCGCTCAAAAGTAATTAACCAGAAAAATAAAAAATTCAGACAAGTGCGAGTCGGCCTCGCGCAGGAACTTCTGTACCGTTATCTATGCATTTAAAGCATCTCATGTTACCGTTATCAGTGTCTAGCAAAAAGGAATAAAAAATTCACGTTTCTTGTATGGTACCATACCTAAAATATGGTAGCCCTCTTAGATATTTATTTTATTCTGATTTTTTAATATTTGTCGTTATAGCGGCAACAGCAAAACATCATCTCTGAAAATTTCAACTGTCGCGAGATGAGATATAGCCTGGTGATAGATAGGCGGACAGACAGACGGATAACGAAGTCTTAGTAATATGGTTCCGATAAACCCTTTGGGTCCGGAACCCTAAGAACAAGTACAATTTGCCAGGTTTTGAAAAATATTAATATTTTAAATGATATTAAATGTATTTTCCAGTTGTTTGAAAGTACGATTTCTGTTGTTTTATGGTATAGAGGTAAACGAGCAGACTTATTTATCGCCACCCATGGATACCCGCAACACAAGTGCATTGCCAGCCTTTGGAGGGAGATGTGGGCCTCTAGTACCCTCACTCATGCGGTGAAAACAGAGCAGGCGCAGACTGTGATATCACTATGGTCGAGCCGGCCCATTCGTGCCGAAGCGTGGCTCTCCCACTCTATTATGCATGCTAAACTAATTGTTATTGATTATATATATATTGAATATTTGCAGATCATACAAACATTTAGTCCGATCAGGGAATCGTACCCGAGATCTCAAGGACAGCAGTCACATGCGCCACTGAGGCAGTCAAATGTTTGTCAACTATTTGTAAATTGCATATACACTTAAACTGACTCGGCAATAAAACCCGATACCTCAGTACGGCAGCCGCATACGCTCTCACTGTGCCACCGAAGTAGTTAATTTACCCAGTGAGTAAGGCTAGCGTGCCATACGTCATCAAATGATCTTAACCCATCGTATTTTTTTATATCTAATTACGAAACTTAGCTAGAATTGTGTCTATTATACTCCCATTGTATTTTCGTATAGCATAATATTTTAATAACGACCAGAAAGTAATTTTGGACTCGTCGTAGAATAGCTATGACAGTTATTAGTACACACGATTATGTTACGCAGCTGACAGCGGGTCTAAAATATTTATATATGTGATGCCAAAAAACTATTTAGAGTTAAGGTTGATATCAACCTTGGATACGCTGAGTATTTGCGTGTCCGTGTAGCTTCCTATAGCTTTACAGCTTGTAAAAGTATGACTATATGATCGGAAGTGTATTTGGCTTCATCATCATCCTATTTGAGTCTACTGTTGGACATAGGCCTCGTAACTCTGATCGATTTCAGCTTAGCTTAGTTTACGAATATCTGCTTAGCCTAAGTTTTTACCAAAATATTACTAAAAATTGCATATTTTTAATGGAAGTCCAATAGCCCTTTTGTCAAACCGTTATACACTATAGTACGAAAGTCAATTATGTTTTGAGCAGGAATTTTCTTTAAATAGTTAAAATTAAAGCACAGTTGGATATTTGATTTACGCGGTAACCACGTCGCGTCGCTTTCCTCTACCTTGATGCAGTGGAAAGCGGCGTGGTGACCTATGTCGTGGGTTCAAATCTTCATGGCGCAACATTTTGTCTGATCTACAAATTGTTGTTCTGAGTTCTAGGGAGATGTTTTTGAGTACATTTTATACATGTTAGCAAAGTCCTCTACGACACTGAATGTATATTCCTAATGCAATATTCGTTTTAAAAGAAACATGTAAAATTAAATGTACAAAAAAAGTGGGGAAACCTTTGAGTATCAGTGTTCACAAATCACCTGACCGTCAAATATGTGATATGGATGGACAGGTAGCGTATCGTTAACCAATTGAGTGGCAGCGCCGACAGATTTAAACTATATTTTATATGAGTTCCAAATTCAACCGATCAGATTACAATAGTTTTTAAATTGAGATTGGTGGATAAAAATACAGTTGTGTTTTTTTTTTCAACAGTAAAAATATTGGCAATTCAATGAATATTTTATGCGAGTGAAATATAAACTACCTGTAATGCCATTGTTTTGGAATATAGAACAATATTAGTTTTATTTTTAGTCAACTTTTTTACGCGCCAATATGATAAATGTTTTATATCTAGTTTGGACCTAGACAGTGGTGTGCTGTTTTTTCAAGTTGTAAGTACCTTTAAGATTTTGATGAATCATGATAAATCAGCTTTAAAAACATAATTATTGTTCAAAACTCACATTATTTCCAAAAACTCCAATAAAGTTTTGATAAAAGCCAATAATAAAATAAAATTAAATAACAAAAACACAATCTATAATAACGTATATATTAATAATAACATTTAAAGTTTGTGTATACCGTAAAACTCCAATTAAATAGGGTAAAAAGTTATTCAAGCAAACTTGGATTATAAACAGGTAAATTATTAAATTTAATTGGCTTTGACCGACGGAGGGTAGATGAAAATCTCTCCGATCCAACTATGAAACTAAAAGTATCGGAGTGGGAGGTGAATTTAATTAAAATTTCAACATTAAGCATCAACGTTTTGTGACGGCTGTGTTGTGGGCACAATGTCTGAAATACTGAAATGTTAAGTCTTTGTTCGGCATTATTGTGAAACGCAATTGATTTGGAATTTAATTTGACTATTCTGTGTTTAAGGTTCTGTGAGTTTAGTTTGAGCAGTTTTCAATCTCTTTTTTTTTTATTTTGCTCTTTTTAAAAAGACACCTCTCCCGCGTTAGTAATCAATATACTGTGTCGCGAGGACTTTACATTATACATGAAACGGAGACAAAGAACACCTAGACTGAGAAAAAACAATTTACATCTTACACAAAGTGTTGTCTCATATCAGGTTTGAATTTACACTACTTGGCGCAGTAAGATGAGGCGTGGTGACCACTTAAACCATTAGGCCATCCGTGCAGTCCATTGTATTATAGTTTCTTGGGTCAACACTAGTTGATATCCCAGTCTTTCAGGTAGTTACCCAGTCACAGTTGATGTCACGGTCTATCTTAAATCTCTTTATGTCATACGACGAACATTCAGGTTATAAATAGAATTTTAGCCTCTTAGTATTTCTGGAGTCTCCCCTTCATCAGAGACTTAAGGTATACCTTAACCGACTGTAGACATTTTCGTAAAGAGTACATTCATAAAGAGGATTAGCGTCGCACGGAGAATGATAAACTCTATTTTTGCCAGTCTGTGGCAAATCCAACAATACTTTATTAAAAAGAAAACAAACTCAGTACGAAATTATCGCAGATAATATTTTAGTTCCGGCTTTAAAAATGCGAACGCAGCACCAAAGAGAAGTTTCAAAATTATCCTTCTAATTAAAAGTACTTCTCTGGAGCTAAGATATGAAGCTAAAGTTAATGTAAAGCTGGGTAATGCTCCACTTAAACCAATGAATTTTATTTTTTCATTTTCATAAGACGACAAATTAACTCGCTACGGCAAAGAGAAATTTTATTTTTTCTTTAGCATTATAAATATAGTCTGTGTCGCGGAAAACTGTACAAATACACAAGACGCTATGAAAATTTAATAACTGATACAAAAAACAACTGGGTTATTCTAGTTTTTAGCCTGAGCTATAAACTTAAATTTTGGGGGTAAATATTCCATTCGTGCAGCCAATGAGTTCAGTTTTGAAAGCCTTTAAATGTTTTGGTATATAATTGTGTTGGAATAAACTAAAGTACTTTGTGAAAAACACAGTTTTGATAGCAAAAATATTTTTTTCACAATTATTTCAAATCAAACATATGTTAACCGAATTCAAAAAAGAAGTAGTTTCTATATTCCACTGTGTGTACTTATTTTTATGCACGCTCTCCGATTACTCCGTCAATTGTGAACTGATTTTGAAAATTATTTTTTGTTTACATCAAATCAGTCCTATCCAAGTTTTACTTGCATTTACAACTTGCCTGGTCTAGTGGTGGTTGGTGGTCTAGTGGCTGGTGGATCTTAACTGTTAAGCCAGCAGCATTTTGTCTGATTTCGACCATTTTTTATCTGGGTTTTATTATGTATATATTTAAAAATATATAAGTATGTTTATCAGCAAGCTGGTTATCACACTTCAGGCAAGTACCATAGCACAACTAAGTCGTATTTTAAAATTAGACGACCGTGTATATGGTGTATAAAGTTATCACTATCATTTTATAATTCGGTTAAATGAAAATTAGCACTATTTCATTGTATTATGATTGCTTTGGAGGCGCAATGGGAGTTTATGCGACTGCTGTAAATATTCGTTTCGGAATGTATGTATTTACAAAAAAAAAATGCATAACTATTATATATGTTATTCTAGCTTGCATAGTAGTGCTTTGTGTGTGAGATGTTCTTAAAATATTAATTATTGTCATCTTCACTAAACGCATGTAACTGAATTAATTAAGCTAACATTACTAGAAGTCACATTGTAATAACCGCAGTTGCATTCTGGGAACCAACTTCATAAATTATATTCTATATTTCGTAATATTTCCCCATATGTAATAAATTTAATTAAACAAGCGTGTATGATTTCCCCAGTGCAGTCCGAAACTGCAGCAATAATTTCGTTTTTGGTACTCTACTTGTGTCCACATGTTTATGAGTTTATGCTTCAGAGCACAAGCGATATTATGCATACATATACCTGTATGTATAAAGTTAGAGAAACATAATTAAGATCTTAAAGCTTTAATAAAAGGTTTAACTCGGATTTAAATAATTCTACGGGGTAGATAATTTATAGTCACACTAGATTTGGTCCGCAATTCTGCCCGCTTGTGTGCTGGTTATCACAGTACCTTTATGTATGGCCTTGCCTAATGGAAAGTATAATTAGAATCCAAGAGTGATGGTCACTTTACTTTTTGAAAATGCAGAGAATACAGCATGGTGAACCATACCATACCAGCCTAGGGATGCTCCTGCAGCATTGGGCCTTCCTCACGAATGAAAGTACCTCCATGCCAATTCAATTGTAATCGCCTTTATCTGTGACAGGTATATCGATATGATTCCTTTCCTATTTATAATTTTTTAAAGTGAAAACTTCTTTAGTCGCGTTGAGCACTTTTTAGGCGAAAAAAATGAACTTAGGGGGGGATCTTACGAGTTCGCGTTACCGCCTCAGTCACCGTGAAGCCATAAGTTTCCATTTTTATCGGCATCTATCTAAAGTCGTTATGACTGCCAATTTTTTTTTCTTGAATAGGGCCATAGGCTATTCTTTACAGTGATAATTGATATATACACGGGTACGAAACCGCAGGTAAAAACTGTACTAGTAAGTAATAATAATATCCTAAAACAGAAGACACTATCGTGCCTATCAATCACACTTTTCTATATACTGTATCAAAATTGAACCCACGAACTAAACCAACGGGGCGATCAACAGAATCCCAAAAAATACACCTTTTTGTAACATTTTATATTCTCTCATGAAATCAACAAATCAAAGATCTATTCGATCTATATTTAGAAAGCTTTTCTCTATGCGCGAGGCTAGAAAATACCCACATTCATTCAACCTTGGCCTTATAACCTGAATAGCAAAGTATGCATTTGATTTAATTCCGCGGCACATTTAACAACACTTGGGAAATCACTGTCCGACATTGAATTAAAGTAATTAAAATTCTTAATTAAACTGTGCAGTGCTACCGAATACTTTTGAAACTATTCCGATCCTATCTATGTCTCTTTTACACTTACTAACTTTAGTTTATCACTTTCCTGCTCTGGATTCTACGTGTAGTTATTTTGTTTGGGTGATTGTTTTATTTTTGTCTCGTTCCTTGTATTGTGCAACGATTAGTGTATATTTGAGTTTGGGATCGAATTTAATTTGAAAAAATACAAATGCCCTATTGTTATATCGATAGATAGATTTTTTTAAGACATCTCCCGCATTAGGAATATATATTCCTGTATCACGGGGATCTTTACAAATATACATGAAATAGACACAAAGTACACCCAGACTTAGAACAACAATTTCTGGATCACACAAAGTATTGTCCCATGTAGGATTTGAACCCACAACACTTGGCGCAGTAGGAAGCGGCGTGGCGACCACTGAAACCACTAGAACAAATATAAAACGGTACACTAGAAAAAAAACGGGGTGGTTTTTGGGGATCACCGATAGGAGTGGATACTATGTAACTTGTGAATTATATCGTTAAGCTATTATACATATAGCTAAAGGAAAGCGTTAGGTTATGTGACGATGACGGTGATGTGTGATGTGATACAAGTTTCACGCTTGTTTCTTCCCCCAAAAGGTGCTCAAAATTTTTTACGGAGTCTGGGTGTTTTCTCATAATATTTATGTTCGTTCGAAAAAAGTGTATCAGTTATCTAATACCCATGGTTAAAGCTCTGCTTAGTTTGAGACCAGATGGCGTTGTGCGTTTAATGTCCAGAAATATTTTAAAAAAAGTATGATATGTGTGTATTTACAGTAAAAAGGTATCTAAGTACTATGCAAGTCATTCTAACTTGCTGGTGTGTGTCAGATGTCCGAAATATTTAATTATTTATAAAGTAAGTTAGCAAGTAGAATTTAGTTAAAATCTAATTTTTATTATATTTAAGGTTTTAACTTTTGTACGTCCCTATGAGAGTAAGTTAAGCCATCGGTGCCGGTTGTAATGAACACCTCTAACATTCGTAATTGGGATGTCAGTGAAATATATAGATAAGTAATATATTTACAAATAATTCAACCTTCAAATTCAGTTTATCCAGTTGCGGAGGTCTGATGCCACTCCGTGAAGAAAACGATATTCAGATAAAACCGGTTAAACTAGAAGCTGACACCGATTAATTTTGGGAATAATAAAGGTTAGGAAGATGATTAAATGTGATTTTGTGATTGCATTAATTGGTTATTAATATAATAACAAATGCAAATACTCCAAGCTTAAAGTGACTTCAAATCACCTTGTATGAATCTGTCACAGAAGAATTTAACACTCACTTAAATAATCATAGGGCTAACTGCCGGTAATATTCACCTAAAATTAAAATATAATTTCATGGATATAAACATTCAAATTTTATTTTCCGCCCTCCACGCTTACTAAGAGAAGAAAATATTTAATAAACACATAATATACTAACACCCATTTTTATTTTCTCATTTATGCTGACGGATATTAAAAATAAAACAGACCGAGATACTTGTTCTACTTTCGTACACCATTACAAGACAATTTATTAGTTTTTTTCTTAGTTTTCTTATGAAATATTGTGTGAATATTATATTTTGGAGCTTTTTTTATAATCTGTAGTCATTCCCTACATTTCTGGCCACATTCATTGTCACTCTTTTTCATGGAGACGGGTAATCGAGCAGACCTTATCGCCTGCCCATGGAGAACGGCAAAACCAGAGGCGTCAAAAGTGCGTTGCCGACCATTGAAGCATGGGGAGAGGGAAGGAGGGATGGGTTGGGTCCTACCTAACTCACTCGGTGAAGAGTCGCAGGCGCTGTTTCACACCGGTTTTCCGCGAGACCGTGGTATCACTCCTGTCGAGCCGACACATTTATGCCAAGCGTGTTTCCCACACTGACTTTTTTGGTGACTTTACAAACATACTTATGTGACTGCTCGATTGGCCTAATGGATTAACGGTAGCCACGCCGCTTTCTACTGCGCCAAGTGCTTTGGGTTCAAATACCACATGAGACTACACTTTGTGTGATCAGCGAATTGTTATTCTGAGTCTGGGTGTTCTTTCTATCTGTTTCATGAATTATAAACTCCCCGCAACACAGGATGTTCATTCCTAATATAGGAGTTGTCTTTTTGAAAAAGAACATAAAACGAACAAAAACATTGAATCTCAGAATAAAAATTTGTGGATTATACAAAGTATTGCCCCATATGGAGATAAAACAACGACACTGTAAGTAGTTGCTACTTGCAATGCCGTCTGTGAAATTAGTATTATATAAAGGTAGTAGAGCTACGCTGATTTCAGTATGGTTATACCGGCGCGAGCGGGGCGGTACTACCCTCTCACAGAAGACCAGCCTTAAATGACAGCATTCCTGCTGTCTCACTTCGTTTGTGAGTGCGCGACCGGAGACTATGTTGTAGAAGCATCTCATACGCCGTAGTATCACCATGCTGCATTATTACATTATCTGCATTTGCAATTATCTCTTGGATTCTGTTCATTTCACTGTTAGATTTCTATCAGGCAGAGTGGAGACACTTCGCAGACTCATAAGAATAATAATTTAATAATTTTCTAATTCAGATTTTAGCCTATTAAATGTGTAAATATTTCTTTAATCAATCAAATTGTTGTTGCCAAGTCTACAGGATCCACGAAGATTTATATATTTAGTTACGCCTGATTGTTTATCAAATACCTTCTCCCCTAACCAAGTTGCAAGCGTTCTTTTTTCTGCAATCGTTAACGTCAATATTTCTTGTGTCATTGGCCAAATTTTAGATAAAGTAATCTTAGATAAAATATTAGACAATGACACGCGAGAATATAGGTGTAAACGGCCGATGGCAAAATAGTCGGTACAATTTTGAAAAGTAGTTCGTTTTAAACTCAGATATTAGACAACATTTCTTTCAAAGATGGCGTCACCCCTTGCTACCAACAATCTCAGTATAAATGCGCTCTCATGCACGATGATACATTAGCTAATAAAAATGCAACACCTTGCAAATTATTAGAGACCCACCGTGCAAGCG
This sequence comes from Hyphantria cunea, assembly GCA_003709505.1. Lineage (NCBI taxonomy): Eukaryota > Metazoa > Arthropoda > Insecta > Lepidoptera > Erebidae > Hyphantria > Hyphantria cunea. The sequence continues at coordinate 105,001 of PKRV01000777.1, forward strand.
ATAAAGTTCTTTATAACGTTGTGTCTAGAGTTGTTATTTAATTAACCGTCTATAATGGTGAGCTTTTTCGACGTGAGTACTATTACTTTGTGTTGTGACATAAGTTGATTGTTACATTATATGTGATATGTCTTAGGGACTTCGTGTTTATGTTTTTATACCTATATTCTGTGAAATAGCGTTATACCAATAATAATCATTACTAAATAAACTCCGACTAAGTTTACTTTGATCGGACTCAAATCTAGAGAAGTTGTCAAGAACTGATGTAGCACATGGCATAGGCGATAGAAGTGGAGTATATTCACGACTATTTTATGCTAATTACCGCACTGAATAGTCTCAGCAATTAAGACTTTTCATACTGATATTATACGGTATGTATTATGTATGTTTACATTAAGATCAGTGCAGTAGCTTAGGCAGTAAGTAAGCTACTGCAGCTTAGGCAGTGCAGTGGATCGTGCAAAAATACATGGACTGCAATAAATATTAACACTTCCTTTTGGACTCACCGTAGACAGGTAAAAAAACTTCATTTCCACTAGGTTATCGTAATTGCGATGGACTGAAGTAAAATAATCAACTTCTTACTGGGTGGTATGTATCAACTGCTAAGAGACATATTGATATTTAGCACATTAACACCTTCAACCATACCAGCACAAACATAGTATGAAGATATATCAATATAACGCCATTTAAAATCGCCATTTCCTATAAATTATACCAGTTCCAAACAGCAGTATTACCATAGGAATCTGGTGATAAAGCCGGCGGAGACCAACTCAATTAAACCCTAAGTGCTGACTGCAAAGACTATTTACCTTCGTCTGCCTGTGGCGAGTCAATAATTATAAGAAAGTTATCTTTTGAAGGATAATTGCGAGTCATGTTTACTGACTTGTGGTGGTTATATAATGGGCGATTTGAGTTTCAAAAGGGCTTCATAAGATTTTCCAAGTTTGGCAGCTAACGAGTGACATTCTTAGATTCCCAAAAGATAATAGTGCATATATTTTGCTACATTCCTATTTAACCTGACAGCTTTTCTGGTGCCGACTCTCCTTAAAGCTTTTCGTTCTTGACATCGACAAAAATTAGATTATTAGGGTAAGGAACACCGCTGACCGTAAATATTGGATAAGTGACGGGACTGGAATGGGATGGATCTGCAGTGGCTCAAAAGATTGTTTTTTTATGTTTAGAATCCAAGACTAATAGTCACCATCTTCATTGGCTCCATAGGGCCACAAGTTAAATTAGCAACTTTTAAATCTAAGTATTGGATAAAAGCAAACTGACAATGACGTTTTCAAAATGGCGAAATTTTCAAATTTAAATTATTTGTAATTTCAGTTATGCATGAATAAAACGATACATCATCTGTCCGAACTCGAAGTTATTAAAACTGTCAAAAGAATATGAAAATACTCCATTATTTTCTATTAAGCATAATTCGTTGTGATAAAAATTATAAGTTAAAATAACAAGTCCCAAAGCTTCAATATTCTCAATTTCACGTAGATTGCGTCGAAATTCTTAAGAACTTTGTGCGAACGCTTCACCGCTCAAGAATAAATGTGCAAGTCGCAGAAAATAAGAGAAAAATCAATCACAATAAGTTCACCAACTTGCTACTTAAAGGCCTGACTCAGTTTAAATGCTGAGAAAAGGTCCGGACCGTCTCGAAGACTTTTTGTTGGAAACGCGGTATGCGAAAGGGGAACACTGCCGGAGAAATGCTTCCTAAAATATAAGTTTGTTTTGTTTTTTATTAGGAGCGACTTTATTTTCAACTTTATTTATACTTCCTTCTGTATATATTACTCAAGGAAGCGCTACTTAATATTAAAATATAAACAACAAGATGTTATGCCAGATTTACTTATTTAAGTCCTTACTTAATCCCCAAATATTTGTAAAGTATTTTTGATTTCATAATGAAAAAGCGTTTGTTTATCCAATCCCTCGATGTAACGTGAACCGGATACTATAGGCTATCAAACATATTAAAAAGGATTGTATTCTTTTAAATGGATCGATCGACTTATACCTATCTGATAACCTAATAAGACATATTTAATTGTATTACTTACACACCTATAATGGCTTGTCTATTGTAAAAAAAAGTAGAGCCACGCTGATTTCAGCACGAACAGGCCAGCTCGACTGAGGCGGTACTAACCTCGCACAGAAGATCAACGTAAAAAGTCACCATTCGAGCTGTCGTTCCCGTTGGTGGGTACGAGACCAGAGGTCCAATAATGCAAAATCATCACTGGAGTCCGCTATGGTGAGGATCACCATGCTGCATTATTGAATTGACTGCATTCGCTATGAGTAGACGACCACCATTTTTGGATTCTGCTTATGCTTTCCGTCAAGCAGAGTCACTTTGGCAGGCAGGCAAAAAAAACTGTCATCACTATTTAAGTTTTTTATATTAAATTAATTTTAACGACTTGGTTTTATCATCTTGATTCAATTGATGTTCGACCAAATCTAATCCTAATTTTTAATGTTTTACTATAAAGAATATACCTAGTAGGCTTACCTATTTATTTCTATACAGCTACCCGTCAAAAAGTAAGAACAAGTAAATCAATATAAGTAACTACACAGCTCTGATAACCAAACAAAATTTAAATAATTAAATAAATACTTACATAGGTGTTTTCATTCATTAATAACATTTACGTAAGTGTTAGTCGATCTTCGCGGCTTTTGTACCATAGCGATGTAAGGCTTCTTCCTGAATTTCTTCGTAAACGGTTACTCCCTCTTACAACTTTATTTCCTTATTAGATTTTCATAATATATTGCCCCATAAAAATGGTAATTCGCGGGAAGAAACCAATTAAACGCACCATGTCCGTGAACAGTCTATCTATTCAACTTGATGCTCAGCCTGAAATATTGCATCAACATTATTTATGCATTGGGGAAAATAGACCTACTGTATTAATATCTTAGAACCATTATTATGTTTCTGCATAATATTTAAATTAGACTTTTTAATGAAACTGTCAAACGCTTATAACACTTCTTGGCTAGCACGATTAATAAAAAATAAATAAAAAAATATTAGAATTATTGCTTTATTAAATGTATTTTTTAATACCCGTTGCTCTAAGCTTTTTTTTGTATCGTGATCAATCTTTCACAATTAAAACAATCTACGAATCTAATTCAACCCATTTATTTATGGTTTAGGGGCATACGACCAGAAATTTTGCCTGATGGTAAGCGATTACCGATGCCACCCATGGATAGACGCAACACCAGAGGTGTCATAAGTACGTTGCCAACCTTTGGGGGATGGAAAGGAGGATGGGGGAGGGAGGGGGTGGCTTTGTCATATCCTCACTCACTCGGACACTGAAGCACAGCGCAATCAATATTATAATTACACTAACACAGAACAAACAATCACTCATCATCAACAACCCATAACGTCCAACTGCTGGGCTCGGGTCTCCTCTCAGGAGAGGGTTAAAGCCACACGTCCCCACTCTGACCAAGTGCGGGTTGGGGACTGGCAAGAATTTTGTGGCTACGTATCTTGTCGTTGGATGTTTTTAAGCCGCCCGAAAGCCTCCAACTAAGCTTCACGACTGTTATCGTATGATAACAACCGAGGCCGACTGCTTAACGTGACTATTAAATCACGGAGACACTCATGGTAACATGCCACCAGCGGTCACCCATCCAGGTCCTGACCGCGCCGTCGTTGCTTACCTTCCGTGATTGTTTCTAATTACCGAGTGCGACTGGGCTATGAGCGCCTCAACAATCACTCACTTTACACACTAACCAGGCCAATAACAGTCAAGACCATTAAGTACCAGATCAATAATATTTTCAAAACAATCGTTCTTAAACACAATATACACACATATTTTAGTATTGAATCAAGTTTCTATCATATAGAATAACATTGTCCTCTTAAACTAGTCGAGTCCGTGATGCCTTACGTAACCCTCACACAAACAGAAAAAGGGTTTTCTGTCTGCGATTTGAAGAGATCTCAAGACGAATATTGGAACACTTTCATTTACACACCTCAGGTTTTTAATACAGTAAATTGAAGTTAATTAATTTATACTATTTTTGTTTCATTTAACAAGTAATTGTATAATCAAAGCTATTTGAGAAATTACATTACAATTGTAAATAAAGAAAGAATGAGTGAGAGGTCTAAGGTTAAAAGTATGGTGTGCCCGGACCGATAAAATAAATGTAGTTTAGTCTCAGGCGTCATCGTCCACCTTTCTGATCGTTTGGCGCTATATAATATTTACATAGTATAAAATAGAGTAGTTTTCGCTGTTTGTTCGCTTATTTCTTTAAAACCACTCAACGGATTTCAATACAAGCATCAACTATTGGTAGGGGGATTCAAGAGAAAGGTTTGTATGAATAATACATACATATTTCAGTAGAGACACTCCGAGAAGAACCAAACCGCTAGTAACATATAAAATCTGATGTTTAATTTCTTAAGAAATATTAACCAACTTCTAAAAAAGTCCATTAGCAACTAAAATGGTTGTCTGGAAGAAACCGCCGAGAGCGAGAAGACCGCCAATTGTTATACATATTGTGTGATTGTTCCTGTTGTACCATTTCGTACTATGTATATACAATAAAGATACATAAATAAAATAAATAAAATAAAATTTATAATTTTTGCTATTTCTATTTAGTAAACGAAAATAAACACCTTCCTTTTTAAACTTTTAGACAAACAATTCTAGTCTCTAGTTCAACTCATTTTATAAACTCCCAAATCCTCTTCCACTGCATATACAAATAAAAAGGGATATTCAACCACCGTTCCTGTTACCCATAAAATTCCAATTTTCTCCTGAAACCTACTAACAATAAAAAAAGGAAAAAAAACACCACGGAACTACGATAGTGGGGTAACAAGAATTTATGGTAGCCGCACAAATTAATAGTCGCTTTCGAGACCTCCGTAATTGAGACTTGTGTTCGATGCGTGGGTAATGTAGGGCTCGGTGGGGTGATTGACTATTTGTTTTGGGATAGACGATATTACCAAATAGGCTGAAACATCAATTTAGTTTTAGATGTCGATTAGATTTAGGATCCTCCGACCAGGCGAGGTAATCATGCCTGGCGGGCCACTGCCCAACTTTTGATGGCGGGATGTTGTATATTTGCTCATCAACGAGATAATTTCTATATCGCGATGTAGAATTAGTAGTTTTTCTATCTACTGCATCTACACGAAACCATAGTGTGTTTTCTTGACGTGATGTATGAGGAAGTTGCCACAGCGCCTAGACTAATGATGAACCGATTTTATTGAATGAGGTGTCCATAGATTTGTAGTATAAATAAAATATTATTTCCACCTTTCCTTTTTAGGGTTCCCTGGCGCACGCTTGAGGTGCTCATAGCCCAGTTGTACTCGGTGATTAGAAACGATCACCGACTGTAAGCAACGTCGGCGCGGTTAGTACCTGGATGGATGACCGCTGGTGGCATTTTACCATGAGCGTCTCAGTGATTCGGAGGTCACGTTAAGCAGTCGGTCCCGGTTGTTATCATAGGATAACAGCCGTGAGGCTTAGTTGGAGGCCTTTGGGTGGCTCAAAAACATCCAATGGCAAGATTACGTAGCCACAACGTAGTCTTACCAGTATCCCTGAGATGGGATCAAAGCCCAGCAGTGGGACGTTATAGGTTATTGATGATGTCCAATTTTGTTTTACTTTTTTTATACACGAGCCTGCCAAAATGACTCCACTCTTCGTGATGGAAAAATGAACGTAATCCTAGAGCAATGGTGACCAGTCTCGTTGCGAAAGCAGACAATACAACAAGAACATGGTAACCCAGACTATAGTTATATATAGTATCCAATAACCTATTTGTTACTTTTATCCAGGATGCCCGTTTCTAGAAATGTTCTACGTACATCAGCGAAAAGTTTAGTCTACCAGTACGCACAAAGACATCTTAATAAAAATCTAAAAATACATCCGTTTGCGAAGTCCCCTCTTTAGCTCAATTATACTCGTTGAAAACTTAGTTTCACGGAAGACTGAAAATTGCTTCAGCTTCTTAGAAATGGACCAATTTGGGAGATAAAAATCTATTTACAATGGGATTTGATACGATTCATTAGTAATCATTTGAATAAACAATTTATAGATGACTCGTTATAGTAAAATTATTTCTGAAATTGTATAAAGTAAAAAAAATTACTTTTATTAATGAAATTCTCATCAAAAGATGAATCTACTCTTTAAAGGCTCACTTTTTATATATAGTTAGTGACTAGAACTGCTAAGTTAGAGGTCTTAGCTTCTATTCCCACCAAGGACAATATTTTCAAAAACAATGGAGTTTCAACATGACAGCACGGTTGGCCTAGTGGTTTAAGTGGTCGCCACACCGCTTACTACTGCAACAAGTGTTGTGGGCTCAAATCCTACATGGGATAATACTTTGTGTGATCCATAAATTGTTGTTCTAAGTCTGGGTGTAATTTGTGTCCGTTTCATGTATGTTTGTAAAGATCCCCGTGACACAGGAACGTATATTCCTAATTCGGGAGTTGTCTTAAAAAAAAACATGTACTACGATGGGTTGATTACGATAATTTGTCATGTATTTTTATTGTGATTAAACTTTAATATTTAGAAAGATTTCAATATGTCACGAACAAATTGAGTAGCATAGTACAGTTTCTGCCTAGTTGGGCACCAGTATATTGTGTGTGAAATGTCTGAAAAAGAAAATATCAGACCAACTCACCTTCTATTCTATTCGTTCAAAAATAATTACACCTGTAAACTATATTCTGAGGTATGAGGCAAAAGGTAAAACCTACAAAATTTTCTCATAACAGCGTCGAAAGGTAACTAACGCATTCATACATATTTCATGAGAACCTTTGGAACAGATGGCGGATTTTCACTTCATTCGGTCTGATTTTGCTTTCCCCTTCAAGCCTGACTCGCTTCAGTTATTTCTGTTAAAAGGGTATATTTTTTATATAACGAGATATATTATAAAGTTCTCAGTCTTGAGATTTAAAGTTTTAATTCTTATTTCATAATACCAGAAGCATATAATCTATAGTACTTTTATTCACAAAACTATCGACGCTATAACCAAGCTAAACAAAAGAGGAACTCAGCCATTAAGCCTAATCTGTTTTCTGTCCGCAAACCTATGACGCATAATTATTCTCAGTACTCCATGTTGTATCGATCATCGTATTCTGTCATACAGTTTACAAATTAATCTATTATTTTAACTTCTTTTCTACAACACTACTGCAAGAAAATACATAAAAAAGCACAGATGTTATCTCAGTTGCTGCCTGACATGTGTGTGGTTGAGTCGGGCAAAACAACTTCATAACATAGAAATGAATGAAAATGTATGCATTTCGGAAATACAACTACTTTTATCGTCTAGAACTTCTAAATCACATAATTCTACAGAAAATATAGCACTCGGTTTCGATTCAAAACAAATATTAAATACAATAATGCAATAATCTGATAATTATGTAAATGAGAGAATCTCAAATGCATAAACATTTACCGTGGGAGAGCAACGCTTCGGCATGAATGGGCCGGCTCGAACTGAGTGATACCACGGCCTCACAGAAAACCGGTGTGAAGAAGCGCTTACTCTGTGTTTCATCGAGTGAGTGAGGATACCGGAGGCCCATACCCCAATCCAACGCCCCCTATCCCCCTCACCATCCTCCTTCCCCCCAGGCCGCCATAGTGTGGGTCCCCATGCTGCATTGTTCTTTTTCGCATTGAGGATGGTGACCACCACTCTTGGATTCTGCTCATGCTTTACATCAGGCAGGGCAGAGTCATTTTGGCAGCTTAAATATAAAAAAAATAAATAAATAAAAATAAACCGCTTAAACCTTGACAGTTCACATACACACACATATCAGCACACACGCACACACTATCAAATACACACTCATAAACAAACAGGAAGATAATGAACAGACAATACTGTCTACATTTTGTGCGACTGAACACTGGCTCTCAAGATTCTTCCTAGTTTGGATTGTACTAAATATGTAAAAAATCAAGTATCAATAGCTATTTTTAGTTTAATCTAATCAAATGTACAGATTTTTCTTGAAAAGAAATCTTTAGAAACATTCAATGAAAATATAAACCAACATCTTTGTCTTGGTTCAGAGTATATCATTAGATTCTATTATCAGTAATTTGATGGAAATCGAGAGTGTTTACTTTTAATCTGGGCAGGCGGTCGACCGTCCACTATTTTGATACGGGTCTCTTGATTCGATTCATTTAGGAGATAAATTGTTGTTGAACCAACGCATTTGTATATTTAATTGGTTTATATGTGTACTTAAGGTTAGTAGGTAGGTAAAGTAGTAGGTAAAGTAAAGGTTTTTGCTATTTTCCACATGACTATTTATAGGTAACTTATAATTAGGAGGCGCTCATAGTCAAGTTGCACTCGGTGATTAGAAAGAATCATCGAGGTTAAGCAATGAAGGCGCGGTCAATGCCTGGTCCCCGTTGTTATCATAAGATAACAGTCGTGAAACTAAGTTGGAGGCCTCTAGGCGGTCTAAAAACATCCAACGGCAAGATTACGTAGCCATAACTTTGTCTTGCCAGTCACCCTGAGAGGAGATCCGAGTCCAGCAGTAGGACGTTATAGGTTGTTGATGATGCTCTATTTTCTTTTACTTTTCTTATACATGAGCCTGCCCAAATGACTTCACTCTTCTTGATGGAAACATGAGCGTAATCCTAGATCAATGGTGACCATACTCATTTCAAACGCAGACAACATGGTAACCCAGACTATGGTGGAAATTGGCCTCTTGAAATTAAATAGCTTAAATTGTGTTTTTTAGAGATACGAATGACACGTAACAAACAATTGCGTTCATCTCAGTTCTTTTTTCTAATATTTGATAGTTTTCATTTCATTTGTATGGTTGATTGATAAAAATTAATTCAGAATTAACAAAATACATGAAAAATATACATTCCTATATTCACAAATCGCATTTACGTCATTTTGATAGATACCAGTCGTATTTTAACCCTATATTGATATGGGTACAAAGGATCCCGTTTATCACACGAAATGGGAAGGTATTTGGGAAGCAACGGGGGGTTAGAATCGGCGCATGAAACGTGATTCCGGCTCTAGAAATATTCTGTGATTGTGTGTTATAAGAAAGCCTAATAAAAAAATATGACGGGCTCAGGTATTTTCCTTTTCTTGTGGATGGTGGATAATTTAAGGGCGAATTTGTCGATGTATTCAAAAATTCATATAACTTGGGTGGTTACCTTATTTTTAAGGGATTACTTACGAGGTTCTTTATTTTGTATACTTGCAACCATAGAAACAAAAAAAAAATTGGCACACTTCGACTCAAATTCCCAATCAAATTAAGTGTTATTCTGCCGCAAACTGCTAACCACAGTGACACCTCGACCGATCTCACACAAAACTTATATTAAGTATTGATTCAAATCTTTTTCCGAAGTGAGTGAGCATATTAAAGCTCCAAAACTTCCTACTTCTCTCCCCTCTCTAAACAAGGCGGAGAGGTCACACATTTTATGTCTTAACTTGTAAGTCCATCGATAGCGGTATTCACTTACCATCATGTTTTCTTAACCTTTTCAATTTCAAAAATGATACGTAGCTATTGAAAAAATGTAGTGCAATAATTAGTAAAGTGTTTCTTAGGTATATGAGCCTGTCAAAGTCACTTTACTCTGCCTGATGAAAAACATAAGGAAACAAACCACCATAAACAACATACTCGTTTTAAACGCAGATGATGCAACAATGTACCATGGTAACCCACACCATGGTGGCCTATTAAGATGCTTCTGCATGATTGCTCCTCCGATCTTGTGCTGGAATTGCCTTTCTGCCTTTGAAACTTTAACTACTATTAGTTAATAAAACAACGACTTTCAAAAAAGACGTTTACTCAGAACATAAGATCAAACACTGAGATAACGATCTGCACACTGTTTATGCTGATCGTCTCAAAACTCAATCGAAAATGCTGATTATGCGAAACTGTATATTTTGGCAGACACCCCTTGCACCCCTTTGAAGCCTTCTTATAATTAATATTTAGGTTTAGACTTGAAGTGTTTACCTATAAAGAGAGAGAGAGAGTTGAATGTTTTACAAATAACAGTAGATTACAAGAAAAGTTTAAAAAAGTATAACATGATTACGTGCACGCATAAACTCACATAAACACCAAAAACTATTACTCTTCCTTTTGGTATCGCTTTAGTCGGGTAAAATTAGTAACACAAAAAGAAACTACTTCAAGAACTGAACCAAGTTGAAATGCGTAAGAAACGAACTTTAGGAACTCTAACTTAGTCATATACAATATGTTTATTTGATTACCAAAGAAAGTTCTACCTAGTTCGAGAATAAACAGATTTGTATAAATTGTATGAATTGAAATAAATTAATATTTCGGGCATCTAACTCAAAATGCCATCTAGACCCAAGTTAAGCAGAGATTGTTTTATGGGTACTAGATAACTGATATAATACATACATACTTTTTTGTAAATACAAACATATTATAAATAGAAAACACCCAAACTGAGAAAAGCTTGTATTATGAATATTAAACAACCAATATGAATATATAAATACTTTTTTTTGTGAATACATGCATATTATACATAGAAAACACCCAAACTCTGAAACAAATATTTGCAGATCATCCAAACATTTGGTCCGACCCTGGAATCGAAGCTCAGCAGTCGCATACGTTACAACTGCACCAAAGAGACAGTTAATTATTATTCTTATCAATCATACATATTTTATAATACTAGTACGAATTTATCCACTTTGTCATATATTCAATTGTTCTAAAAACTAATCACTTCATTCTGACAGTTCTTCGCTCCGCCATGATTGAATATAAGCTTCCTATAGGTCCTTTTTTGTCACCTGGCTATTTCGGACTCGAACCGACTAAAAACCACACATTGTCTCGGGTACTAGAAGCCGGGGAATCAGTTGCACTCTCGAAAGGAAATCCGGAACCCCAAACATAACGAATGACACACACATCGATGGCTTAAAAGAAAAAAACTATCCCCAAAAACAAAACGAAACTGCGATATCGTACGCAACAGCCCAGTGTGTGATCGTGGTGGGCAAGCCAATAAATCTTTGTACACTGCCTCTGTTGGTTAACATCCATTTTATTTTACAACTGCCCTCCATTTTATAGGCATTTTAATCACTCGAAATTTTGAATTCGATGGTATAAATTGTATTGATTTAAGTTCTATTGTACCGATTTGTTTATTGTGATATTTTGTTTGTAATTTCAAATTAACAGCATATGGAAGTACATATATGAGATACTTACATAAAAACCTCTGTTTTTAATAATTTTCTCTATATGCCTGTTTATTTGGTTATTCTCTGAAATGGCTGGACCGAAATTGACGAGAATTTTACTAGCTAAAGTTCTCAAGAGTAACTGAGGCTACTTCTTTGAAATAAAATTGATTAGGTCAAGTATAAAATCAAGAAATAGTGAATAATATCCTCTTCAAAACCCTAAAAGCCTGTAGGTGATAATAGATCGGCCTGTACTTAAAATTGCAGGTACAAAATTATTCTAGTAAAAATTTAAATCAGCCAGCATCCATGTTGTAACACTTCTTAAAATTACGAGGTTTTAAAGGTAAAAGATAGCAATTTCTGTTTAATGTTTTTTTCCTATTAAAAACGTATATTACATCTTGTTCCAGGTGAAACAATTACACCAGATAACATCACCATCACCCGCGTGCTGCCTCTCACAGTGACTAGAGAGGAGTTAGGAGGAGAACTCACTTGTGTTGTGTCTTCAGCTGCATTGGAGGCAGATATCGTAAAAAAGATTAAATTGGATGTTAGAGGTAAGTGAATAAAAAGTAACTTTATGGTCTCTGCACCTCCGTTTTGTAAAAATGTATTTCAAGATTTACTTTATTAATTTAATTATCTATAATTTTAACATTTATATGATTAACTATCATTTTATCTATTAATCCCATGGGTGTCATAGGAGCTGACAATCTACGATAGATGTCTGCTAAGGGTTTTTAATTAATAAATAACCGTATGTATTCGATCATATTTTATTTGGTACTGAACTGCATATTCAGCGTATAATGAAAATTAGCATTAGAGATATAGAAAAATGCACTGTAAACTTGAGATCTTAAAGTATATAATCCAACAATTATATTTTGGTAAATTTTAGTTTAGTGATGTCAACAACAAAATTGGTACCACTATCTAGTAATATGAATGAACTATTCGGAGATACACTCAACGCGGCGCACCACTATCCACTAACAGCTTGGGAAGTTGAAACTTTGTATAATTCTTAGTTAATCCATCTTCAATACAGTACAGTGTGGCGAATCCATTAAATTAATTGCCAAACTTGTTTTCATGTTAATGTCAAACTAAATCTAGATGTTATCTCTTAAGACTAAGTCCTGTTTATTGAGACTAACTTAGATTACACTTAATACTAACTTACGATCCATTCAATTAAGTTATCATTCTGGGAAACTGATACTCAAATGTAGTCACCGTCAAAATCAAATTATTACAAAATATTAACTTACGTTGTAGACTGTGGCGACTTCCACAAACAGCGGCAACAAAAACATATGTCATCGCCATCTACCGAAGATACAATATGTATACTTCAGTTTTTTTATCAATAATGGTTGTCAGAATGGCTCTAGACTGTCTGATGGAAATGGAATCCAATAGTTGTGGTCACTATACTCCTTGTGATTATGATATGACTATCACTATATAAAGATCATAATTTTAACTAAGGATACTTGCCTTCGGAATTTCGTCTTTACAACTTATTTATTATTAAAATAAATGAATTCATTGAAGAAAACTCTACCTACTTAAATATTCGCTAGAAGAGCCTAATCACGATAAAAACTGTGGTACCTCACCACTTTTTGTTTTCTCTACATCACCCAATAGTTTAGTAGTAGAGAATGCCCTAGGCAATAAGTCCGTCAATTTACTGAATGTGTGATGAGGTGAAAATAAATACTTGACTGCACCGTTAGCCTTGTTGTTTAAGCGCTACGACGCAGCGCTTTCTGTTACTGCGCTTATTTAGTTAGCTTAGGGTTCATATCTTATATGGGATAAAACTTTGTGTGATCCACCAATTATTGTTGTGAGTCTGGGTGTTATTTGTATCCTTTTCATGAATGTTTGTAAAGTCCCCCGCGACAAAGGATGTATACTCCTAATGCGCGACACTTCTTATAAAAACAAAATATACAAAGTCATTGCAATTTGAATATCCGCTGCGTGTTTTAGTCAAATAACGCAAGCTCAATAACAGTGCTAATTAAATATAAGTAATTGTCATTATAAAACAAATAATTCATTTAAAAAAGCAAAGAACTCCAAAAGCCGTGCTCAAATAATTGAGATCATTAATAAAATGGTATCAGTACACTTAATGAAAATTTATTCGCTCACAAAATTAAACATGAAAAAGTCACCGAATTTAACGGGTGGGATTAGGGTTGGACGTTGAAGTTTTTGGGCTTAAGGCGACTGCACACTGTACGAACCGGTTCAGTTTATTTAGAACCGTGAATAGTAAGGATAATCGGTTTTATTTTAAGTTTTGCCTGTAAGAGATTGTTGTGTTTGAATGCTTCAATAAAAGTTACATTCCGGATCAGTTTAGTTTAATAGATATTTAGAATAGACACATAGCCGTGCACTAATGACGTTACGTTCTACATACAATTTACAACAAATCACATAGGAATACAACTTCTCAACAGAGATTCGTAGAAAACCAAGTGTTGGTACTAAGAGAGAGAGAGGTTATTGAATTTCAACTAAATCAGAAAGCGGGAAAGGGTGGAGCATCACACATAAGTGTGATGCTGCCTTCTCAATTTCACTTAAGATCGCTTAAGATGTAGTCAGGTGACCAAAGCCGGTAGTATTATGTTTCTCGTTGGTCCCCCGTATTATAAAATGGATAAAACTAAGGACTAAATAACTGCCACTATTCTGTAACATACAAACAACTTAACATTATTTACTCGTGTGTAAGCTAAGTAAGAAAGAAGTAATTTATATAGTTGTTTACCAATATTTAGTAATGAGGTTGCCCTAGTTCGAATATAAAACTGCTCAGCATTGTTAACGTAAATTTCCTTATTTTTTTAAAGTAAAATGAGTCAACTGGACCGCCAGTGTGAAGTAGCTCTTAGAAATAAGGATTGAAGATTTCTCTTAAGGGACCTTGTCTGGGAAAGGCTGATACGTTTGGGTAACTTAAATGAGTGAAATGTGTGTTTTAATTAATTAAGGGTTGTTTTCAAGTTTGAGGCAATTAATTTAAATCTTCTAGCACGTTAGGGTAGCGAGATATTTGTGTATAGTTTACTCCCGAGAGTGTTTCTTGTTAGCGCTTCGGTTTTCATTTTATTTTAAAGATATTTTTTGCTCAGATTTTTTGGTAAAGCAAAAAAGAAGATCTTTCATGTTGACTATCATGATGACTTTCATGTGACTACCAATGTTAATAAACACATGCAATTATAGAAATACAAAACACTACCCCCCTCCTCCCCCTCTCCGTAAAAGTTAGTTGAGACACGAAGTTTGAAACACGTAGCCTAGATTCGCTCTCATCATCACATCAACAACCCGTAATGTCCCACTTCTGGGCTCTGGTCTCTTAGGAGAGGGTTAAAAAGATTTTTGTAAGATTCGCTCTAAAATTTTATAAATTTGCGTAGCATTAATCTACTGTAAGTCCGTGATATACTCTGGTCGATATTTTCCTTATGAGCTAAAACATAGCCACGGTAATATTATCTATACTATATTCTGACTTCATACAAAACAAGAGTACTTCATGCAACGTCAATTACAACACACAATTTTAGACTATTACCTGATATACGAAACTTCATCTTCATCTGACTGCACGGCTGGCCTAGTGGTTTAAGTGGTCGCCACATCGCTTCCTACTGAGCCCAGTGTTGTGGGTTCAAACTATGGTTCGTTTTCAATCATGCTCGGCTCCCATTAGTCGAACGAACGAGTTAAGTGTCCTATTTTAAGCACACCAGCAAATCACACAATTCAAAATAACATGAATATCGGTTAGGTAACGAAAACGTGACACAAAAATATATATTATGTAGATATCGTGTCCTGTAAAGCATATAAGAGGAGCGATGAAACTATTTCCCTCAAAGATTTTTCATGTAACCCAAAAGGGTTACATGAAAAATCTTAGTAAAATAATAGTAAAATTAGTAAAATAATGTTCGATTTTTCGAACATTATTTTACTAACTAAGAAAGTATTAGTAAGAAAAGAAGACAGCGTTATTATTCAATAATCAAAGTTTGAAACTTTCTGACGCAACAAAGTTCTTCTTATAAAACGGGTAAACAGATTTGGTAACAATTTGCTAACACGCAAAGACTGTCTTAGTATTTCCATAATAAAAAAATAAATTGGCAAGTTCGAGTCATTTGACGGCCTGTTATTATATTCGTTGGAGATATTGATTGCTAGGCCTAGCAATCAATATCTCCTCCTTTCAATCAATTTCTCCTTTGGGACATATTCATGTCCAAATCCTACCTAAGACAAATATTTCTGGGATAAGTACAATCATTTTTCTTCTAATATGTATGATTTGCAGCCAGTGACATAGTTACTACTAATTTGAGATCAAAGCTAACTAATAATTACTTCCAGTAGACCTAAAAACTTTAACCTTTTTAGACAATAGATGTTTAGTGTGACTGACGCTATGGTTCGTACATAAAATTTACTGAGGAATTTTATGTTCGAACCATAAGCCATTAGCTATAGCTCATATAAAATAGATGCAGTAGAAGTTACTTTTTATGTATGAGCCTGCCAAAGTGAAACTACTCTACCTGATAGAAAACACGAGCAGAATCTATTAGTGGTGGTTACCATACTCATTGCAAATGAAGACAATGCAGCAATGTAGCATAGTGACCCAAAATATGGCAGTCTATTGCGATGCTTGTGCATAATTGGGCCTCCAGTCTCGTACTCACCCACAAAACACGACAGCACGAATACCATCATTTTAGGTAGGCCTATATTACCTGATTATATTACCAGGACTATTGTATTAACGTTTAAAATATATAAATAAAAATATATAAACTCATAACTAGATAAAGCAGACGTTTCTTGTTGCTACTACGTAATTTGCTTATAAAAGCTACTAAACAACGACTTTAACAAATGTCTTGTGTTATATCCCTTTCCGTTATAAAGTTCGAACCCCAAAATCAAAGGGACAAATGATTTTCAACCCGAAACGGAATCCAGTTGTCCAATACTAAAAGTTTGGTTCAGGGTTGTCAGTTTACAAAATTAACAACAATTACAATGTTTTAAAATTTCCAGAACTAATGGAATTGTTATATCTTATTTTCTGGAGCCAACATTACCCAATGACATTTTAGTCTTGGGAACTACTTCTTATGAAAGAAACAGAAATAAGCTTTTCAATATGGAATGAAAAAATGCCTTAGAAATTCAAGATCTTTATAAACTAAAAAACTATCTTTAAAATAGTCTTAATGAGAAGCTTCACTTTTGTCAACGGCTTTTTGTGAAAATTAAACAGTATTCTGGATTACGGGAAGACAGGATTTCCTATGTTTCTTAGTAATTTAGGTTAAATAGTGTCACTCAAACAACTATTATATAAAAATATTGATTTATTTAGTTACCTAAAATACTATGCAACATGAATATTTGTATACTAAGCGCCCCTTGCTCCGCCGTTACCCTTTTCGCCATCATGGCCAGGAATAGCAGGACAGCTGTTAGCTGGAGGGACGTGACTTTAGTTGCTTTCGCATGGAGGATTTTGCCCGTAATCACCACGCTTAGCAGGCGGTTTGGAGATTGCAGAGCATAGCTTGTTGCACCGGTGAAACTGCCCGTCAGCGCCCTATTGTATTTAGTTACGCCTGTTGTGATGGATATACCGCCATCGGTCAGTCGCCAGAGCCTCGTAAGACGTGGGGCAGGGTGCACCGCGTGCAGGTGAGGTTTACTGGGAGCAAAAGATCACCCTCTTGCACCCTGAGAAGCCGAGGATCCAACTAAGCGGCATGCACTTGGATAGGCCTATGTCCAACAGTGGGCTGCGATAGGCTGATGATGATGATGACTTCTACACATTTTGTTAGCAAAGTAGGTAAGGACAGAAGATAAAACAGTTTTACAGGATTAAAATAATATTCTGACTTTTATCCTACTTGCATAGAATGTTTTGTTAAATTTGACAACCCTATTCAATTTGAAACTTGTTTATTAATTGTCAATTTATTGGCTAATACAGTGTTATTGGATAGGAAAGGGATGCCACCCCCGATCGTATTAGGCTAGTTTGAAAACTTTCTTGAGTTTTGTCTTTATTGGTTAAACTTTAGCGTTTGATACAAGATCCCAGAACGAGTAAATTCTAAACTGTATTCAAGTCAACTAAGTTGATCTGTGAAAGGGAAAAACCCTTTTGACAAACTAAATTAGTGTTTTAGTATATTTTGTGTATTATGACTGCTGTGTTGAAGTCTCGGATTCGATTACCGGGTCGGACTAAATGTTTATATGATCTGCAAATATTTGTTTTAGAGTTTTTGTGTTTTCTGCGTGTAATATGTATTTATTTTTTTACTAAAAAAGTTTAATGAGTATTCTATCAGTCAATTTAGCTATCTAATTACCAGTTCTGCTTAATTTGAAGCTAGATGGCGTTGTGTGTTAGATGATCTAAATATTTATTTATATATATTTATTGCCATAATTGTGCTAACAGCTATTATATTTATACACGATTTAACTTGATTTTAGCATGAACAATGTAGTTGTATTAATGAAAAAAGGGGAACAAAATTATGTAACGCGTATAGAAAAATATATTTTGTTTAATATTAATATAATAGACTATTTTTTGAGTCCCTCATTCATTAAAAACGTGTCAGTTAGGCTCCACGGTGAAGCATACAAAATTATATACGTAGACTGCCAAAACTATTACCCTTCGTTTTGGGTTTGTCATGGTCTAGTAAAAAGTAGATAAAACACTGTCGTTAATATTGTCTGTTGTATTTTGTGTCTAAGTTTAACTGGATCTGTACAATCGATTGATAACTAATCGATTTTTATAATGACCAACAAATTTAGGAAAAGGTAAGAAACTATTTCAGAAATGTGTTCAAAAATTACAAAATCTCTTCACATGAACGACTTTGTGAACAGAAAGAAATAAGTTGTAAATATGTAGGTAAATTAATTGCTTTTCTCCTAAATACTCGTTACACTAAAACATACGAGACCGTACTGAGTGATCGTGTAACGAACTTGGCACTACACTATCGAGTAATTTTCAGCGCCCATCCGATAAATTGAGACTCTATATAGCTAATAAGTGGCAAGATAGTATAATGTAGAGATGTGAAAATATTTTATCGATACATTTAAAAAGTGGTGTAGGAGAAAAGTTACTTGGGGCAAAATGGTCTTACTTTAATATTTATTTTGACTGAGTAATAAAGAAATGAATATAGTGACTATCATCATCATCTGATATTCCAAACCTTTATTATTCCCAAGTTTTCTTTCCTTATCACTTGGATATCAGTTTCTCCACAGAGCGAAATGAACTGAATTAGACGGCCACGGCACGGCACGCTGCCATTGAGAATTTATTTTAAGAGAAACTTAACAGAAGTCCGATCTCTTGATTTGCAGTCGCTTACGCCAGCCACTAGGCTAACGAGGCAGTCAGATAGCGACTATCATCGCCATGAACAATCTTTAACGCTCCACTGCGGAACACAGGCCTTTCTTAACAATTAGGTTGTGGTCAAACCAGCAGACGTATCGCCTGATGGTAAGCGATTACTGCCGCCCATGGACACCCGCAACACAAGTGCCTTGCCCCGCCTTTGGGGGAGGAGGAGGAGGATGGAGTATAGTTTGGGGTATGAACCTCTGGTATCCTCACTCACTCGGTAAAACACAGCGCAAGCGTTGCTTCAAATTGATTTTCTATGAGGCCGTGGTACCACATCGGTCGAATGAACCCATTCGTCCCAAAGCGTGGCTCTCCCACGGTAAAACCTGTACGTATATTACTACTGTTGCTCATGGGTGCTTACAACTCAATAGTCAGAAAAAGCATTCTGTAGGAAATAAAATAAAAGAGTCTTTAAAAAGTAGGAAAGCACTTATGACTTCGAAGTTACAGAAGTCCATTTTATTATGTACCATGTGACCCATTTTTCCCTTACACCTTAACAAATATAAATTTCGTAGTACCTCAATGTGACTGCACGGATGCCGCAGTCCAAACGGTTAGCTCGCTAATTTCTACTGGACTGAGTATTGTGGGCTCAAACACCACATGAGTTTAACTCACTACTGTGATCTACAGTGTTGTTCTGTAATGTGTTATAAAATAAATTATTATCTTCAGTCTGGGTGTTCTTTGTGTAATTTTAAATTCGCATAGTATTCCTAGTGCAGGAATTGCTTTTCAAATTATTATTATTAAATCGGTCGACTGGCAGAGAATGCCTTGGGCATTAAGTCCGCCGATGCATGTATGTGCATAAAGTAATAATAATTAATAGATAAACAGATTTGAAACGTATTTTATTGCATTAATTCCTGAATCCGTAAATACATATTAGCTTTTGTAGATAAATTTATGAATGTGAATTTCAATTCCTATAAGCTTGTATTATATAATCTGTATGCTAATTTTCGCATAAATGTTTCCAGCTGTTGTGATATGCTTGTGGGCCAAATAACATTCAAATAAATAACGCGTCTTTAATATAATAAATTGTTAGAAGGTTTATTCAATATTCTTTAATTTTCTACCCTCGAGGGTGGTACTTTTGCTTGAAATTTATATATAAGTAAATGGAATAACCAGCTCTCAAATACATAAAAATTGTAATCTGACCATATATAAAGTTTTGTTTAAATTGAAATAGAATATGAAATATTAGTACGCATCTATTGACATCTTGTTCATTGCAATCGGTGCAGTTGTTTAGACGCTACAATGGAACATACAAACATACATAGACTTTTAAAAATATTTATTTTCCTTTTGGCTATGCTGTAGTCGAGTAAAAAAGACAGAATATACATACATACCCTTTGTCTCGAGTTTTCCAAATTGATTCGTAAATAACGCAGTTCGAAGAAAACAAGAAAAATATATTTTGATTATGAATTTCTTTTTTATTCAGTTATAAACGTATTGATTATAAAAGAAATTATTACAAAATTTTCAAATTATTTCAAGGAAATATTGTTCTAAATTGAAAACAATTTTCCTTCTCGATCAAAGACACTGTCTAAGATAACACAGATTCGCTTCTAATAAAATAATTAGAGACGCAACATTTCCTGATCCATCCTGCCACAATTTGACGTTGGCAATCCTTTTTGTCATCCCTCGTCATCCGCCATCTTGAAGAGAGATTGGATTATAAGATTTATTTGACAGTTTCTTAAGGCATTGTAATGTTCTTAAAGGTTGTTAGTAGTCATTCATGAATTCTTCTTTGACATTTGCATATATGCTATTGGCTTATTGTTTTATTGCAATTATTGTGATCTGTCTTATACTTGTATTTTGAATATGAAGTACATTTTTCAATTATCATTCCTGTGTAACTATCGAAAATACCCAAAAAATGTACTATGAATGTTGTAATCGTACTAAAATACAAAAAAAAGCCAAGTTTCTAACTTTATGCACTGATTACATAGAAGTGAAATAACCTTAAATATTTTCAAACACTAAGTATTGAGACCTAACAAAGAAGAGCAATATGGCAAGTTTATTTAAATTAAGCATTTATAAACAAAAAAATATCTATAGTTTATGTATAATGTAGGTCACCATGGTGATGTGGTCCGACTGTGACCGTGGTCTGCTTTGCAATGATTATGGTGACCACCACTCTTGAATTCTTCTCCTTCTTGCCATCTAGCAGAGTAAACACACTTTGAAAAAGCCTATACATAAAAAATATTTTCCAATTCCCTATCTACATACATTATATATACTAGTTGACCCGACGAAGTTCGCGCTGCCATACTTTTTTTCGTGAATATTTGAATACATTTCGGTGATTTACCTATATATATATTTATATAACTAAAGCTACTATCGACATCTACGCACCACTATCTTCCCTGTCGAATGAGAATTTTACCACCTTGCAATATTAAGGGTGGATACATCTCAGGGTTGAATGTCGGACACTACACGTTATGAACCTGTGTATGTGTTAGCTGCGGTGAGGTGAGGAAATGGGAGGGTTGATTAAAAGTAAAATAGATTACTAGGAAATTTACCAACCATTACGTATCTTATAACAACCCCTTCTTATTGGAGTATTAATTATTAAATAGACAATTTTAAGTGCAAATATTTATGTATAGACACACAAAGGACCATGAAGGCTTAATATAGGATTTTATTATCACTTTCATATTACAAATAATCATATTTGAATACGTATGAATTTGGCATAGAAATGGCCAAATTAAAATAAACTAGAATTGATTTAATAAAAATCCGACGCATGATACCTATCGTTTTTAAAAGCTTTGCTTTTAATAAATATTCTGCATTAGGATTATACATCCTGACTTTACAAACATACATAAAACTGATTCAAATAATTACCAGATTCAGAACAACAATTTGTGGATCACACAAACTGTTGACTCATATGGAATTTGAACCTATAACACTTAGCACAGTAGAAATCGCAGTGGTGACCGTTTGGATCACTAGGACAACTGCGCAGTTTACTGCACGTCAACTTTAAGCGTAAACGGTCATCGGATGTATTAAAACCATCTAGACTATGACTTAGGCTTATTTTTTTAAATATATAAAAATACAGACATATTTTGGAAAATTCACACAGAAACACAACAAGCAACAAGTTTTTGTTTATCACACAATACTTACTTTGAGCTTAACTTAACTAACTACTTGACTTACAACCCAGTCAGTTTTAAGCTTTCCTATATTCTAACTGTACACCGACATTATACGGACGGGTGGTTAATGAATTAGAAGCTTAACGCACACTTATTTGAAGTGTACGGAACAGATTTTCCCTTTCATATGTATTAATGAAGTACTTTAATTATTTCTGAAGTATATTCTAAATTACGTTTCTTATAATTAAATAACTAAATGTTTCAGACATCTAACACACAACGCCATCTAGTCCCAAACTAAGCAGAGCTTGTATTATTGGTACTAGACAACTGATATAATTACCTATATACTTTTTTTTGTATATACAAACATATTATACATAGAATGCTCCCAAACTCCGAAACAAATATTTGCATATCTTACAAAGATTTGAACCGACTTGAGAGTCGAACCCGACACCACAAGCACAGCAGTCGCATACACTACCACTGCGCCACCGAGACAGTTACCTTGAACGAGAAAATTGAATTGGTTTACCAAAAATTTTCATACCTGATGGCAAATGACCACCCTGCCTACAAGCACACGCCACTTAAAAATATATCTATATGTATTTCGACCTTTTAATGACCTTCCCCCTCTCTCTCCACCGTATGGAAGTTGGACTTTAGTAATCTTGATAAGTCTGAAAGCTTCCTTTTTGAGTTCATGGGAGACGTGACGAATACGTATGCATACATACCGTCTGCTTGTTTGCCTCCAATGCTATAAATTATTAACAAAAAACTGACTGCAACAATATCTGCCATCCTTATTAAATTCATTGAAGAACTGAAAAGATAGAAAAGATTTTTTATTTTGCTTTTTCTTTTAATTTCCATGTAAACAGTATCACTCTCACGACTAAGATGAATCTACTGACACCACTCACGTAAAAATATGTCAAGCCGTTTATGCTCCAGGGTATGCCAAAGGAATTTACATAATACTCGAAAATTATAGCCCTCCTTCTTACGCAGTTGGGTAAAAAAGACTTCTAAGCAGTTACTTAATTAGAGTCTAAGCTCAATATATCCGAAAACTTTTTAAGGAACAACTAAAAGGGTTGATTTTTCAATGTATATCAACAATAATAGCTAAGTTAAATGAAGGTATCTCTATTCAATATTGATTTTCTTCCTTTCAATACTGTTTTAAAAAAGGTTAAAAGATTGTATTACGAAAACGATTCTTAATCTATTTCATCTTTCTAGCTTTTATTATTCCCAATATTGTTTGGACTTCTAGTTCAACCGGTTATACCTGAATATTAGTTTTTCTTCAACCCTGAGGGTGAAAATCCCAAAAACGTTTGCGTTACTTGTTCATGACACCAGGACAGGCTGCTTGACGTATTTTACGAGACAAGGGCGTGAAATTTCTTGTTATAAAAACCCAATAACACTTTGGGCCGACCCGGGAATCGAACCTGAGACCTCTTGTCGCATACGCTAACCGCGAAACCAACGGGGTAGTTATCAATAACTCGATATTTGTATGTTACTAACTGAACCGTCAAACATTGTCTTGCCATAAAAAGATTAAAAAAGATAGAGTTGGGTCACCCATATCATTTAGGGGTATATAAAAATAGATGTTGGCCGAATCTCAGACATACCCGATATGCAAAATATTTGTTTCCAAAAAGAGTTTAGTAACAAACACCGTGACATGAGGATTTTATTTAAAAGATTTATAGGACACTGAAGTCTTATAAGTAGTCCCATAAAATTCAGTCATTTTGTCCAATATCTGTAATAGATATTGGACAAAATGAAAAGGAAACTAATAGGGTAGGTAGTCCTATTATCGGGCGTCTGATTGACTGTGATCGCCTATAATAATACGTGACATAATATACTGTAATTGAACGAAAAAATTACCTTTTGACGAAACTGAAAGCCTCCGTAATTAATACATAATTGGGGGAAAGCGAGGGAGAGGGGTTACTTAGGGTCAATTTCTGCTTCTTCCCGTTAATAAGGAATCGGGGTACGTTCGCTTCACGTAATTAGGACTGCCGTGGATTTTACCGTTCTGTTCGGGATTAAAGAATCGATTTTCAAGTTATGAGTATAATACTTGAAGTTTCGATTCAATTTTGGTAGTAAGGACTGTGTTAATTTGTGTGAAATATGTTTCCATGATTAGAAAATAATATCATATTGATTTCAAATAATAACTTTCACAAAGTTAAAACATCTTGTATGACTCAATATCAAACAGCAAATAATATCTTCCACAAAAAAATTATAGTGATCGGTTATTAAATTTATTCTTTATACCTGACACAAACTCTTAGACCCTATTGAGTGTTTAAATTTGATTACAATGCTAGTAGTACCCGAAAAAACCAACACGTTAATGACCATTATAAATTATGATGAATAAAGGTACAAAAGTAAAGGTCGGCGCTTAAAAAAAAATAACTTAACACATCTCATCATCACCGTGGGAGAGCCACGCTCCGGTAAGAATGAGCCGGCTCGACCGGAGTGATACCATGGCCTCACAAAAAACCAGAGTGAAACAGCGCTTGCGCTGTGTTTTACCGAGTGAGTGAGGATAACGGAGGCCCATAACCCAACCCCTCCACCTATCCCCAGAGGTCGGCAATGCGCTTCTGACGCCTCTGGTATTGCAGATGTCCATGGGCAGCGGTAATCGCTTACCATAAGGCGATACGTATGCTCATTCACCCGCGTTTTCCTTAAAAAAAACCCGACATCCCATACATCTCCCCGTCCCTCAAAGGCCGGAAACGCACTTGTGACGCCTCTGGTGTAGCAGGAGTTCATGGGCGGCAGTAACCGCTTAACATTAGGCTGAATATACGTCTGCTCGTTTGCCCCCCATTCTATAAAAAACATCTTACACAAGATCTCAAACTAAATAAAGCCTGTACTGTGATAACCAGCCTGCTGATAAGCTTATACTTTTGAAATAAGCAAACATATGTTTTTTTTAATAAACTCGTTAAAAATCCTCCCTGATTAAGTAATTTTTTATATTTATTTTACTAGTCTCTGACGTCGTCAAAACAAGTTCATATTTGTTTTAACAAGGACAGCCAGTTTCAAAATATATAAACAAGGACAAGTTAATATTTTAGGGACCTAAAAACGCATAAATTATTATTTGTACTAGCTCTAAACCATAGACGAAAAATACCTTACATCTTGTTAAAGAAATATCATGCTTATTCTAGTTTCATTACGTCATTAAAATAAATATGTTAATTCTAATTTATTTCTTTCGAAACACATACAACATCACATTGTATCATTGATATCGATTGTCCATTCCTTCAATATTTTACAACAAATTTTGAATTTCATTTCCTTTTTTTCAGTTCCTCCAAACAAAACATTCATATCAGGAGTAGGAGAGCACGCAGTCCAAGGAACCCTGTTGACTTTGATGTGCAAGGCGACTGGCGCGAGGCCAGCGGCGCAGATCCAGTGGTTCAATGGCACCACGAAGATTAATGACAGCGATCAAAATGTACATGTAAGTGGATTGTCATTTCTTTAATGCGTTGATATCAGATACGAAGAAAGTGTGGGCAGATATTAAATTGCCGAGGTAAATCGTATTACCAATTTTTTATCTAGTTTATAAATAAATTGCCTAGAAAAATTATTAACAATTGAAATAGAAATTTCTTTCTTTTGAAAAAAGGTCTTTTTAACGACTTGCAGATTTATTTTAAACTGACGTTTACCTACGGCCGCGTAAAGATCGGTTTTCGAGATGATTCTTAAAACTGGCATAACTTCTATATTTATGAACCGACTGAAATGAAACCAAGTAAATATTTACTGTAGCAAACCGAAACGCATTATAAAAAAACCGCATTCAAATCTTTTAAGCCGTTTTAAGCCTGAGATTAGCGTGCACAAACGTACATACATACAGATAAATAGGCAAAAATTGGAAAAAGTATTGATAAAATAAATTGATGATTATGCCAAATTACGTTGCTTGACAACACTACTCTTGCATCACGAATTTAAATAAACACAAATATCGTTTATTTCGTATATACGCTATACATTCATCGCAATTAGTGTTGATATTATTACCTAATATAAACAGCTAAGCCGCTCTACAGGCGCTCATAGCCCAGATGCACTCGGTGATTGGAAACAATCACCGCGGGTAAGTAAGGACGGCACGTGCAGTACCTTGATGGGTGACCGCTGGTGGCAAACATGAGCGTCTCCGTGATTAAGGAAGTCACGTTGAGCAGTCGTTCCCGGTTGTTATCATAGGATAACAGTCGTGAAACTTGGTTGGAGTCCTTCAGGCGGCTTAAAAGCAGCTAACGGTAAGATTAGCTACAAGGTTGTCTTGCCAGTCCCTAACCCGCACTTGGCCAGCGTGGCCCTTAACCCTCTCCTGAGAGGAGACCCGAGCCCAGCAGTGATGATGATGTTGATGAAGCAGTAGTCCATTGCACATAATAACATCGAAAGGTGCTTTCTTTCTATCAGAGATACCCAGTGATTTTTCATACCTTTTCAATGGCTTTAAAGAAAGAAAGTTTAGTATAAAATTATACAATTTGGATGAAACCCATAAAAAAAACATTCATTCAAGCATTTGAAAAGCGCAAAACCGTGGTACCCCGATCATTTTATCCGCTTTTACTGTGGTTGAATACGATATTATTTAAACATAAGATATATATATATATATATATATATATAAGTACGAAAACAAACATGAAAATACAAAAGCATTTGTTAAAATGAACACTATATCTCGTGTCGACAAAAAAAACTTGTATACGGCGACACGGAGAATATACTGGCACAATTTACATTCATATAAACAAATTCTACTTACTGAATATCATGGGGAGAAATGAAACAATGACAATGAACCTTAGTAAAATGTTTCGGGTTTATTTCAAGAAGATAGGTGAGACATAAATATGTGTCGTATAAGACATCCTGCAGGAGGTTTTGAAAAAGAAATTGATCTTGCAATTTTTAAATTCAAATTATTTATCTAAATATAATCAGTTTACAGCAAATCGCTTTTATCTGTACTAAATACAACACAAAAAAGAAAAAAATTGGCCAAGTTCTAGTCCAACTCGCGCAGGAAGTGTTCCGTATAATAATCTATACATTTCAAGTGATCTGTAGTCGTTTTTTATGGAATTTTTTATGGGGGCAAACGAACAGACGTATCTCCTGATTGTAAGCGATTACCGCCGCCCATGGACACCCACAACACCTGAGGCGTCGCAAGTGCCTTGCCGACCTTTAGGGGATGCGGAGGGGAATGGAGGAGGGGATAGTTTATAGGCTTACTCACTCGGTGAAACACAGCGGAGGCGCTGTTTTAAGCCTTGGCTGCGGTATCACTCCGGTCGAGCCGACCAAATCATGCCGAAGCGTAGCTCTCTCACGGCTGTTATCAATATCAAAGAAAAACGAGCAAAAAAATCACGTTCGTTGTATGGGAACCCCCTTAGATATTTATTTTATTATGTTTTTATTATTGTTATAGCGGCAATAGAAATACATCGTCTCTGAAATTTTCTACTGTCTTAATGTCACGCTTCATGAGATACAGCCTAGTGACAGACGGACGGACAAACAGAAGTCTCAGTAATAGGGTCCCGTTCAACTCTTTGAGTACGGAACCCTAAAATTAAAACCACAAACATACTTTGTCGTATACGTTTTCTACGTAACTATTTTAAAACCTGAATAGAACAAAATAAACTAAAATTTATGTTCAATGATGTAGAAGCATGTAAAAAGGCCGCTATAGTGTGGGTCACCATGCTTCTTGTTGCATTCTCTGAATTTGCAATTAATATGGTGATCACAGTCCTGAATTCTGTTCATACATTCCATTTAACATGCATTCTATCAGACAGAGTAGAGTTACGTTGGCAGGCTCATACATAAAAAAATAGCCAAAGATTTATTATTAATCGAAAATACCACTATCGAAATTGACGATAAATAAATCAGTTCTTCGAATCGAAAATGTTTCCGACTTAATAAAGTGATTTAAAAGACAATAGTCTCACTTGGAACATGTTCTACGACGCGAGAGGCTTTACAGATAACGGAAACGGAAACAAAAAACACTCAAACTTAAAACTATTCGTAGATCACATATAGTATTTTCCGATTAGGATCTTAAACCCACACCATTCAACATAATAGGAAAAAGCGAAGTAATCGCTTATACCATCCATGGAGTCGATTTATTCGAATAGTCTATGGCAAAATGTTAATTTATTAAAAAATATTTTAAAAACATACGTCTATTGATATAGTTGTTAACAAATTAGATCTCAAAGGCACCATATCAATAATTTTGTACATACTACGTTTCAGAAAGGATGCTCGTGACTCAGATGTTTCAAAAACCTAAGCGTGTTTAGCAATGGTCACGTTGCTGACCGGCCATTTAACATTTGTCATATCTAAAGGCTCACGCCGGATGATCCTCAGATATATGATTGCGGTCACTTCATATATCTAGGAGTTTCAGCCATCTTAGGAAACCGGACCTGCCGCTATAAATTATGTCCAATATATTCTACTAACTTCTGCTTGCGGGTTCATTCGAGTTAATGTCATCTATTTGACTGCACAGTTGGCATAACGGGTTAAGCACCACGCCGCTTTTATGGTGCAGAATGTTGTGCGTTCCAGCCCATAAGACAATACTTCAATAATAATCCATGGATTGATTGTTGTTCTGAGTCATCCATTCCAATTTGTATCTTTTCAGTTAGGTTCTTTTAATTAAACTGCTCCATTACAAATTTTGTATTTGAAAATCTAATGAAACTAGAAAGATCAATATCTTTGAAGAAGCAATCTTCTTGAACTCCTAAGTAGAAATAATAGCTATTATAGTTAAATTGATTACTAGTCACTGAACCAAAATTAGTCTTCAATTAATTACTAATTCATTCAAAGCATGAACAGAAAGAAAAGTAATTGTAATTAATGTAATCGCGATTGATATTAATCACTTTTAAACGTAATTGAGATTTACATTATTTGGATTAAGCCATATTAATAGCAATTTGCATTGCATTTAATTTAAAAAAGCTTATTTAATTTATTAAGTTCTCTTCTCAAAGCTTAAACGCTTTGGGGTCAACGATAACGTTCATGAGGTCTGAGTGCTATGTTCAAGCAACTAGCTAATAGACTACGGGCACGAGTCGAAAATTGATGGGTTCTTGGTCCTCCTCCTTCCTCAGTCTATAAGCCACTGATCGACGCCTCTCATGACCAGCAGGTCGGCCCTTTTCTAGTAGTGAGAATTAACATTGCCATTCAATGTGCAATGCTGCCTGTCTTTTGAGGACTTAAGGATTTTTGACGCTTGTATGTTTATCGTGGGAGAGCCACGCTTCGGCATGAATGGGCCGGCTCGACCGGAGTTATACCACGGTTTCACAGAAAACCGGTGTGAAACAGCGCTTACGCTGTGTTTCATCGAGTGAGTGAGGATACCGGAGCCCCATACCCCAATCCAACGCCCCCTATCTCCCGCACCATCCCCCTTCCCCTCCCCAAAGGCCAGCAACGCACTTGTGACACCTCTGGTGTTACGGGTGTTCATGGGCGGCGGTAATCGCTTACCATTAGGCGATACGTCTGCTCGTTTGCCCATAAAACAATAAAAAAAAAAAGAAAATTAAAAAAAAAAAATTCATTATTATTGACACCTGTGAAAAACTGAAATAGTTACAAAATTTAAAATAGCAATCTTAAAACTGTTTCTGTTACACAATCAAACATAATTCTAGTTTAAAACTAAAGACTGCTAATAAATATCTAAAAACATTATTGACGTTATCTCTATTTTACCGCTTTTACTTCTATTCCATACCTTACACAAACTAGAGAGGCCTTGACACACATTCTCGATATGAACCAAAATAAAATTTATTCGATGAAAAAACAGCTTTCTTTAGTCAAATCGAAATAGCACTTCACATGCCCCGTAGTTCCTCCAAAAACTTTCACTGGAACGGAAAACGAAATTGAATATACCTTAGTAGAAATTGAGAATATTGAAGTAAATATACACAGTGATACCGGATCCAATAAGAACTGGATCGCTAATGGAAAAATATTGCACAAATTCAAACGATAATTTCCGTAATATCTGATTGGCCTCATGGCTTAGTAGTTGGTGTGTCAAGACAGCCGAACTGACCGTCGTGAATTCTATTCTTACCTGGAATAAACAGTTAGATCATGATCGCGATTACTTGTTCAATGTAGGAGTACTTTTTTATGGAACTGTTGGCAAGAAAGCAGATTATCGCCTGATGGTAAGCGATTACCGCCGCTGGTGGGCACTCGCAACACCAGAAAAGTCAAAAGAGCGTTGCTGGCCTTTGGTGTAGGATGGGAGGAGGGGTTGGGCTAGATGACACACAGCGTAAGTGCTATTTCACACCTGTTTTCTGTGAGGTCGTGGTATCACGCCGGTCGAGCCGGCCCATTCATGCCACAGCGTGGCTTCCCCACGATATTTCCCTAATGATGAAGGTATTTCCAATACGTAGGTATTCAGAAATATATGAGTATGTTTAGCAGCACTTATTAAATTTAAGGTAAGCCAGCCAGGCTAGTGTATGGATGGGTGACCATGCTACGGGCCATCGTACGCTCCATGGCGGGAGGCGAAAGCAGTTTTACCACGGTCGCGACCTAGAAAGTCATCTCGCAGAAGGAGGCGGCTGAGAAGGCCCGGGAAGACGATCTTCAGAGCGGCGGAGGCGCGCCTGCCAGCGCCTCATGCCGCCCTGAGTGTGGCCGCGGATGTGCGGGACGGCTTTCCCTCTCCATCCGCTTCACAGGCCAGCCGTGAAGGGGCGACGTTACGCGTGTGCCGTACGTTGCCTAAATTGAGAGTTTTTGAACAGCAGATGGTGCCCGCTTCAGTGCGGGCAGGCCCTGGGAGGGGACTGGATGGCGTAAGAAAACGGTTCTCGGATCACTCCCGTCTCAGGTGCAGAGTGGCACACCGTGTGGTTTTAGTCGGTTCAATTCCGATACACCGCCCAGCCGCAAACCCGGTGGGGTTTCCACACGCAAAAAAAATGGATTGGTGACCATCCTTAAACGACCGTTCATTGGAGATAAGGGAATATTTGTAGCAATCTTTACATGTAATTGTAGCCCTGAAAACCTTAAAAGTCCGATGACAATCAAACATCAACGACAAAGCGACTGTACTCTACCAATGGCTGCCTCGGTGGCGCAGCGGTAGAGAATGTGGTGATTGTTTCTTATCACCGAGTGCAACTGGGCTATGAGCGCCTCGGCACCATGTTTGAAATTATTTCATCATCATCATCATCAGCCTATCGCAGTCCACTGCTGGACATAGGCCTCTCCAATTTCACGCCACTTAGTTCGATCTATGGCTTCTCGCATCCAGCTCCTGCCAGCCGTCTTGCGCAAATCATCGCTCCACCTGGCTTGTGGACGTCCTACACTACATTTACTTCCTAAATATTTCCCTTAAGTTCCAATATACAACTAAAGTCATTTATCTTGGTTCCCATAAACCAAAACTAGGAATACTACATATATTTGGTTCTATATATCTTTTGTTGTAATTTCAAATGGGTGAGGAACGAAATTCTTGCGCTGACTGCCCACCTGCCACCGGTGCTGTTCTTAGAATAGAAAGTCGGATGGAGTAGCCTTGTAATATTTTGCAGATATTTAATTAATTGAATAAAATTATATTGGTTTGGTTATGGAGTTTATAAAAAGAGAGACGTTAATGTGTAAGAACATGATTGATTTTTCAAATAATATCACTTTAAATTAAATTTTAACTCCTAAATTAATCTTTGAAATTATTTATCTATTTATTACGTATTATCGTTAAACTTTAAACCTCTCATCTTCTCTCATCTTTTAGATATGTTCCCATGAACATCTCACTATCACATACACATGTATGCGATAGTGAGTTCTCAATATTTCACTAATGACCATCAAAACACACGTGGGAGACCTCATTTTGTAATAACAGCAGCTTTAGCCCTCAGTTCCTCCTACATTATGTCGGTTATTGCCGTAAAGAGTAATCAATCCAAATAGATCCTTCCTCAAAGTATCTCCGTGCCAATTTTTATTAAAATCGCTGCAGCGGTTTAGTTGTGAAAGCATAACAGACAGAGTTACTTCAATAAAAGAAATATATGAAACATACAACGCCTCCATATATTTCCCTGCTTTTGAAACCAAGAGAAGGCCACTCCAATAATTCAAATTCAATAATTCTCACAAATGAAACCTTCAGACGTCTCCCATTTTATATTTCTACTCGTAGTATTGCGAACACTTCTGCTGCTGAGGTACCTAAATGGAAAAATATTTTCAACTTTATTTTACAGTTTTCTTCTTAAACTGTTAAGTAAGAGTTTCTGCGTTTAATTTTCTTGCTAACTTTAACCTTTTTTAATGAAAATGACTAACCACTTTTTTATGGCACGATTTGTTACTGACTTTGGGTAGTAATTAGGTTAGTTCTTTTTATTTAGCTCGATGTTTGTATTTTAATGGTTGAGGGTAATTGAGTAGAATATACAAGACACAAATTAATATAGCGTATTGGCTTAAGTGGTCGCTACGCCTCTTCCGACTGCGCTGAGTGTATTTGGTTCAAACCCCACATGATACATCACTTAGCGTCCACAAATTGTTTTTTTGAGTCCGGGTATTCTTTGTATCCGTTTCATGTATGTTGTAAACGGCTCAGCAACATGGGGCTAATTCTCAATGATGGAGTTGTCTTTATTTAAATAAAAATATATTAAAAAACTTATCACCGTTATGGGAAGTGACTAAAGTCGCCCATGAACACACATTTCCTTTTCTTTACCGGTGTGATACCAAGGCCTCATAGAAACCGGTGTAAAACAGTTCTTGCGCTGTATTTCACTGAGTGAGTACCACTACCCCTACCTCCATTTCCCTCCCCATCCCCCAAAGGCCGATATTGTGGTTTACTATCAGACGATACGCCTGCTCATTTGTCCCCTATTCTATAAAAAAAGCCTAACAAACAAACTCACATTCAAATTAATGTTATAAGTGATGATAATGCACTAGTCAATGAATATCGTAGTGGCTCAAGATATTCTAAAGAACAAATATTCGTTTATCTCGACCCACGTCATTAGAAACTTGCCAGCACTTGAAGTAACTTTGTCAAAGTAAACTGGTCAGCGGAGTTTCTGCACCAATATTACTTTACAAATATATTCAGAAACTGCTGCACTCGTGGTCAACTTCGGACGCTGAGTTTACCTTTTGCAGCTACTGATATGGTGTGGAGTACCTTTCTCGCATAATTTCGATTTCGAATAACTTTCTATATGATCTTTGTTCTGTGTCCCAGTGCAATTGGTTCTTGATAACTTATGTAATGTGTATATAAAAATTCAAGCGCTTGTTTTCGGCTCCAGATGCGTGTGCGTTGGTTATCGTGGTAAAAATTAGTTTAGCCCTTCGTCGACAATCAAACTATATCTATGCTAAATTTAATTGAATTCGGTACAGTGGCTTAGTCATTAAAGCATAATAGACTGTTATGTGGAAATTAAATATGTTAATCATTAGTCTATCTGCCCATCGTATATATAAGTGTTTATCTTTTTTTATGGTATAGGGGGCAAACGAACCGACGTATCGCCTGATGGTAAAAGATTACCATCGCCCATAGATACCCGTAACACCAGAGGTGTCACAAGTCCGTTGCCGGCCTTTGGGGGATGTGGACGGGGATAGGGGGATGGATTGGGGTACGGGCCTCCGGTATCCTCACACACTCGATGCAACACAGCGCAAGCGCTGTTTCACACCGGTTTTTTGTGAGGCCGTGGTATCACTCATGCCGAAGCGAGGCTCTCTCACGGTTAACTATATTCTTAGGGTTGGCCTGAGTCTTTTCTTTGTTCGCTGCTTAGTCTTGTGTCAATCAAGTGCTATTTTACGTAGTCCAATCATTCCACTTCATCTCTGTACTCGTTAACTAAACGATCATCATCATTATCCTCACATCAGCCGTAAGAAGTCCACTGCTGAACGTAGGCCTCCCCACTGATTTCCTTACTTCGACCGGTTGGCAGCGGCCTGCATCCAATAAGACCTCGCGATCTTAACTAGGTTGTTCGTCTACCTTTGCATAAGGCCTGCTGCGCTTGCCGTTACGTAGTTCCACTCAAGAACCTTTATGCCCATGGGCCATCGGGGTCTCTCTACGAGATCGAATAGAAATGTGAAGATCCGTAGACGAACTAAAGTTAGCGACAGAGTAGAGCGATTCAGCAAGCCTAGTAGCAGTGGGCAGGGCACATAGCTCGGAGAACTAAACGATTATAAAATGAAATTGAGAATGGAGGAAAATTTAAGCTATATATAAATATATTAAGGTAGTCTATTCAATAATTCTAAGAAGAGGCTAAAGACTGGTGTTTTTAGTTTCCTCTTGATCGCAACATCACCTCGCTACTCGCTACAAAGAACCAACAATTCCAGCCCTATATAAATTTTCCAGCATTTATACCCTCTTTATCTTCAAGTCCAGGAAACCTTCAAAGCATAAATCTTGTCAGCTTGCCAATTTCTTTAAAAAAAAAAGTTCTTTCAATAAAAAAGTTGAAATTCAACTAACAGTCTAAAAGTTTCACAAATAAACGAAGCGTAGAAATTAATCCCGCAATTTCTCACTGTCAACCAACGGTTTAGCGAAAAAACTGTCTTTTGTAGGATCGGCGTCCATCTAAGCTGCGGGAGCACTGGCGCTTCAGCAATTAATAATTATTACATCATATAGCTTCACTTAAAGTAATTAGGGTGGTTCCAAATGCGAGTGTGCTCTTTTAAAAAATTACAATACAAATTTTTAACGAAGCAGAGCCACACTTCGTCACGAATGGGCCAGCTCGACGGGAGTGATATCACGGCCTCACAGAAAACCAATATGAAACAGTACCTACGCTGTGTTTCACCGAGTGTGTGGGGTTACCTAAGGCCCGTCCCCCTCCCCAACCCCCAAAAGCCGTCAACGCACTTGTGACGTCATTGGTGTTGCAGGTGTCGATGTGCAGCGGCAATTGCTTACCGTCAGCTCGTTTACCCATTTTGCATAAAAAAGCATGTCTTTGACTAGCTGATCCGGCGTACTTCTTACCGCGTTTACTAATTTTTGTGAATATTTTTTTCTTATATATACGTACTACTCGTGCGCGATAACTTGAGACCCGCGTGGAATTCGTCACCCCTCCCCTCATACCCGCGCACCTACCCTATGACGCCCGCAGTGTGAACACTGCGGGCGTCATAGGGTAGGTGCCCTGTAGTATATATAGCCCAGTAGTATATACCCTGTACCGTAAAAAATACCTAAGGTTTAAAATTGCGTGCTTTTCTCAAGAAGGGTCACTTGTATCACATTGCAAAAGCAATTCTGTTGATTCTAAAACAAATGCGTAATATATCATTAAGATATCAAAACAATATGTTGGTCTATTGGTATTATTGAAAAAGTATAAAAATAATCTTTTTTCTAAAAATCTATTTCTAAAGAAATGTATTTAACATTAGGTACATTGTAAGCGTTATTCGCTTAACAGGCTGTACGCTGATGTCAAAGTAGCTAAACACCTGAAGTAAAAAGCAGTAATTCTTCTCCAAAAAAGAAAGAGCAATTGGCTCGATTTACTGTACTCTGTTGTGGTGTGAGTTATTAGAAGAAGCGTTTTACATATTTGTAGAGCATTTCTAGGAATTAATAAAACTTTCATAGTTGTTATCACTCTTTTAAAATCCATTACTCAACAATTTACAAAACTAGAATACTCAATACTCATTATTGGTACTGATTATTGTTGCTGCCCCTCACCGCTTCATACTGTGCTGAGTGTTATGAGTTCATACTCCACAAGGGCAGCACTTTGTTTGATCCACCAATCGTTATTCTAAGTCTAGATGTTCTTTATGTTTGATTCATGTGTGTTCGTAAAGTCTCCGCGACACAGGAATATTCCTAGTGCGAAAACTATTATGAAATGTAGATAAATATTTATAAGCTCATTTTTGGTACATATATATATATATATATATATATATATATACCAAAAATGAGCTTCAAAAAGATAACTTAACTTCGAAGGAATCAGACAAAACCAAAAGATATTACACACTGTGACGGCTCCAAACAAAAAAGGAGAGGAAAATAAAGACATTGATTACTTAACGACCTCATTTGAAGGTGAAAGATAAAAAAATAAAAAGCTCACCGCTATAAGCTCTTACCATGAACCACACCATTAAGTAGACGAGTAGAAAGTAAACGAAAGAATGAAATACGCGTCGCAGTTACAATGATGTCGTCTGTTAAAATAATTGCACCGAAGTTTACCGAGTAAACTATGTGCTTTTACAACACTAGTGATGGGAAATTATCGATAGATAGATAGATAGATAGAAAACTCTTTATTTGCACACTATAATTTTACAGTTAGAAGAGAGTACATAAAATGTTAGACGGAGTGTACAACGGGCGGCCTTATTGCCAAAAGCAATCTCTTCCAGGCAACCTTAGGATGGATCGAAATGTATAGGAGAGACAGTGGTAGTTGTCGGTGCAATGAGTTTTGAATTAATTATTTGCTAATGAATATAACGAACCACATACATATATACACACA
>PKRV01000777.1:142523-228802 GCA_003709505.1 Hyphantria cunea
GTTTTTATACCTTAGTTATTATAATGGATATAACACTAAACTGGCAGGTATTTATTACTGTAGACTTATTATATTCATTAAATTTAAAAGAAAAAATTAATTCTATTTTTACTTTAAATTATTTGAAAGAGCTTTTAAGCTATATGTTATACTTTCAACTACCCTCCAATAATACCAATCGATATCGATATCTTTATTGACTAACTCAGGTGCAGGTTATTTTCAGATTCAAACTGTAATCCATCGAAGATTGAATTTTAAAGACGCTTTTTTATTAATCACTTTATTTACAACTTTAACAGTTTGACGGGTCTGTTTTGTTAATCTAGTGGTTAGTTATCATAATCAAAAGTTGGGCTGTCGGTCATGAGTTCAATGCCCACCCAGGGCAAATTTTTGTGTGATGAGCACGATCATTTATACTATACGTTATTTGACTACAGGCTAATTCAGGGTAACGGAGACTTAGACTCAAAGACTAGTAATGTACTTTTAACCCTTGAACAGAAGGCATTTATGGGTGATGGTAATCACTTCATTCACCAAATAATTCACCTACTTAACCGGAGTGGTACCACGGCTTTACAAAATAAGGCATAAAAGAGCATTTGCGCTGAGTTTTACCGAGTGAGTCAGGATACCAGAAGCCCATACCTCAACCCCTTCCCAAAAGACCGGCAACGCACGTGACGCCTCTGGTGTAACGGTTATTCATGGGCGGAGGTAACCACTTACCATCAGATGATATGTCTGCTCGTTTACTCCTAATCAATAAAAAAATCTGAGTCACTCAAAAACAGCTGCATCACTCTACCGCTACAAATTCAGCAGTCCCTAAGTTAGGGACGTGATTTTATCGATATTTTTATTGCATTATTAAAGTGCAGCCCTCGGGGTATAAAACCGGCAATAACACAGTTTTCTTTTTCGCTGGTCATATTTAATACTGAACCTTTATAAAGGACCACCATAATCTTCACTGGTTTTATTTGTAAAAGGCTTTCAAATTAGATCGGGACGAGTGTTTTGTGAAAATGTTTTTGCGCGGGTACAGCCTCGGGCTTTATACATATAATATTCCGTGACCTTTGTTCCACTACATTTTGGTGTTGAATTTACGCTTCGTTAAATAATTTTGTCATTGAATATAGTTTTATATTTTCTGCCTTTATGACGCGAACTTTTCCTTTGGTATATAATATGGCTGATGTTTTTACTTGGTCGTATAATATTCAACAAGGCGTATAATCTTTAGTGATTTTTGCTACTAAAAGCCAGTGGTCATGGTGTAGATTCCACCCCGAATCGTACTAAGAGCTTGATCATTTTGGTTTTTAATTTTTAATATATTTAAAAAACATATACATAAATAATTGTTTTGTTCAGAATTATATTAATAATTATATTTAAAAAGTATGTTTCACTTGCTCTGGCTCTGCAAATTGGTAGTAAGTAATAATTAAAAAATGTTTTTACATAATCTTTAAAAACGATTGATGATGAATCCAACTAAAAAATAAATTCTGCCTCTGTGCTGCCATAGTAACGTTAGCGACTACTGTGCTTGAGGTCTCGGGTTCGATTCCGAAGTCGAACAAATAGTTTGTACGATCTGCCAATATTTGTTTTGGAGTTTTAATGTTTTTATATCTATAATATGTATGTATTTACAAAAATAAAGGAAATGTTTATTTATATCAGTTGTGTAGTACCTATAGTATAAGCTCTGCTTAATCTGGGCCTAGGTGGCGTTATGTGTAAGATGTCCGAAATATTTATTTGTTTATTTGTATTATTATTTTCTGATGATGATTATGATTACTAACTCTCTTATCCTCCAGGAAGAAACTTATGTTTAATTACTTATTATGTTAAAATCTTAATGTTTTAATGTAATGTTCAAATTTATATTGAGCTGAACAATAAAATTTTAGTAAACGTAAATTTTTGTTTTTTTTTCTTCAATAAATATTAAAAAATCGACAACTTCTTTTCAAACATTCATCGTTATCGATAAATAAACTTACGAAATGTGCAGCGTTATTTTTAATTCGATCACATCGCGAAGCGGACAACAAAGAGTCCTCACTTTTACGCATATTTGAGTTCAGTTTTTTGCCGATGTATCGTCGTCGTCGTATTTTTAACTTTTCTTCCCTTTTCATCAACTTTGCAAAGAAAACGACTCGATAAGAAAGACTCTATAATATTTTATTTCTTTAAATATTTATACTTATTCATTAAATATAATACTGTTGTTAAAAGTTTAACATACTTTTTGTTTTTCGAAATGATTTGCTCAAATATATGTCGGTTATGTGCAGAATTATCTCATCCTTCAGCTGTGGAGTTGTTCTTGGCTTATTGATGAACACTTTTTCTTTCTAATATCCCCAAAAAAGAAGTCCAACGGTGTCAAATCACATGGTCGTGGCGGGAAAGCCGCGAGGTTGACGGTTCTTCTGCCACATAATCGCGAACAATAGCTACGTTGTCCGCAGAACGAACTGGGCAAGCATGCGCAGGTGTTTTCACATTTCCTACAGACCCGATTTGCTGAAATTTGCGCATATTTGGTCGATTATGCTGACCAAAAGAATCACGAAGTGCAAAAAATGCAGTTTGATTTGAACGTCCATTTTCGTAAAAGGCTTCAACAATCTTAACGCGCTGCTCAATTATGTACCTCTCCAACAAAAAGTGTATTAAAGTGTCTGAACATATTTATTTATTTATCATTATTATAATAATCAGCCTGCTCCAGTTCATGGCTGCACATAGGCCCCTCCCATTGCACGCCAATTTGATTGATATTGGGTTTCTCGCAGCCGAGGACACTTCAGTCTAGCTAAAATATACCAAAGAATGAATCTACTTCTTTGTCTCTCCTCTTTGTGTGTTGAGTTAGAAGTGCCCATAGATGGCGATAGTCGGTTACCATAATATTCACAAGTTGATGTATCACTTAAATCTAATATCTTTGACTGCCTATGTGGGGCATTGGTAGCAAATGCGACTGCTGTGCAAGAGATCTCGAGTTCGATTCCTGAGTCGGACCAAATGTTTGTATGATCTGCAAATATTTGTTTCGGAGTATGGGTGTATTCCATGTATAATATGTATGTATTTACAAAAAAAGTATATAAGTATTAATATCAGTGGTCCAGTAACCCATAGTACAAGCTCTGCTTAATTTGGGACTAGATGGCGTTGTGTGTTAAAATGTCTGAACAAATGTTTGTAGTACATATAATAAACATCACAACTCTTACACTAAAAAAAATATAAATGTCTTAAACTAGCGATCCAGCCCAACTTTGTACGGATGTCTTTGAATTCTAGGATTTCCTATATTATAATATGCATTTATTACACATACGAACCTTCCTCTTGAATCACGCTATATATTGTTGAAAACTGCATTAAAATCCGTTGAGTAATTCAAATATCTAAGTGAACCGACAATGAAAGCGATTTCATTTCATACTATGTAAAGATGTATTATGAAAACTCAAATAATACAGTATGTAGCAGAATTTAATATCTTACATATCACGCACATTAGGCCGAGACATCAATCGCGAGGATCGTGGTGTCCTTAATTAAAACATCGCACGCTAAGGAAAATTCAATTTTGCAAGAATAAGGTGTACATTGAACACGTTTTATCTGGATATGGCTTTCTACGAATAATCTGAGTTCTGATACTCAGAATAATTTGAGTTTCGGAGACCGGTGTAATTATTTTTTATGGTAGAATAGTATACACTTTATTGTACAACAGATATAAAAGTTTACATAAGTATATAGTTTACATAATACATCAATTGAATCACCGCGTACAAATGGCGGCCTTATCGCTAAAAAGCAATTTCTTCCAGGCAACCTTGGAATGGGAAAAAAAAATAAGGTAAAAAAAACAAACACGAATCCATGGGCAGTTAGGTGCGAAAAGAGAAAAAAGAGAAAAACTATGTATACGGGACAGCAAGCAAACGGGTCATATGGGAATTCTTTGGACGCACCATGGTTCAGTAAATTTAGGCCGCCACGACCAGTGTAACACCACAGCGTTACAAAATACTACTGTCAAAGAATTATTTTACCTGGCTTGTCACCAAAGTCCTGAGGTAACCGGTGCCCAACTTCATTCCGCTCGATACTTCTGGTAGTGGAAAGTGGTGCAATCAAAGGGTGGCTACTCACTTCTAACTCTTGAACTTCTGGTTCAGGTACATGGGTGGCGGTATCCGTTTATTTATTTATTTATTTTAAACTTTATGCACTTTTGTACAATGGCGGACTTAATGCCCAAGGCATTTTCTTCTAGGTAACCTTAGGGTTGTGTAGAAATCTTGTAAGGTAGGTGGTGCACAAAGGTTTCCGTGTGAAACTAACTGCAAACAGTATACAAAAGAATGAAAGAATTACTTAAACACACATAAACATATAGGATACATATGTCTTAAATACACACAAATATATACTTATATAAATATATATACACAGAACTATGTTAGTACACTATTAAAACTTGAATATATACCAATTATCGGTTAGTAGTTCTGCCATCTTACCATCAGTTAATCCGTCAACTTGTTTTGTCACTATCCTATCTTATCTAAAATCTTCTTAGTCTCAGTAATAATGTTACAAGAATAGAATAGGAATATACCATACAGTAGCTCTGTTTTATTATTTAAAAATTTATCAGAACTGACTTTTAAAAGCCTCAAGGCATAAAGGAAAGATACAATACAAAATTAGATCAAAGTTAGATTTTACTAATAGGCTAGTATATTCTAATAGCTTCAAATAACTCCTTCAAGCGATTCTACATGAGAAATGTCACCTGCATTCACAATCATTCAATCAATAAATCACATCCGCTTTTGTGCCAACTGTTATGTGGCGAGTGTGTTGAGTTAAATATAGAATGTGTTATGAGAAATACTTCATGCAATAACAGCTGGAAATCCCTCTACACACACTAACTTCTAATATACTAGTATTGCTTGTTTTTAAATCTAAATATGTTAGAAAATTATTATGTACGTGTTATGACGGATTAAGAATATGGAGGGTAACCTATTCATCCCTTTGCTTTCGTGAGAGTTGATTTGAGGCTGAGGGTACCACAGCCTCACAGAAAACCGGTTCTCCGAGAGATTGAGAAATTTTGCCAAAAAATATTGCATATAGGAAGTATATTATGTAAGCTTTGTTTCTTTTTTTATAAAATACAATTTCCGCTTTAGGGATATACATCCAGTGTTTCATATAACCGTTGTCCTATATGGATTTGAACCTACAACTTGGCGCAGTACGAATCCACCGCTTGAACCACTAGACCGTCGAATTTCTCTAACTGTGAATCAAAATTAAACAACTTATTATTATTTCATACAACATTAGTTGCTAACGTAACGGAGAGACACTTTCGTTCGTCGTAGATCTATGGAAGACTGATGGTGAAGGGAATTAGGTTGCTTCGTGCAATTTTTCATTCTGTCATCGCTCGAGTTCTTTCACATGCCGATATTACCAGATGCAAGACTCCACAGGGCGTTTCAGGTGTAAATATATGAACACATAGGGATTTATAACAAAAAGGAAATAATTAATCTTTTCTATTCTCTGTTAAAATGTTTTTCGTGAAAGTAATTAGTTCTGCTTTTATGTAAGGTTTAATTGAGGCTATAGCCAAGTGTAAAGAACAAGCCACGTGTCGCCTACCATTTTATCGATACTCCGCTCCGTTTGATCGTAGATTTGTTATGACATAAAAATAAAAGTTTAGGGGTGAATCGCCCTTATTATTTAGGGGTATGAAAATTAGATCTCGGCCGATTCTCAGAACCTAGCCGATATGCACATACTATTCCTACAAATCGGTCCAGCCATTCCGGAGGAGTTTGGCAATAAACTCCTCAACACGAGAATTTAATACATTAGAGTAGCTGACCCGGTAAACGTTGCTTCGCCATAAAAATAAAAATTAATATTTAGGGGTGGGAAACCCTTATCATTTAGAGATATGAAAAATGGATGTTGGTCAATTCTCAGAACCTACCCGAC
Organism: Hyphantria cunea; assembly: GCA_003709505.1. Lineage (NCBI taxonomy): Eukaryota > Metazoa > Arthropoda > Insecta > Lepidoptera > Erebidae > Hyphantria > Hyphantria cunea. Next base: position 148,602 of record PKRV01000777.1, read on the forward strand.
ATGCAAATACTATTTCCTAAACATCGGTCCAGTCGTTTCGGAGAAGTTTGGTCTCAAACACAGCGCCACGAAAATTTTATATACAGGATTAAAATAGCTTAGTAATGTACAAATATAATATTACAAATAGCAGTAGAATTTCAACAAAATTAAAAGTCTGAAATACCCTCTTTAGCTACAGTAATCCGATTATGATGTAGGGATGGGACAAGTCTTAAAATATATCGATGGACAACACTTCGATTTACAACAGTAACTACAATAGTTATTGTTATAATTTATATGAAATAGGGAGTGTTGCAACTTCCACATACAGCGGCATTAAAAATATATGACAGCGCTATCTACCGAAGATACGCTGAACTACGAAGTTACGTACACAACACTACTAATCCCAAATCGCGCAATAGAAGTTTTTGCGCCACTTAGCATAAACACAACTTCGTCTGATTGGAGGGACATCACACCCGTTCCCACACAGGAGGCAAACGAGCAGACGTATCGCCTGATGATAAGCGATTACCGCCGCCCATGAACTCCCGCAATACCAGAGGCGTCACAAGTGCGTTGCCGGCTATTGTAGGATGTGGAGAGAGGTAGGGGGATGAGTTGGGACATGAACCTCCGGTATCCTCACTCCCTCGGTAAAACATAGCGAAAGCGCTGTTTCACACTAGTTTTCTGTGAGGCCATAGTATCACTCCATGAACCACTGGAACCGGCCCATTCGTGCCGAAGCATGTGTGTCCTGCGATAAAGTTAAAGGGTTATTTCACAATTGTCACATTTTATTTAAATTGAGCTTAAATCACTTCGAAAATTATGAGTACATTTCATTACTTATTTAAAATATCAGTATCTAGCGGGATGGACTGAGCTTTGCTCAGTTTTTAACTTTTTTTCAGTGAATTTTCTACAAATAAATCTTATTTAGATCGATTTATCGTCCCCGAAATCCCCTGCATACTAAATTTCATCAAAATAGAGAACATAAAGAACGCCAGATAATCTTCTATATCGGTACTGTAGAAATAGCATTTCGTAAACCTTGTTAGAGACTGTAAAAAGGTACTAATCAAGACTGTAGTCTGTACTGTCAGCTTCTACCAAGATCACCTACCAAGATTTTAAGAAACAAATACCCTTGATATTTGCGTATTAATGAAGAAATGCATTAATTTTTACATTGCTACTTTATCCACGATGCGATTGGCATCGGCCGTCTGCAACCCTGGGGGTAGAAAGAATTTGAAGATTGAAATAGTATGTTTGAGGACTGACTGAATGACTTCTCAAAAACGATTGCCATATGCGTTGATAAAAACCGGGACCAATGGTTTCTCATTTTTTCCAAAGAAAACGTTAGCAACTCCCACTAAAAAAACGCAACACTTTTTCTTTTCCTTGGCATCGAATCCAAGACCTCTTGATTGGCATTAGCATACGCTAACTATTACATGGCTATACATACAAAAAGTATATCCCAATAATGTTTCACAATGGCTTAACTATTTATCATTGAAGAAAAAATCCCTAAAATGATAAAGTTCTGTAACACGCTGTAACCTTGAAAAACAATAGAACGATCACACTTACAAACTCCATATTCATAATATACGATCTGAAGCCTGATATCCTTCACTAAAGATTACTTGAACTTTCATAGTAGAAGTAATAACATTAAATGTCTTATCTAAAAGCAATTAATTCGCCTATAAACCTTTAAACATACCTCATAGTCAGAAGCTCAGCACTACCAAAAGTGTAATTTTTAATTTCATGAGCCGGCAAGGTGACTTTATTCTGCCTGATGGAAAGCATGAATAGAATTCAAGAGTATTCACCACACTCACTGTTAATGATTCGCAATGTATCGACCTATACCATATACCAGAGATTCTTCTGCATCATTGGGTCTTCGGTCTCGCACTCACCAACGAAACACAACAACACGAATGTTGTCATTTTAGGTAGTTCTTCTGTGCTAGGTATATATAGTAGGCTAATAGTATTTAAATTTCATCAAATCAAATCATTTATTATAATTAAGGACTTTTTTTTCAAAATTTTCTCTTATTTTCTATGTATATACAGATTTTTAAAAAAACAGACAATTCTTAGTAATAAGGTCGATGACGACCGTATATTGTATCACTGTTGTCAGTGCCTTCCACCCTACAGAATGGATTACCTAATAATAATTGTCAAGTACTAAATTTCTACACTGATAAAATCAAATAAAAATTAAACAAATGTGAAAATTAATTATGCAAATGAACATTTAAATAGAATATAACAAATAATAAAAAATAACAAATAAAACAAAACTAATATTGTATAACTTTTTAGAAAACAAATCAATCGTCAAATTAGTCAAAGCAGTATATGGAAAGGACGCCCGCCTCTCATATTTAAAGACTGTCAATGTGCTGCGCCGATATAAAAAAGGCGACCAAGCAAAATTAATCATGTTAATAAATATCGTTATATTAGGATATCTGAGCAAGAGATTGTTTTATTTTATTTTTATTTATTTGTCTTTATTGTATACACATAGTAAGAAACGGTACAATAGGAAAAGTCACAAAGTATGTATAACAATTGGCGGTCTTATCTTTCTCGGCGATTTCTTCCAGACCACCATAACACAGATATGAGTGTTTCAAAATTTTAAAATTTTCTAAGATTGTCTAGGACATCAGTTATCATCAGGTTTTCGTAAAGCGGTAAAAGCATATTAACCTTTGAACTTCAGCTTTCTTAATAGTTTAAATTAGCTTTTGTGTATAAAACACAAAATATTTTTTATTGAAAAAACATTTTGAATATTTCATCAGGTGTACGTGCGTACGGTAACAAACAATAATAAACATAACTTACTTTCATATCATACGGCGATATGTCAGCTCGTTTACCACCTATATCGTAAAAAAACTAATATTATTTACTTTGTCTGTATGTCCGTTACGTTTTCACTTTAGTATAAGTCGCTGCAGCGATTTCATTGAAATTTGGTAGGAAAATACTTTAATTCTTGAGGTTGAACATAGGCTCTTAGCCGACAACAATCGGGTGGAGCCGCGGGGAAAATATGTCGATAGAAATGTAAGGTATCGATAAAATGACTTTCCTACCTTTTTCCAACAAAAACCACTTAAACTGAAAATTACTACTAATTAAATGCTCAAAGCGAAAAATGTTTGCGCCAAAAACGAGAAAATAAATACAATAATCCACGCACACTTAATTTTGCCTTCTAAAAGTCGTTGGCAAAATACAAATACGAAAACTTAAATTTCAGCGAGCTAAAGTTACCATCGCATTACATTTTATTTAGCTTTCACAATATTTTAACTCTGGTGCTTACGTATTTTAGAATAAAAAATGCTAGGATTTGCACCAAAGAAAACAAACTTCAGGTTCTTATAGCAATGATTTAACATTGAAAAAAAACAACATGGCGGATACCCGCCCTTTCCACGTATGCCATTTATAGTCTGTGGGAATCGCGTTCGTTACTTTACGATTGCCAGAAAAAAAAACTACTGCACTGACATTTTCTCTTTATGATTGAGTTGATGAATTTTAACGACTGATTAAATTCTCTTTGCATTTTATTTTGTTGCGAACTTTTCGCTGAAATATTTTTGTATAGATTTAATGAAAAGTTAAAAAATCAGTTACTATTTTATGTGATATTACATTCGCTACAGTCATCAATCAATCATCAGCCTATCGCAGTCCACTGCTGGACATAGGCCTCTCCAATTTCACGCCACTTAGTTCGATCTATGGCTTCTCGCATCCAGCTCCTGCCAGCCGTCTTGCGCAAATCATCGCTCCACCTGGCTTGTGGACGTCCTACATTACGTTTGCCGAGACGCGGTCTCCACTCAAGAACTCGTTTACCCCAACGGTTATCGGTTCTTCGGCAAATGTGGCCAGCCCACTGCCACTTCAGCTTGCTAATCCTGTGGGCTACGTCGATGACCCTGGTTCTTTGTCGGATCACCTCGTTTCTAATGCGATCCCTTAGAGAAACGCCGAGCATATACCTCTCCATTGCACGCTGAGCGACTTTAAACTTATGGACCAGTCGAACCGTAAGTGTCCACGTTTCGGCTCCGTAAGTCATTACGGGTAGGACGCACGCATTGAAGACTTTCGTCTTTAGGCACTGTGGGATCGATGATGAGAAGACCCGACGAAGTTTCCCAAACGCTGCCCAACCCAGCTGGATTCTTCTGTTCACCTCGTCCTCAAAGCTGTTTCTACCTAACTGCAAAGCCTGCCCGAGGTATACATATTTTTGAACAACTTCGAGAACGGCACCGTGTACCGCAACCGGTTCCGGTAGTACATGTTCATTGAACATGACCTTGGTCTTGTCGAAGTTCATCCGTAGGCCGATGCGCACAGACGAGTCAGCCAGGTCGTTCAGCATCTGTTGTAGGTCCTGCAACGTCTCTGCCATGATGACGATGTCATCTGCAAATCGCAAGTGAGAGATGTATTCGCCATTGATGTTGATACCGCGCCTTTTCCAGTGCAGCGTCTTAAACAGGTCCTCCATTGCATTAGTGAATAATTTCGGGGATATAACGTCCCCTTGCCTCACTCCTCGATGCAATGGTATGGGTCTTGTATGCTGATCCTGTACTTGGACGGACATAGTAGCGGCTTTGTAGAGACATCTCAACACTCGGACGTACCGCCAATCTACTTGGCAACGCTGCAGGGACTCCAGAACAGACCAGATCTCAATCGAGTCAAAGGCCTTTTCATAGTCCACAAATGCTAGACACAGGGGCTGATTATACTCTTCGGTCTTCTGTATTATCTGCCGCACTGTGTGGATGTGGTCTATGGTGCCATATCCGCTCCGAAACCCAGCCTGCTCCGGTGGCTGGTATTCGTCGAGTCTTCGCGCAAGACGGTTCGTGATGACTCTTGAAAACAGCTTATAGACGTGGCTCAAGAGGGAAATGGGCCGATAGTTCCTCAACATGGTTTTATTTCCCTTTTTGAAGAACAGGACGACCACACTCCTACTCCACGCCTCTGGAGTCCTCCCTTCGAACAGGACAGCGTTGAAAAGCTTTTGGAGCGCCTTTAATACGGGTTTACCTCCAGCCTTTAACAGCTCTGTAGTAACGCCATCCTCTCCAGGGGCTTTTCCATTTTTCAGCTGTCTAAGAGCCATCTCGATTTCGTCAATGCTGACTTCTGGCAGATCTTCGGTGAAGTGGCGTGTTAATTTGGCTCGAGGGTCCTCATTTTCGGGATCAGGTCGAGATGCATGCGAAGCGTACAAATCGCCATAGAAGCTTTCTACTTCCGAAAGGACAGCCAGCTTGGAAGCAACGACTTCTCCGCTTACTGTGGTCAGCTTCGTCAAATGGCTTCTTCCAAGAGATTTCACAAACACTTTTGACCCCCGATTCTGCTCGATTGCTCTTTCAATCAAAAGAGTGTTGGAGCATCGGAGGTCGTGTCGTACACGCTTACTAATCTCTCGGTTTAGAGTCCGTTTTGCCGATGAAGTGACTGGCGGGTTCTCACGTCTTTCCTTCATTAACCCTAGTGTCTCTTCTGAAAGCTTCGACTTCGTGTCTGTACGCTGCATTTGACAAAATCTCGTACCTTCACTCCTGAGGATTCGAACCACATTTTCAAGGTTCTGGTTTACGTCTCTTGTGGTTTCCATGGCAACAAATCGGTTTTCCAGATTTGACTGGAATTTTTCAGATCCCATCTCGACTTGGAGCAGAGTTGGTCGGAGCCTGGACTTCATCATGCGGACACGTTCAGCCTTGAAGTTGATATTCAGAGAACCTCGGACTAGTCGGTGATCGCTACCGGTGTTAAACCTATTGAGCACTGAGACGTCTCTGAATATGTGCCTCCTGTCCGTTATGATGAAATCGATCTCATTTTTTGTCATAGCGTCCGGGCTTTTCCACGTCCACTTTCTTTGGGGCCGCTTCTCGAAAAATGAGTTCATCAAAAACAGCCCCTCCCGCTCGAGAAAGTTAATGAGCATTTGCCCCCTATGATTCCTGTTTCCAAATCCATGGGATCCTATTACCGATTCGCCGCAAGTTACAAGAGACCGAAGAAAAGAAAAGAAAGAAGTTCGCTACAAGAGACCCATTAATTATGAATCTGTAGATTGATTATTAATAAAAATGACTGTATTTCAATACATCATTGCTTTATTTTGTAGTTGAGTTAATATTTTATTTATTTCGATCATATTGTATGCACACGCGTTGTTCCGCAGATTATAATATTAAATATTAAACCTTGAAAAATCGACAACACCATACATTAAATTATAATAGAGTATAATTGACTATGGTCTGTTTTTGTACGTATATCTTTTATTCCGAACAAAAATCATAATCGACAAGGGAGAAAAATCGAGGATTGCTACCCCATCCCCTTCACCAGTATTCTGTTGTACAGCTTACAAGTGACGGCTTAGTGCTTAATGTTATTGTTTTATGGCTCTGTATCTTTCTAAGAAGGTCTCAGGCCCGTAGTCCGCAAAATGCGTTATACCTAAAGAAGAACCTCTCGAAGCGATTCCATTTTTTTAAGAAAAGAAAAGCATACTAAAAAAGATGATAAATAAGTAATGCACAAAAAAACAAATATTATCAAATCAAATGCCAAGACTTCTAATATGATTATTTTTTGTTTCATGTCGGGCCGAGCAGCAGAAGGAGATTGAAATGGTAAGCGAAGTCCTTATTTTGTACCATTTTGTACTATTTATATCATAAATAATAAATCTAATCTAACACACCATCTAGTCCCAAACTTATCAGAGCTTGTGTTATGGGTACTAGACAACTGATGTAAATACATATCTACTTTTTAGTACACTTTTTACATAGAATTTGCTACATATTGCATACGTAGGAAACACCCAAACTCTGTAACAAATATTTGCAGATCATACAAACATTTGATCATACATGTGATGACAGCAGTCGCATATACGCAACAGAGCTCGTAAATTTGATCTTATTCATAGAGGTACTTATTTTTTTTTTAATTTTACCATTTTTATTTGATTTAGCCGATTTGGTCCAACTGAAACCTACAGAAAACCATAGTTTCGAGTTAATTTAAAATTCTTCAGAAACAGACAAATCTTAGGAGTTTTTAGACGTTATAAACAAAACCAAAACAGAAATATCGACAATTTAAAAAAAAGAAAAAAGTAAGAAAAAATCACACAATTTTTTTATATCTATTTGCAAGTCTCATTGTTCCTTATTTTTATGATATTCCTAGCTGAAGCCCGCGGCATTACCCGCGGATAGCGCTGCGGGACAAAGCTAGTCTTAAAAAAGTAGCATAAGTTAACTACTTCTATCATCAGCTACCTATCAGTGAAAATCCTCTCAAAATCGTTCCAGTCGTGCCACAAATTACCCGGAACAAACAGATAGATAGACAGCCAAAAAGTTTTAAAATTGTTTTATTTTTTGATGTATCCTATAAAATTTCTTCGCGATTATTGAAAAATCGTTTATTTGAAAACAGACACTTCAATTTTATTTATTTTTATGTATATAGCATAAACAGTTAAAAAGAAAGGTCCTGATAAACGTGTGAGATAATGAAACACAAGAAAATATACCTCAGAATGTGTTGTACAATTAATATTCCCATATTGCTTTGTATAATAAGATTGATACACCTTCATAAGGGAGGTGAAATGTTGTGTGACAAAATGTCTGTACGTGTGTCTCATTTAAACATATATTGTAACATAATTAAATATGGGATTAGCTCTTGGTAAGACTGGCAACTGATAAAGATTGGTAACACTAAACTACCACGAACCAAGTAGGTCAAAATTTCATCTATAAGAAGAGACCTAAGTCCAACATTGGACCTTAAACGGCTGTTGATAATATAATGAAGGCGCTTTGCTTTCTCTATATCATTTATATACTACCTCTACTGCATCTATGACGCAGTGGTAGCATATGCGGCTGCTTGAGGTTTCGGGTTCGATTCCCGGGTTGGACCAAATGCTTCTATGATCTGCAAATATTTGTTACGGAGTCTGGGTGTTTGCTATGTATTATTTGTGTGTATTATATATATATGTATTTATATCAGTTGTCTAGTACCCATAACAGACCATACAGCAGTACTCTGCTTAGTTTGGGACTAGATGGCGTTGTGTGTAAGATGTCCGAAATATTTATTTATACTCCTGTTCGTATGGTGATTCTATTTCTTTTCATCACTTTCTTCTAACATACTAGAAAGTCTTCAACTTTGCTTTTAGTATTTAAATATTAGTACCTGGACGACTGAGCTTGGCTCGGTATTTATTTTTTGGTAAATAATCTAAAAATTAATTCTAGTTAGATCGATTTATCGTTCCCGGTGGCTTCAGCATATTATTTGAAATTTCTTGGAAGTCGTTGGACCCTTTTCTGAGATTCTGATTAAGCAAAAATATACAAAAAATTCTCGTTTAAACCCATTAGATATATACCGCCGACCCGCGCACAATTCGTTGGCCTTAACCGCCCGCTATTCTTGATTTACAAAAACCATTATTTTTAACTGAATTTTTTGTGCAATCATAATAAAATATGGCCTATATCATGTTTCATTTGCTTTGTTTGTTATTAAGTTACTACAAATAAGAACTATATATATATATATATTAGATAACATTTGAAAAAATGCGTAATCTTCGCCAGAGGAGATAGGAACTCTCTGTTGGAGTTTCAAGTATAGGCCTAGGCCTATACTTAAGACCCTAGGGTCTTATACACAGCGTATTATAATTATATTCCTGCTCGAGTTATTGCTTATTAAATATTTTATACATCACCACAATCGTCATTCATAATACAAGAAATCTGTATCAGAATAGTTTTCATCTAATTCCTATTCTAAGCAACTCGACCACACGGTTTACCCAATGTTTTTAACGATAGCAACACCGTTTTTTACTATGCTGAATGTTGTCGGTTCGAAAGCCATGATGGTCCACAAATTGTAATTCTGAGTTTGGGTGTTCTTTGTGTTTGCTTTATGTATGTTTGTGAACACCCCTACGACACAGGATTAATTCCTAACATGGGAGTTGTCTTTTTAATAAAAATTGGAAATTTTTAATATTTTATACCTCCAAAGTACTAAACATAACGGGTGGACTTTTAATGCTTTTTCTATTTATGCAAAGCTATGTGCATGAGAATATCAATACTTACATTGTAACGTACAACAAAGATGGGAGAAGTTATCATACAAGGCCTAAAACCTTTTAACCCTTCATACCATACATATGCAATATTATAGGTTACCGTTTTTCTATAAACTTTCTTGGAATTTTCAATGTAAAATTTAAACTTGAGATACCAAACATATATTATTCAAAGACTTTTTAATAAAATTAGTTGATAACTAAAGGCACACACGACAATTACCCAAAGCCCAGCCCTGTTATTTTCTATGCATATCTAATTAATAAGCATTTACATTGCAAATGTTCTTCGGAATAATTCGTTGAGCTAGGCCTAATGGAACGGGTAACCACAATTTAGTTAAATTACCTTCGCAGATACTTTGTTCTCATTAATTTTATAATTATAAATGTAATTGTGTATTGTTCAATACAAAAGCCATCAACTTGAAGCTTTGTGTACACTTTGTTACATTTTATTAATTAAAAAGTACTAATTTTAGATTTATAAATATATTTTTATTGTTCATAGTAGTATCTATGTTATCAAGAAAAACAAAACAATGTTTAAATTATGCCGTTTAATTCATATCCAATCTCGCCAATATAATAACATATTTTAACAAACACTTAATAGCTTTTCTTCTAGTTAGTTATATTGCATAGCGTATTTATGTTGTGGTATCCCAGTCTAAATACTCAAATCATCGTTATACATACAACCTCAAAGTCTTGTCTCTTATGTTTTTGCGATAAAAATGTTTATTGATTTTTTATTAATCACCAGTTTCTACTTAATCAACGATCACTCCCAAATTACTCTTCTAGGTACTCATATTTTTTTGAAGCGTGTATAGTTTATCTTAGGACTTGGTATATTTAAATTATATATATTTTTTATCAACGAAATTAATGGTAGTACCAGTAAATGATGGAATAAAGGTGATGATGATGGAATCAACGTGTGTTGTTGCACTTTGTTTGTATCTCTTCTCTTAATCCTATAGGAACAAATAATTAAGATTTCATTCTATATTAATATTTTATTGGCAGGACTTTTCCTAGTTTCGTATTTCTTAGTTTTTAAGGGGTAAGTCATAATTATACCTTTCAATATTCCATAGAAATGAATGGCATATAAACGTGACTTCAAATCTCAAAATCTTATAAATAAAAGTCTCATATAGAAGAATATATAATATTACTAGATTTATTTATATACTTAAGAAAGTTGTGGAGAAAATTACATGTCAACAGAATTACTGAATCAATAGAACCTACCTACGCGCTCTTGACATGTCTCTTCCATCCAATCTAGTTTTGTTACAAAACTTTGTTCAAAGACACCCTGACAGTTTAAGATTGTTGCCCGGAGGGATGCTTTGAATTAGAATTTGACTAACGTTAATGCTAGCCTTATTATATTACATCATAGTTCTTAGTGAACAAACTTAGTTTTAGAGGAGACAAGTTTAGGATGTAAAGTACACACACGCACCATATAAGAAAGAAAGAAAGAAAGAAAGAAGAAATAAATTTATTTTAACAAATTTTAGTAGGCATTGGTGTACCAATATGCTTTTTTATTTAAGTAATACACATAATGATAGGTAATACGTGTTGTTCTATAGTTAATACTGTAACAAAAACACTTGCTGCAGAGTTGCGTCGCAGTGTGCATTAAAAACAGATGTTGCTCAGCATAGTGCTGCACCGTTTACGATTTAGCGCTGATTTTCAGCAACACCTTCATGGTGATAAGCGCATTAAGAACAGCCAAACCCAAAATCAAGATTTGTGTTTCAGAACCAATTAACTACATTTTGCAGTTTTTTTTTATAATTTTTTGAGGTAATTTTCAGAGCATCGTTAACAATGAGCCGACATCGCCTGTAATGCGCATCCATCACGATTTAAATACTTGTCTATTAGAAGTGTAGATAATTAGAATAGGTATAGTACATTGACTATCTATAGACTGCCTCGGTGGCGCAGTGGTAGCGTAAGCGACTGTTGTGCTTGAGGTCTCGGGTTCGATTCCCGGGTCGGACCAAATGTTGTTATGATTTGCACATATTCGTTTCGGAGTTTAGATGTTTTCTGTATATAATGTGTATGTATTTACAAAAAAAAAGTATTTATGTATTTATATCAGTTGTCTAGTACCCATAATACAAGCTCTGCTTAGTTTGGGACTAGATGGCGTTGTGTGTTAATTGTCCGAAATATTTATTTTTTATCATATTATAATATAACAAAATGTTTTGCAAGTAAACGGCATGAATGTATTTATTAACTTTCAATAAATGTCACTTTTAATCTTGTTCTTGTAAGCTGGATTATTTTTAAGCATTTCAACAAATATATTCTCTTCTTTTAGGCTGATACAACTTTCGAGACTATTTCAAATTTGACCTTTGAAGCGACACGGTTTGAGAATGGTCGGAAATTTCACTGTGAAGCCTCTAATGAAGTCACTATACAAACGAATGATCAACCCATGCATGCCACCAGGGAGCTCGAGATTTGGTGTAAGTACTTAGATGATGTAATAATGTTTTCAGATTTAATGTGACATGTGTGTATTTCGTGATGGATTAAGAATAGAGAATGTTAGTAACCCATATATATCGCGTCAATATTGTTAATGCCGACTAGAGCAAACTGCTTATAACAACAGCGCTGCAAAGAATACACATGACAAGAGCAGTTACAAAAACAAGGTAAACTTAACAGACCAGTTAGTAGAAATGTAAGGCCAAAATCTCCTTTCTGAGAAACCTATATTGAGTAAAGGGCTACTAAGGCTTAAGGCTACTCGCAACCTTAATAACAAATATTTGAAAACGGGAGGACCTTAAAATATAAAAATTATGACACTCAATTCGACACAAATTCCATATAAAAATAATATTCGTGGGAGAGTCACGCTTCGGCATGAATGGACCGGCTTGGCCGGAGTGATGAAGCTGTGTTAGGTTTCACAGAAAACCGATGTGGAGCAGCGCTTGCGCTGTGTTTCACCTTCTTCCATCCTCCCTTCCCATCCCCCAAAGGCCGGCAATGAACTTGTGATACCTTTGGTGTCGGGGTGTCCATGAGCAACGGTAATCGTTTACCATCAGGCGATATTTCTGCTCCCCTATTTCATAACAAAAAAAAAATAGATATTAATGAGGGTTGAAACTTGGATGTGCAAAAATAACGAGCAATATTCTAAAGGCTTCCATAACTTACAAAGTTTATTTCTTTTGTATTTGCAGATCCGCCGATTGTACGAGTGGAGCCCAAAAATATAACTGTTGTAGAAGGCTCGAAATTATTGCTCAAATGTGAATATGAAAGTAACCCATCCTCTCTGGAAAAAGTGGTTTGGTAAGCATCACCTTAATTAAAGTATATGTCTAGAAGTTTTACAGCAGTGAGAACATGTTTTTATTGAGAATGCTCTTAGTAAGACAATTCTATGTTCATTAATTACAATTGCTAAATGACTATCTACAAAAGTATGTGATAACACAGGTTAAGAAACAAATGAGACTATCTAAGTTCTTTCATATTTCAAACATCATTTTTACCAATTAGATGTAAATAAGGTGTAATTAATTATAATTTTCAATTTGTTTTACATAAGTACCTAAGAGTTTCTTTTGAATTACAAACAAATACGAAATGTATGGATTCCTAAAGTTTGTTTTGTGAATATGTAAATAGTTCATACGTGAGCAATAGGGTTACTATTAAAAATGTATCTCTGAATACTCCAAAAATGAAGCAGGCAATTTGTTACTTTATTTTCAAACTGTGAATAAAAACTGTTACTAAAACGTAATTAAAACACTTCATGAAATACTCAAATTACTGCCATTTTCACTTGAAAAGTCTTCATATATCCCAATACTGCTGTAGTAGAATGTTAGACGAACATTAAACTTAATATGGCTAAGAAATTTAGTTAAATCCATAACCGAGCATGGGCTCAAAATATTCTACTTGAAACATTTTCTTGAAAAGGTGATTCTTATAGAGCTGATGGATGAGGATTATATAGAGGCTAAAAATTATTCAATGGTTCCATTTTTTAACTTGCCCCCATTGCATAAAATTATATTGATGGCTTTTGTTCATGTCACAAAGGAAACCCTTAGTGATTAATTTAAAAAGTGATTTAGTAGATAAATGATTTATTTTAATATTAATGCTAAAGTGTAAAATAATACTTTAAAACTTAGGTTAGCTTATTAGGTATTAAAATACAAACAATGTTTGTAAAATCCGTACAATGTTTTAATATGAGATTACTCAGGCTATCTATTACATTGTATAGGTCTAGTGCGTGAAGTAATCTAGTTTTAAAGCGGCAAAAAACTCCAATATCATTCCTATTCAATGATGATTTCAGATTGTTGTTTCAATTCAAAAGGTTTCCATGCGGAGCTGTGCTCGCGAATGTGACTATTATATGAATATTTGGCAAAAACTATGTTACTCATCTACTGATAGTTTTTTTCTTGAGTCTTTCTTATATTTGTGAAAAATATAAAATGTGTAGCTCATAGCTAAGATTACAAAGCAATATATTTTAATGAAAATTTTGGGATGCTTATAATTTGATGTATATTAGCGATAAAACTGTGTACATAACTAAAATTACTATAATTTGTCTGGAATCAGCGGATTGTATAAATTAAATTCACGAAGGTAAATCATTAAAATTTGTTTACCAAATTGACACGACGAAATATATTTACATACATTGAAATGAGACAGAATTCAAATGAGCCATCTAATTTAAAACAGCCTCACCCAACTATAGATTTAATGAAGTTTAAAATTTACAGCTATTCATAATACCTTTTTTCTATCCCTGTCGTAAAAAAAAAATATCCTTTACATTTATTACTTATGTATAGCTGGCAAATTAAGCAAATCTGTTTATTAATAATTATATTTTGCTATTTGCATCTTCCAGGTACCGTAACGGTGAAAGGGTAAATGTGAAAAACACAACACACTACGAAGGTGGTACAACAGATCAACATTCTCTAATCATTCTCGATGCTAACGGTGGTGATATGGGCAACTACACTTGTGTGCTGGGCAATGATGTCGGCAATGGTACTAGTGAAGAAAGCATTGACGTAAACGTTATGTGTAAGTTTCAAGCAAGGTGATTCTTTTTTGGTAGTTGAAATCATTCAAATCGAAAGATGTGGTGAGGTTTAACTGGTTTAAGCCTGTAAGAGAAAATAGCGATAAGTAACGACCAAACAAGTTTAAATACAGAGAAATATTACTTTCTGCAAAACAAAATAGACTATCTTATAGAAAAAGAAGAAATAAAGATTCACAATTTATTGGGGTGCATCGATAGTATTATTTTAATATTGATAACTAAGGTATACTAAAGCTATGTACCCGAATTTTTATTTTCTTAAACGCGAACACTGATAGGATTTTAGGATGATTACTGTATTAAAGTTCGAAATAGTATAATTCATCTACAATTGTAAAACGAATGTATTTTAATTAAGTAAAGTTTTTTGGTTTTAAACGACGTGATTGACGAAAAATAAAGTTATAACAACAGGCAACACGTGGGCCTTATCTGGATGTAAAATTCAATCTAAAATATATTTACAGTCAAACCGCAAGTACGTCTAAAGATGGAACCTGCCAGTCCCATCCTGGAGACAGACCACATGAACGTCACACTGACCTGTGAAGTAGTCTCTGGTAATCCTAACATCTTGGATGAAGTCATCTGGTACCTGGATGGAGAAATATTGAAACATCTACCAGAATGCAATGGCACTGATGGCGAAGGTAAATTATTTATATGAATTATCAAGTATCTAAGACGCTTCTTTAATTATTTATGGCAGAGATATTAAACCCTCGCTAAGCGTTGTTATTGGTATGCATGAGTAGGTGCACCCATATGGGTCCAGAATATGGGTTTTCTTTATCCTAATCCTGGAGTCCTGAAATACAGGTCTTGGCCTAGTTTAGGCTCCAGTCCACCCCAAGCTACAAATATTGTATCTGTACTAACTTCACTGATTATTGTACAATGAGTCCTTTGTGGTGGAAATAAACGTATTTTTATTATTATTATTATTATTATTATGTAATAATTCAAAGCACTGCGCTATTCTTCAAGTGGACTGCACTTAGCGACGTTAATAATAATTAACTAACACAACTATTTGCACTTTCTTGAAGTCATGTATGTGGCAATGGAGAACAGTACTTTGCTAGACTATGCTATATAAAGTTGAAAAAGAAAAACATATGCCACCAACACCTCAAAAGGCTCACGTTAGATGGTTGGATCAAGGGTCTGTTGCAGAAGGCAGTCCTTCTTGACACGGCTCGTAATGTGAGGAGGTTCCTGTCTTTGGAGCCCTAACCACTGGTCTCTTGGTCCCTGTACCCGAAGTCGGTGGTCTACTAGTTTTTATATTATTAAATACATATTGTTGTTTATCTTTTTTATGTATTTAAAAATGTAATAAATATGTATACATGAATGTCATAAAAAGAATAATCATAAGAAATTATTACCAAGAGGCCCCAACCGTTTGATGAGGTCATTACATTTTGATTATTCTGGCGACCTATGCTAGGGAGACTTTTGACCTGCTATTAATGCCTTTGGGATAATCATGATTATTACTATGGCAAAAAAATGAAAGTTTTTGAGTCATCTTACAGTAGAAGTCAATTGTTTCTAAAACCAATGTAGAAAATGTCTATAAAGTCGATTTATATTTATTATAGAAAACCTGTGCAACGAAGTCGACCCATCAATGCTTCTACTACAAGATACAACCAAGAGTTTCCATGGCAATTACTCCTGCAAAGGCAAGAACTATGCGGGATGGGGCAATGAGAGTGCCAAGGCTGAATTAGTGGTCAATTGTAAGTAACTGATTAATAGAATACTAGAGCTGTAACCATAGTCCTTAGGTTGTGGCACACTACGGACTGTTTGATTAAAGATTAATAGGCAATAAAGAGGTCTGTAAATCGTTTCAAATATTGAGCTCAATCAGTGTAGATTTTTTGAGTTTTTGCAGCAAAAACAAAATAACTTAATATTATTATAATTTAAATATTCATTATGTCTTTATTATTTTAGTTTATTTTCAACCTGTTTTCAGATTTAGATTAGTGCAAACAAGAGCTTGTCAAAGTTATAAAACTAAATGTTTTCAGATCCACCGGGACCAGCAAAGCTGACGTACTCCCCGTGGCGCGTCGTGAAGGGCAAGAGTTTAGTGCTCAGTTGCAGCATTAATGAGCGGGGCCGACCTGAAGCACACAGGTATAATCATAATAATAATCTCCCAGGATCTCATAAAGGACCAGAAACTAAGCAGGATCATATCCACTGCAAAGAGAAGGACAATTTCAAAAAATCCTATGGCATACCATCTGGCCAACGTGATATGGTAGGCCAAAGCCTCCATTCTTAGAAGAGAGTTATATCCAACTTTGAACTATTAAAGGGTGTCGATGTTCAGAAGATTTTTCGACCAGAAGTTGGAATATTGTGATATTATGTTGACTGCCTCGGCGGGGTAGCGTTAGTGTATGCGACTGCTATGATAGAGGTCTCGGGTTCGATTCCTGAATCGGACCAAGTGTTCGTATGATTTGCAAATTTTTGTTTCAGAGTGTGTGTGTTCCCTATGTATTTACAAAAAAAGTATAAGTGTATTAATATCAGTTGTCTAGTACTTTAGTACAAGTTCTGCTTAGTTTGGGACTAGATGGCGTTGCGTGTTAAAAATATCCGAAAATATTTATTTATTTTATTTATTATTTGCTGTGTGAACTTTATCAGTCCGTTTAATAGAAAATAAAGTCTATTAAAACAGAAAGTTTAACATTTTTTTAACATATATTGTTTTCAGATACCGCTGGTACCGTGGCGGACGACTCGTCAGCGACATCGTATCACAAAACTGGACAATAGACCCTGTTACTTTAGACCATAGGACATACTTCTCTTGCCATGGGATAAATGCTGGCGGTCCCGGGGAGATGGCGAATACGTCAATTGATGTATTAGGTAAGTAGTGCGTTAGTAATTTAAAACTCAAACACCTTTCTAGTTAGAATTTTTCATTACACCTCTCCTCTTCTGTCAGTAAATAAAGAAGTCGGTTTTGACTACTTCTACACTAGTAGAAGAGTCAGCTACTATATCAATAAATAGAGTAACGACCTATGTAAACTTACCTAAGTATAGTTAATTCTGATATTTTTACTGACTAACAAAATAGAACCGATTAAGACTAGACGAATGATTAGCTGTATTAGTTTATTCTAATCAAAGGAAGATTAATGCGCAATGCAACTTCATTAGTCACTGCCCAATTATCGTTTCAATATAGCTCAGACTTAGTATTTTATTCCTGTATTTTTACGTTACAATATGATATGATAACTTGCTTTTATGTTATTTCAGCTCCACCGAGTTTTAAATACGCAATGAACCATTACAGCGGTGCTCTATATAAATCTCAGGTAAGGCCAATTTTAACAAGCTAAGAAGAGAACGATTCTATAATTTATTGCAAATCACAAAGAAAATCGATTCAGAACCAGCTCTGTTTCGTGTTTTAGACTATTACATCTGCCATTTAATAGTTTTAACCGTTCCTCAGAATATATCTCTGTCGTGCACAGTAGAGTGTGCCCCACTCTGCTCTGTACAATGGCTGAAAGATGGACAAGTCATCGACCCGGATAAGACGGATAGATACTACGTGGTGGAGAGAAAAATAGAACCTCAAGTTAACAGAAATGATTTTGAGGCTACAGAAAGTACTTTAGTAAGTAATTTGTTATTGACTCGTTACTTTAATATATGTAGTTTTTGGACTAGTAGCGCCCATACGCCTACCACTGTAACTCCTGTACACCAGGATCAACAGCAATGACCTCGTGGGTAACACCGAAAAAGAAAGTCCCAGAAAAAAATAAACTGTCGGGACCCCCAAGACAGTTTATTTTTTTTAATAATGAGAAGAAAACTGGCAACGAAATTAATGAGAAGAAAACTGGAGGACTTGGAAATACATTTTAATAAGTCTACTTCGCTACTTGGCAAAGATAGGGATGCGGTTCTGTACTTTCACATATTATACTATTATACCATAAGAGATTTTGTTACATGATTTATAACCTTAGAAGTAGACCTTTCTTGTAAAAAAATTATGATTAATTTCTTCCAGCACTGGAATATGACAGCCTGGCCAGGAAATGCCTTAGACAGATCTGCAGACACTGCTAGTTACACATGCAGGTCTTCAAGAAACTTGGCAGGACCGCCTGTCAACAGTACTACAAAGTTTGCTGTGGAATGTTAGTACTATAATTATTTCATAACTTTATATTCATATCCAGTAACCTTGAATATTATTCAGTATCTTTTCCCAATATGGTATCTAGAAGACACTAAGTACAATAAAATAATATTCGTTGAACTTTTTCAGATGAACCAGAAAACATTATGGTAAAACCGGGAGTTGTAAGAGTGAATGAAAATGAGATTCCTTCCAAAGTTGTGTGCTCGGCCAGGTAAATTAATATTTCTCCAACTTTAAGTATACACCTAAAGTTAATGAATTGTTCACAACCTGTATTATTTCTTTTCACAGAGGTTTTCCAATGCCATCTTACACTTGGCGTCGGGAGCATCCGAGTAAATCAGCAGGCAAGGATCACGGCAACAATTCTTTGATTCTTTCATCATCTAACACATTGCTGTTGGGACCTGTGCAGCGAAAAGATGGCGGAAATTACACATGTGAAGCATATAACAGGCATGGTTCAGAAAGCACTGTTGTGATATTAGATGTCATGTGTAAGTTTATATTTTGATACTTTACTAACTATTTTTCTAATGCCCGCAATTTTTAGTATAAGTGTTGCTAATACGTTAGACTCATGATTAAGTGGTTGCATGTTCAAAATTAAATATTCTAACCATACAAGGATTTTAGAAAAATACCTGTGATATGTAACCCAAGAATAGCATAGAAATATAAAGTTTCAAAATCAGTATCTGTTGTTTAATTATCATGAAAGAGAAGCTCCTCAATGCCGTGCTTTTTCTTATGAATGTACGCAATTATAATAAATTGTCGTAAGCTGTAAGTTTATGGTTACACTTTTAATGGCATATTTTAGATGTTCCTGAATGCGGTATCAAACAAATTGAACTTAATGGAGAGCAAGTACTTGTTTGCAGTGCCAATGCAAACCCAGCAGAGGTAATTTACATTTAATTTTAGATCATAGAACTTGGCAAACGATACTCTCATAGATGAAATTTTAACGATTTTATATCAAATTCTAGTAGTCGTAAGTTTGTTAAAAATATTTTTATGTAAATTCTATGAACAGGTTACATTCTCATGGAAGCTGAAAAACGACAATGATAGTCTAACAGATGAGAAAATCACTCAACAAGGAGTGCATAGTTACCTCTACCTCAGTTCCAGCGTCGACGTGTACCGAACTTATCTTTGCTATGCCAACAATAGCGTCGGAATGTCCAGAGCTTGTGAGCGTGATGTTATGGGTATGTGCATTTAAAATACTGCCATATTGAAGATTTAAATATTTTTTTAATTAAAGAGGCAGAGTAGAATTTTTGTAAAACTCAAAGACAAAACATTTAGGCTGATCTATAGATGAATCCAAAAAAAGTGACAGATACGAACACACATTCATATACACACTCACGGCCGTGTCTCTGAAGCGATGGTCAGAGTCATATTAGGTGTTAAGTTCCAATTTACAGTGTCAGTAGGGGACAAGCCTATTGCCGTTGCCGTATAAGTACAACTCACCGTAGTAATAGGCCCTGGACACTTCAGGACTTAGATGGGAAAATTAGGAGTACAATAACAGGATGCCTAGTTAAGGAGCTAAATTTACGGTAGAAGAGGAATATATTTTGTACGTGTAGACTTGATAAAGTAAACCAAAGCTCGATCTCGAAGTCTGAACCTTTTTCGAGTCCGAGTCTTCAGTATATTATAAAGAGTAGTTTATTTCAATATTGATCTTTCTCGATTCAAAAATCCCACCAGAGTCCATTTGGTTCATTATGATTATATTCAAATATTTCGTATTTCGTTTATTTCTCTTTCGTTACACCCTTCAATAACACTTTAAAAATTTCTTTTGATTTGCAGCCAACTTGGAAAGTTTTGGTAAGTCGGTCAGATAGTTCACAAGAAATGGCTTTTGATAAAACTTTACATCAAAAGGAAATTCCTGAAGGGTATTTGATAATTATTCTGGTATACAATTTGCACAATGCTTATTATTTTCTGTATTTAATTCATAACTTTAATAAATATAAAAAATATAGATATAATAATGATATTTAACAGTTAAGATTGTACTGAATACATATAAAATAAAAATAAAGTTAATTTCTTAAAGAAAATATCGCCAAGGTTTTAAAGGCTTACTTAACAAGTAGTGTTTATTTATCAAAAAATATTTATTTATAATCAAATACAAAAAGTTTATTTATCTTAACACAAGAATTTATGTAGTTTTATGACAAACACTTACAAAAACTACTTTAATTTGTACATAAACCACTAGCATCTATAATTTTATGCAGAATTTCAACATTAACAATTTTTTTCATAGGTACCAAGGTCTGGTGGCGAGACCAACAGAAGCTCATCCTTATTGGTGGAATAGCTCTTGCTATCCTAGTAATTACCGTGATCCTCTGCATCATCATCATCTGTATCTGTCGTAGGATGAGGGCTAAATCCAAGTGTGAGTATTTGTTTGGCTTTACATTATTATGAAATAGAAATCTGTATGACACAAAATATTTTAGAAGAATTTAGTAGCTTATTGTTACTTCGTCAAGGTTATTTTTTGTTTGTAATACTTTATTTAAATTAATATTACATTAAACCTTTTTAGATATTTTTTTCTTAATTTTTCGTTCTTAAAATGTCATACAGATGGCCTATGAGCTTTTTTTGTTTCTAGTGTTGCTTCTTTTGTTTTCGTATCATGTTTCACTGTTTCTTGTATTGTAAATTTTTAACTGTACTAAGTTCGCGTGGAAAAAAGTGACCCATAGATCAAACCAGACCAACCAAGTTTCAAGAGAACATTGTTAAATAAATAAGTTAAGACTCTGACTGGTCGATCGTGATCGATGTTTCATTATTTTTATAACGCGAACAACTTTTTGGTTTAAAACTCATCGATAATATTTATGTTGTAATATGTGTTGTCAATTGTCACATTATTTTTTTTAATTTCATTTAATATTTATGCTAGTTATCGTCATTAAAAATTCATTTCATAATCTTTAACTGTCTGTTGTTATTTTTTTATTTTTTGTGAAAACTAACGTAATTTTTTTCCCACACCTTTTTCTCGGACGCTGCTAATAAACTGAAACATCATCAACTAATAAATAAACAATACATGTAGACAATAATCCAGTTGAATTAGAGGAGCGCGAAAAGTAAGTTTTTATTTATTTTGTTGTTATTTTTCATCTCTTTTTAGTATGTCTAGATATAGCCTTTTATATAGTTCAAAAAATTCTCTCAATTCATTACAGTTTAGATATTGTTGGAAAGCTTTAGTTAAAGATACTATTACAGCACTATATTTTGAGTTAGTTATATTTATTTTATTATTTTATCATGTGAAAACTTTCTAACAATACTTTTAGAGCAGTTAAATCCCCTAAAATATCGTAAAATCCTTTAGAAAAAAGTTAATATTTTAGTAAAATTTATTTGTTTATTTGGTTATTAGGAACTTCACATTTATTTATGTATTCGAATACTCAAGTTATGTTTATTTATTTATTATTTAGTAAATAAATTAAAAACTTTGCAGCCACGCCATTGGTCCGAGCAGATTCATGGCACACATTATCAATGCCACCATCAAGGTCACCAGTAGTAGTGCCAATCCCGATGTCGACCTAAAAGGTCAAGGAGCTTTGAACTTGAGTTTGAGTGGAATACTAAATGCTTGGACCAACGGCTAATTTGATTTTTAAATACGTAACAACATTTGAGAGCAATGAATCGAACTCATAAAAAATGAATCAGAAAATAGCTACGCGAAATAATTAATACTGATATAAATGATAATCCTTAATAAATAAAACAAAAATAATTTATTTATCAATCTAAGTTACATTTATAAAAAAAAACTAGAAGAAGAAACTACAATGACTCTACATTATGATTAACTTAAACTTTGTTACTTCTACGTTCTCCAATTACATACAGCCTTTATTCTATTCAATATGAAAAACGTGGAATTTCTTATGCCGTATCGTGGACTCTCTCTGTTTGTCTTTCATTTAATAAAATTATTCATTTTAGAAGCTTGCTTTGTCAAACACATATTCCAAACTCTCAATTAAATTGAGGTCTAAACTGCTTCGTGGCCATTCCTCACAATTGATTTCTACCTTATAAATTATCCCAAATTCATGGCTCTCAAGTGTATATAGTTTTAGCAGCTTATAAATATTACTGACATTGTCATGTAATTTATATAGTGCAAATAACAAAATCAAGACATTTATAAAGCATTGTTGGTCACTGTCAGGAATATTTTAAAAGCTCAATTTTCTGGCTTGTTCCTAGATAAATAAATTTAGAAATAGCCGCATGAACTTTATATATTTAACTCTTGACATTATAACACAATTTTTGTTTATTTATTTACATTAATGAGTACTGTTATTAATGATTTTAATGTGTAGGTTCCTTACCGCTCTTACCCCGGACGTTCTAAGGTTGACCACGATTAATTCTTCAGGTACTAACAAAAATAAATAAGTTCTGAAAAGTATGTTTTTATTATTCTTTTAGATGGAGGATGCTTTCTTATTATTTCACTGCTATTTTGCTAGTTTGTTTGAAAGTTTTGGCAGTAAAGTTTGAATATTTTAGACACCAAAGTAGTCAGATTTTGTCAAAATTGTAAAATATTTTTAATTCATCGATTGAGTGATGCATGACGAAGGTTGTTTTAAGAGTTTGGAAAGCATTCTTCGTGTACATATATAAATATATATTATTTTATTTTCATTAACATTATTTATTACTAAAAGTATGTTTTTAATAGCATCGTAACCGAACCGTAAACATAATTTATATTTATTGAAATCTACGAATGAGTTATGTAAAGTTTATTATATATAATTAATATTTACATTTTTCCGTTTTGTGTTTAATAATATTCTTCTTTTTTACTATTATCACACATAGGTATTTCAATACTGGCATACATTTCAGTGTTTGAACTTATTATAAAATTAAAGTAATACGTCATACCATTTTCTCAAAATCCATTACTTTTTATATTCAGTCCAGATGGTAGCTGTATTAATGAAGTGTCTATCGCGCAATCGATCATATCTCAAGCTTTGCCTGCTTTATCACCTAGAATAAATCTATCATTTAGTTCCAAGACATCTGATAGAACTAGATTGGTTGAATCACAAAGCTACCCACACAATTTAGAAATGAACAAAATGGAAGATGAACCTGAACAAATCACAACGCAAGCGGAGAATCAAGAAACTGAATTACAGACACCGAAATCAGAACCAAAAGCTGATTCAAATAAAGTTCAAAATGTTGTAACACCTAA
The DNA here is from genome assembly GCA_003709505.1 of Hyphantria cunea. Lineage (NCBI taxonomy): Eukaryota > Metazoa > Arthropoda > Insecta > Lepidoptera > Erebidae > Hyphantria > Hyphantria cunea. The sequence goes on from PKRV01000777.1 coordinate 172,519, forward strand.
TAAATGGCCTTTGAAACCCGGCGTGCTCGTACACGTTAATTCAAATCATACATTAAGTCCAAAGAACCAAGCACGACTTCACAGTCAAAGTACTACAGAAGAATCGAACTTAGGACTTCTAGAAAGGTCTAAAGTAGAAGAAAAATCTCCACCTAAAATTGAATATTCTAAGAAAAGTGGGAAACCGAAGCAAAACGTTGTCTCGGGTATTTTAAAAAACATTCGGAGGAAAAGCGATGATTCTGACGATGATAGCGGCAAATACAAGAAGATTAACAAGACAAATAAAAGAGCCATGTCCTTAGTTAATATGAATAAAACTGCATATGTTGTGCAAAAGAATCGATTGAAATCGTTGTTTCAAAGCGAAAAACCTAACATTATCGTTACTGAAGGAGGTATTAGTCATTTAAAAATAATATGTTCTGATGTGTTGATGGGTGACACAATATTCCATTTAAAAAAATTCAAGTCCGTATTTTTTCCGTTTTTTTATATATTTTATTTTATTTTGCATTATTGTATCACACATTATCACTTTTACATCATGCTTACATCAATTTTAATCAGCACTTTGATTTTTTTGCTTCAGCTCCAAGGCTACAGAAGCTCAACTCGTTTAAAATTGAATTCGTCGACTTAAAATTTTTCTTGTAAATAAATAAATAAAAATTGAGCTTCTATAGTATTTTCTAGCCTAGATTTCTCTTACTTTATCGTCAGTAATCATTTCAGTATATACATTTTCAGTAGATATATATAATACCAATTAATTTTAACACTATACTTATCATGAGAATTTCTTTGAAAATTGCATACAGCGATGTTAATATACACCAAGTCTGGAAAAAGTTTAGCACGTGTAAAGCTTACTGACGATAAAAGCATGCTTTGTAAGCTTCACCAAGCACGATTATTTTGCAAGTTTTGTTTTAATACCAGCATGTTTTTAGTTGTATCGTTCAAAAGGCCTGATAGGATAGTCACTACTAGCGCCAGAGTTAAACCATTTACCGATGAACAACCTAAAGTAACTCGCAAACGGAAAAAACCAGGCGACAGTAAGTAGAGCATGCTTCATTTACTTTTTTAAATCATGTTTTGCGCTGACTACCTGATAGAAAAATGTTATTAACAATGCAAATTGAGTATAAGAGTTATATCCTATACTTTCGAATCATATGTGTACTACGTCTACACATGTCTATGTGTATACAGTATTTTTGAATATCGTCGTTTGGGAAATACACAAGACTTAGTTTTAAGCATTACGGAGTTTTTTTTTTACAAATTTCGACGAGTTTTGTTTTAAAAATCATGACTTATTTATGTATCGGTATTTATTAACGATTCCAGGCCCACCTACGAATGGCGTAGATAATGGTGCAAACGGCAATCTTGGAGCGGATAACCCAGGTCTCTACGAGAATCTGCCGTTCCATGGATTACAACAACCTCCGAATAAGGTAAGCTAAAGTACAATCTTTCCTTTCTGAATGAGGTTTTTTTAGAAAACGCTCAATTGTTTTTTAGTTTCATAAGTAACTTAGGTAATACTGTAATTTCTTTTGCAAATTGAGTCTCAACTAAACTATGCCCTAAAGAGCTAAACCTACTAATGTTAATTTTGTGTTTATAATTTTTTAGTTTTTATTTATCTTTATTTGTGGAATGTTTTGATGCTTTACTTATAATTTGCATTTTGTTTTGTTTCATGTGTCTTAATTTGCATGTCAAAGCCCGTGCAAGCTATTCAACCTCGAGTGATTGAAACTAACCCCAAAACTCCGAAAGGGATTGAAGCTTTACAAAAGCAACTGACTACAAACCCGTCGTTTACTCCGAGAATTGTGTGCCCTCCCTTCGTTCAAAATGCCATACCGTACCCTATGACTACAAACTCACAATATTCTTATGGGATACCTATGCTATCTCCAATACAACAAATGTATCCCTTACATCAAACAGTTTTACTAAACCCATACCTGCCACCAATGCAAACGTCATTTTTAAAACAGTTTCCTACTATTGACGAAGAAATTCCAGAAGAAGATACCAGAAAATTTTCTTCCCTGAACACCAGAATAAGTCGTAAATTACCTCAATTTCAATCAATGAGATCGGTTAGGAAAAGAAATATTGAACGATTTTATCCTAATACTGAATACGGGGAAAATTTCAATGAAATAAATAACAATAAAAATAACGAAAGTGCTGAATCTCTTGAAGATAACATTTACGTTAACTGTCCCTCTTTACTCAAAGTTAAATCAAATATAAGTGGAGTTGAACAATTTGAAAATCTTACTGATTCCATACAAGTTTATGATGAGACTGATATTAATAAATCCACTGTCTCCCTAAATAGACCTGTGCCAGCTCCAAGAAGTAAGATATCTCCTATTGTATCACCATCTAAGAGTGATCATGTTTACGTTAATCTTTCCATGCCCTTGATTAATACAAAATATTCGAAATCAGTTGATACAGTAGATGCTCCTCTAAGACCTTCAAAATCTGCTGAAGAAGTATCCAAAGCAAATTTCAAAAACTTTAAAAGTAAGGATGAAAGCGAAAGTGACAAAAATCATGAACTTGCAGATAATTGTCACGATAATGTGAAAACTGTGCCGTCTAAACCAAATATTATTGGAGCAACACCAAAAAAAAATCTATCCGTTATCCTGCCTTCCACTTCCTTAGTTAAATCAGTCGTCCGGCAGTTGAACGATGAGGGTATAAATAAAATTGGTTTACCAAAAAAACAAGTAATTTCACCAAATAAGACATTGCAAATACCAAAGCTAACGGAAAAACCAGTACCAAAGCGATCAGTTGTTAAACGTAGTCATTCGGTACAAAGTAGTCTAACAGCCGACAGTGACCATAGTCAGGTATAACACTATGATGTTGTTCTTTTTCCATTGCTTCTAATCTAATATGTGTTTTAGTCACTAACATACTAAATTCCTTTTCAGAATACTAACATATTACAACAACAGTACATGCAAAAACGTAACCACTTCACAAATATAAGCAACAAAGGAAAAAGCAAGAAAAATTTTCAAATACCATTACAAAAACATCATAGTTTTTGTTATTTTCAACCTATAAGGGTAGATAAACGGATCCCCGTAGACCAAGAAAGGTCCTACAATAATACAATAGGTCCGTTGATTTACCAGCCCTCAGAAACACAATATTACACAAAGACTTTGAACAGGACGAGAGAGAAGAATAGTCACAAATTAAATCGTTTGAAAAAGTCAGAAAGTCTCAGAGAAAAGCTCTCATGTGTCGGTATTTATGATAATTACGAAAAACCCGACTACCCAGAGCCAGAATACAATGAATCAGAAAGAAAATCATACTTACAGTTGCTCAAAGGCAACTACATATCAAATTCAACGAGACAATTGGGGCCTGAACACTTTAGCCCAAACTATTTGGGTTCCAAAGACGACAAGCCAAAACAAAAAAAATTAGTTTACGCTGACTTAGCTTTAGGTAACCATAATTTGAAGTTTAAAAACACTGTCAATTCAAATAGACATTTGTATGACACTTATTCAGTAGGTACGGATAGTGCTAACAAAGATACTAACAGTAGCTATAAGAGTATGTCTAGTAATCAGAGAAAAAATAGTCATGGACAACCGAGAAGTGACTACGCTACTCTGAAATTCAATGAGATTGATGTTTGAGAGGTAAGTGATCTTTCAAGAATTGTTTTTGTAAAAAAGTATTAAACAAAAAATTTTGCATTGTCACTTAACTTTAAGTGAAAATTTCCCTATATTTTTTATTTAAAATGTTTTTAAATAGTAAATAAATAAATTAAATAACTTTAATTTAAATGGTAATATGTGCCTAAGTCAAGTGAGATTTACTTTAAAGCATGAATTTCAAAGATATTAAAATTATGTATGATATTAAAAAACTTGTAATCGGCACTAATTTTAATAATTGTCATCTACTGAATATTTACTAGCGTTTCAAGCTTTCTTCAAACAACATGTATACTTTAATTCCACAAATACTCAAATCGTTATGCATAAAAAAAATATTATGTTTATTTACACAATCATAAGTCATAATATATTAATAAAATATAGAAAGCTTTCGATCGATTGATGTTGATTTTATAAATATTAATATTTATTATATTATATAAGTTACATTAATGTTACGCAGCCTAAACATTAATGACATACCACAAGTACAAATTTCATTAATATGCGTTGTTGGTTCTGCATCTGTAATATCAATTATATTTTTGCATTTATAACAATAGTGTAAATTGGAAACAAGTGTGGTAAAATGGAACTAATTGTAGGGTATTAGTAAAAAATGTAACATGTTGTATGAATAAATAAAAATACATATTTAATTAAGTGACAAATGAGCATGAAACTGCAATGTTGTGACGTTTTTGTTATTTCTTCTAGGAACGCTTTACCAAGAGTGACACGTACATTTTTTAAATTAAAGGTAATTTTTCCAAACTTTTTGACATTCGCTTCAATAATTCTTCATTGCTGTCTAAATGTAATTTATAATTATTCATCATGGAACTCGCATTCAATTCAAAACAAAACACAAACACTTGAATTGAATTACATAACTTTATAAATCTATATCACCAAATACTAAAACAAAAACTAATAGCTAATTACTAAAACTAAATTTTATGTCTCCGCTAATATTTATTCATCTGCGTAATGTTTATACATTATATATCTATTTATAGTCACTTATGGACTTAGATAACACATATTACCATTGTAATTAATGTTTTACTGAACAACTTACTTTAGAAAACAATTCTAGACAAATGTTTTTTTTTACTCTTTCCAAACTTTTTTCTTACTTTCTCAATATTTTTTCCCAGCCGTTCCGACCCGAAGACCAATTCATTTACGCAGATGCGGATCTTAAAGACTATGGGCCAATAAACTATAAACAAGCATCGATCTACGCTCAAATGAAAAAAGTTAAAGAACAACAAAAGTTACAGGAAATTTACGACAAACAAAATGAAGATATGCTGTGATGACGAACTACTCGTAAAATCAATTTGTACCAAAAATTAATGTAACATTTAATGTTTTTTTACAAAGAAAGTAAGATTTTTGTGTATATCGTGACTTGAAAGCGTATTTCTTCGGTGTGGGTTCAGGTGCTGTTGGTATTTTCGTCATTTAACTAACAATAGCCTTACCTGATAGTTTCTTACATATTTCTTATTTACGAATAAATAAACGCATTTGTCTAACAGAACCGAATTATTGTAACAGTTACAGATTATTGTATTTTATTTATAACCTTAAATAAATTGGAAAAAAAACAAATATTTCAACATTCAAAAACTATCTTCTTCATATACATTTAGACTTCCTACGTTATTTTAAACACAGAAACCAGAAAATATTCAAGTCACCTCATTAGAAAACCGAATAAAACTTTAAAATGATAAAACCGCAAACATGAATTGTATTAAATTATATTGTACTGATCAATTGTACAGTTTAGGAGGTTGTCGTTGTATATTGTAAATAAAAAATAGATTTCTTATATAAATGTATCTACAGAAAATCTAGTAGTCGAATTAGTATGAATTTTATGCTAGAATAACGATTAGTTCTACTAAGTATACTTACGTTCTGAATATGATAAAATATCTTCGTCAGATACTTATTTATGTCAATGTATTTATTTTATTGTTGCCGACTAAATACCTACATATATGAATGTATGTATACATATATAGGTAATTAAAATCATTAAACGAAATACCAAATAATATTTTTAAAGTACTAACTACTTATAAAGTTAGGTTCAGTTTTAACTTTAACTTTACAAAAATGTTTGTCAGACGTTTTTGTTTTTTTTTTACTTTTTTAAATATTTTTAACTCTTTTTGTAATACTTTTTCTTTATTTTTTTATACTCTGAATAAAATTTTGCTCCTATACTTTAGATTTTACTTAGAATCGGTTTATATATTTATTTCCCGGAAGACAAAGGCAACAAAGTGAACTTTTCAACATTAAGATACAAGAACCTAATAAATATTGCAAAAAATTTCAATACTAAAGCTAGATAGTATTTCAAATTTGAGTTTTGGGTTAGAATTCCCAGCACAGCAAGCTTCTGGTAGTCGACAACACATAGAGATTTTAATATCCGTCCAAGCGGGAAATGTTTACAAAAAAATGGTTGATTTTAGCTGAATCCGTATTTATGTAATTTTAGTATAAATTACAATTATCGTGTAAAAATTTAAGATAAAATATCTAATTATCCAAACATAGATGACTTAGATATTGGATATTGCACGGAACAGTGCATATTGTGCAAAATTTGCACAAACATAGATGTGTTCACAGGTTAAAATTTATGGCTCGCAGTACAATCGGCATTTATTATTTTCTCTTTTATTGCCATTTCTTTACAATTTATCACAACGAATATTAATTTTATATTAATTATATTTACTTAAGTAAGTGTTTGTACTTTTCATACGCTAGCCAGATGGCGGTGTTTCTAGATTCGCTTGTATAACTTTGTTGGTGAATGTAATTATGGTAATAGCCTGAATATATATACTAATAGTTCAATAAAAAAATACTTTCTTAGTGGCTCTATACATATTAATATGTTTTAACCATAAAATTTCTTTTAAGTTAAAAATCTTACGTAAATAATAAGCTGTCTTACTAATGTTTAAACAAACATGTATGGATGATACTTATTTCAGTTCTATCAGTTCAGTTCTGTCTTCTTAATTATTATATTTACACAATAATTTTGCATTTGGCACTGGTTCTGTGCTTCTGAACATTGTAATGAGTGCGGTATTAACTTAATTATAACATTTATGATAAGATAATATGCAATAGATAAGATTAGGGAACATACAAGTCTTCGTTACGTTTTTTTTTATTAAATACGAAGACGTTCATGAAATCGATGCCTACTGCCAATTTTGTTTATCTTAATTCATAATACTTGTGTTAATGTCCGCACTATAATTACAAAATATAGAAACAAAATAATAATAAAGAAATTAGTAGAGGTTTTGTACATACAAACTTGTTATAATATTGTCAAATAGTGTTATTAAATTAATTTATGGATTTTTACTAGATGTTTTATTTATCTCCAATTGTTTTTTTATGTACTCTAATGTGGATCGGCCTGATGAAAAGCATGATCTCATATCCAAGAGTAGTTGTTACCGAGTTAATTACGAATGAAAAGAATGTAGCATAGCATGGTGACCCACATTACGGTGGCCCATTGAGATGCTTATGCACATCATCATTACCAACAGCATTTAATAATCCACCGTAGGAGACATGCTTCTCTTGATGTACCAAATCAGCCACACTTATTGATGTAGAGTGTACGCCAAGTCTTACATCTCTATGCAGTGATGTTTATTTCATACATCTAAACAAACCATCTGGTCCCAAACTAAGCAAAGCTACTGTACTATGAGTGGTAGACAACTAATATAAAGACACAAATACTTATTTGTAAATGCATGCATATTATACATAGAAAATACCCAAGTTCTGAAACAAATATTTATAGATCATGCAAACATTTGGTCTGGCTCGGGAATCGAGCCCGAGACCTTAACAGTAGTCGCATACGCTACCACTGCGCCACCGAGGCATGGTGTTGCGTGTGTTGTTGTTCCGTTAGTCGACTCTAACGCCACAACCAGGACGAATAGGAGTGGTTATCCGCCGTATTAGTTCCCCAACCCGCACTTGGCCAACTTGGAGACGTACGGCTTTAATCCTCTCCTGAGAGGAGACCCCGAGCCCAACAAGTCATGGGTTGTTGATGATTCGCCGTATTCTTAAACTCTCATCACTGGGACTACTTATTTCTGAATCTGGGTGTAATTTATCTGATATTACTATGTACATCATCAACTAGCCTTTATTAATCCCAAAATTATTTGGGGTTTGTATTTAGATAATTTGAGCTGTATTGTAGGAATAGTACTGATAAATAAATAAAATACATTTATTTTATGAAATTTTATTAAAACTTACATTTTTAATACTAACTAAGGCAATTAATGTAACTTACAAATTATATCCTAAATTTACATTTATTAGTAAAATCTATCACAGCCTTATTGTAGAAACGAAAATTTCAGTTTCAGAGATTATTTAAAAATATACAAGTGTTCAAAAAATCGTGTTTGTTTTAGATTACTATGACGTATAACATAAATTAAACAAAGTTAGATTCAGATTCAATCTAAAGCCACGCATCGGTATTATTAAGACTATTAAAACATGGGTTACAATGGGTCGTTCATTAGTACAAATCTGATAACTTTAATGGCTACTCGCGTCGCTAGACAAATACGTAATATATTTTATGATACACACACACTTCCTCGAGATTTGTTTATGTAAAAAACGCCTCATACTTTATTGTATGCATGAAATTTATTGTAGTTAGTTTACTCTGAAAACTCTTAATATATATTTATCAAGAGATAAATACAAAGAATTTCTTAAATCTACATCATAACCTACGTTTAATCTATAATTATGTACACGTTTGTTTACAATAAAACTACTTCATAACATATATTTATCTTAATATAAATATATTACTTGTCGTTCATAAGATTAAGTAGTCTGGTAGACTAGATCTATTTCTAAATTATAACTCCCAACATAACAAACCCAATATTATATTATATTTTGCACAACGGAGCGGACCAATCGACGGTCCGGTAGAAATGAAATAAACACTGTATACCAATAGTCATTTGTTACCTGTGGTCTCCCAGAGGTCGAAATTAGACATCATTCTTTTTTTTTTCTTTTTTTTACTGCACTCCATCTCCATATAAACTGTGCATTTACATGCTGTTTCGGAACAGACCATATTTGCCACATATCATCATGGATCATGCTGGTACTATGATAATACATTTAGGTCAGACCACACTACATTGTCTCATTCCACATTCACAACTTTTTTGCATGCATCTATTTCAATGATGGTAAAGTAACAGAGATTAATAGCATCTTAATAATTCTGTCACGCATTTAAATCTCGATAGTTAAAAAAAATAAATCATTTGAAAAATACAATATTTACAAACAGTAATTTTTTAGTCCGATCAATAGAAGTCATACTGTCCTCTCCCGAAGTAAACGTAATCTGAACACCATTTCCTGGCTTGAAGGTCGGTAGAACAGCAGGCAGGGTACGCCAGCTTAGATTTAGTCAACTTTGCACATCTCTGGCAGAGGTCGAGGAGTTCATCCTGAAACAAGGAAATATTAAAAATTATTGATAGTTCATTTTGTGGAAACGTCGTTTGAATCATAGTAAAGTATTGTATTTGGCGCATGTAGTTTTGAAGAACGATACTTTTAAATCAATCAAAGCTAATTATATTGAAAATAATCGATCAATGGATTTAAACATCTAATCGTTGGTATTGAGATTAACGCAATTTGCAACGTTTCTAAAGTTGTGGTTTAATTCTGCTAGTATTATAAACGCGAAAGTTTGTAAGTATATTTATTACTCTTTCACGTAAAAACTGATAAATGGATTTTAACGAAACTTTACAATAATATAGCTTATACATCAGAATAACACATAGGCTACTATTTGCCGCGATTACCGACATATGCGTGGGGGGAGCCACGGGCAACAGCTGGTTATCTATATACTCGTATTATGACCAGTCATTATTCTAACTCAAATCCTAGTAATGTAATAGTCCTTAAACGAGAGGAGGGGAAAATTAGGATCGAAAAAGAAATAAGTAAAGGGAAGAGCAAGATAGGTAAGTAATTCTCTAATTACCTCAAGTGTCTGTTCTAAGACAGGCATAAGATACCAGTAGCTCGAAGAGGGGAGGCGTTCTGTGATTGGAGAGACTTCTACGAGAGAACCACCAACTGACCAATCCCGACATAATATGCATGATTAATTTAATAACAGACTAGATAAGTAGGGTCAAGACCAAATGAAGGGGATCTATTGAAATAATCCGCAATTTTTTTTCTGATACCGAACAAATTACACGCGCAGTGTTTTTATCAACGTGTTCTCGTATTTCGTAACTAGGTTAAATTTCATGTTATCTATATGTTTGCGCTAAAACTTGTGATAAAACCATCGATAGGTAATAAGATTATACTAATTAATAAATCTTAAACAATAATTCTTGAATAAATTAAACAGAAAAAGAATTTATCTAAACAATTTTTTTTGACATCAGTTAATAAAGGAAATGATTAATAGTTAATCTAATAGTGTTTTTATGACGAATTTATAGTTATCAGAATTTCCCTTTCCACTATACATACAAAAAACAACATTCAGAACAGGCTGCTAAGGGCTGATGACGATAAATCAGAACAAGTCATAAAAGAAGATGCTAAGTGATGAAGATACTGGAAGCTGTTGTAAGGTAACACCTTATAATGTTAGCTATAGCTTTTACATTTGATCAAAAAGATATATATATAAAACAGTTACAATTAGTTCAAAATAGTCTAAATAGACCGTACTTTTCTGTCAGGCCGGACCGATAGGATAATACAATACTAACGTCTGTATGGCACTCAGCAGATTCTGTAAAAACTCCACTACCAGATGACAGCCATGGTGGCCGGGCAGTTGATTCCTGTACGAAAATCGCCAGGAACATCACCAACGCCCAACAGGTGGCTGTAGTTCTCTGTGGACAAAAAATAAAAAAATATTAATTTTAATAGTAAAAAATGAAACACTACATAGTCCATATGATTATTTAAAACCGTTATTGTGTATTGTTCAAAAAATTATAAGATTACTTCAGCTATTTTACTTGGGGTATAACATTGGGTAGTTTTTCTTAAGACCTACTTAACGCAATCTCTCCTTTCGAATGTAACCATTGTCAAATGACGGTGAAATAAGGTTAGCAAACCAAATAGGGTTTATACTTTGGTAAAAGTTTTCGCAAATCTACAAAGCCAAACAGGATTGAGCCTACAATAACTCGAAGAGACAACCATATCGCCAGTTGTATCTTGAAACAATTTTCTTTTATTCGGACAATTCAACATTTAGAATACTGCAATCGATGATACAGTACAGTCGATTAAATAACAATCAATCTAAAACTTCGATTATAAAGTTGAACGAACAAATCGTTGTGCTATCGTAGATAACCTCCGTTAATGAAGAATACATTTTGTAGTAACGATTTATCTATAACAATAATTCATTATTAGCGTATCAGTAACGATTCGATTAAAGTTCTGTTTGTTTATTAAACAATATAGGTTAATAGATTTCTATGGGTCAGTAAGTGACGTCAAACATTGTACTTAGGTACCCGTGTCATTGTAAGTACCAGGTTTGAATCTAGGTCAATAAAATAATAATTTTGTAACATTTGAGGTCTTGTGAGAGGACGCATAGTAAACATGATAAACGCAGTTGTAACATTTGACATAAACTTATTTTAGATTATAATATTATGGGCTTTTATTAGGTTACAGATGCGCAAAGAGCAAAATTATTGTTTATTTACATTTCAACGGTCCCTGTTTACAAAGCGGCATGTCAGAAGTCATGGTTTTCAGGACAGAGTGATAATAAACTAATCTGGCAATTAACAATGGGTGGCAATTGTTTTTTATCACTATATCGGATACAGATCAACAATACGTTTTATATAATACATTTGATTTTCCAAATAAAAAATTAAAGCTCCAACTCATTCACAATGTAGTAATACCATTTAAAAACAGATAAGCAAATTAAAATAGATACTTTGAAAACAGTAAAAGTGGTATACCGAGTTTTTCCGGTCGATGGTACTGTACGGTGCGCGGTTGAGGGTAGCGGCTCTGATCTTCCAGAATAAGGCCTCTGGCGTCCTTAGAGGGTATTGGCGGTCAGAGCCATACGCGGTTATCGCACGGTGTCGACTGTGGCGGTGTACGCCTCGGCTAAAACTCCCCCGTGGGATTTGGAGGTGGGCGAAGAACGGCTTTCGCCCCCCTTCCGAAGATTTACGCGAGTATCGTGAAGCCGTTCGTCGAGCCACGATGTTCCCTAGGTTCAGAGTGGCACACCGTGTGGTTTTAGTCGGTCCGATTCCGACGTACCACCCCACCGCAAACCCCGGTGGGGTGACGGCCAGTGGGGGTTTTAACATTTTAAAAAATAAAAATGGACTTCCACTATCCTCACTCACTTGGTGAAACACAGCGCAAGCGCCGATTCAGTCTGGTTTTCTATGAAACTGTGGTATCACTCCGGTCGAGCCGGCTCATTCATACCGATGCCTGGTTTTCCCACGGTAAAAGTCATATTACGATTTTTTTCAAATCTCATTGGTTAAAATTGATAAATATATACATATATATAGACTGCCAACACTATTACTCTTCTTCTTAGTTTCGTCATTACTCGTGTAAAAAGACTTCTGTGTCTTTTTACAGTGTCAAGCGAATCTTTTCCTGCTCCTTATCTAGTAACCTGATGTGATACATATTTTCAAGGAAATAAACGCGATCACTTATTTAAAGGTACCATAGTACCAAGGTACCATAGGTACATGCCTCTGATTTGCCTGACTTTTCGACCAGGTTGAACTGACCGTGGTCAGAGGCACAGGACACAGTCAGACTGTGACCACGGCAGTACCTGTAATACCTTTAAATAAATGATCGCGTTAATTCCTCTAAAAATAATTACTATGTCATGAAACGCGAAAGTTTAAAAGTTAGTAATGTGATTTAGTCTAGCGAGAAACTCTGTATTGCATACACCATACCATGATCATATTTTCGTATATGTTAAGGAACCATAAAATGTTACTTCAAAGTCGATGGGTTTATGCAATATTTTAATGTTGTATGTTATGCTTTCCACCCAAATTAGCCATGGACATACCTAGATCCTTGACATACACGCATAAAGAATCAAATTGGCTCCATGAACAATTCTATCAAAAAAATCCGTCAGTTTCATCTATACAATATATATATATATATTTCAGACTATACAATACTCGTTATATCTGTTAGCTATTAATGTTTTATTGTTTTATATTTTGTGTAGACGTGTACGACGCATTAGAACACGCCGCTGTCACGTTAAATCACGTAATCTATATTCATATTGCACGTGTTTTTTGCACGCGGTGTAATTACGAATGTCTTGATGATTCTTCGCCCAAAAAGAATAGGATGGACTATAAAATGCTGGTGATATTGATAAAACACCTACAAATGTAAATACGAAAAATTTTACTTGTACCTTATCACACCTTTTTCCTCCCTCATCTCGTATGTCCACTGCTGTACATAGACTTAGAAAGGAGATCTTACAATTTGAATGCATAAAATTTTCTTGAAACATCTGTCAAATTTTTATACACTAGAACAATTTTTATACACTAGTGCAATTTTTATACACTACTTCTAAAGTGTTAATATAAGTTATTCTATAAAATATATCCATTATATTTATATCACATATCCTTGTTTCTGTATCTCATTGGTTTTTCACTATCTTACAAAGGGCAAAACCCAACTAAAAACTGTGATATCTATTTAACGTTTCTATTTGTCAAGGACATTTATATTTGTGTGGTAATAAATTGAGGAAATATCCCATGGGTATCATAAAGACCCACTAAGTTAACAACTTAAACAACAACAGAGAGTCCATCTGGTCTGTATAGCAAGCTAAAACTTATTTTTCTATGCCCTTTATTTTTTTGTTTAGGGGGTGGAAAATCCTTTCCGATCTCCGGCTCCTCGGGGACTGAGGAGACAGGTATGTGGTGATTCCACTAAAAACCCTGGTGGCCGTTCTCAGGCACCCCGCTCAGAGGAGTACCCGTACCATGTTATTTCAAGTTCCCGTAAGGATTGACGCTGCGCCCTAAATAGACTCTGTCCGGGGGGAGGCCTTAGCTTCCCTGTGCCTATCGACCCAATCTTTATATGTTGCGGATGCAGTTTTGCGACCAGGCCGCCCTCCTACCGCTGACCGCAGCAATCAATTTACAGCCAGAGGTCCTCACTCTCTGGCAGCTTGCGGTCCTATCGGACTATTTAAAGCTGGTGATGATGATGAAATCTAATCAAAAAGGTGTAATGTATTTCCGCAATGTAATGAGTTTATATTTAATAATATTATCAAACGGTAGTTAAATGGTGTTCATGTATCACGTGCATGTGACATTGTTTGTTAAAAATCACATTTTTGACTCTCTGATTAGAAAAAATTAAAAATAACAATCTTGATAATTACTCTACTATGTAACGATACGCATACTAATATAGAAATCAACTATCAATAATTTGTGGGATGATAAATCATACAATTACAATCCTTGAATATTGTGTAAGTGTAAAGACGAACATCATGAAGGAAAGGAATAAAAAACACTATTCAATCGATAGCCTTGGCCTATTAAAAGGTACAGTGTCATCTTCTGTACTGAAAAAGATAGTGAATACCCTATTCAAAGCCCATTTGGACTTTACGCAGTTTGACATTGCAAGCACTGCAGCAAAAATATGCATTTAGAAATACACCTACTAAATTTTACTCGGCTATGAAACGCAAAGAAATCAGATATTTGGCCAAACTAACTCTAACTATACTTTTGATGACGAGTAAACACAATAAAATCACTATTAAATAATACTTTTTAGTTTAAGTACTTTTGGCTTATTACATCACTGCAGACAACATACCGTCGATTTTTATCAGCCCCTTCCTTAAACGGTATCTCCAAAACCATATCTTGCATAATCTTTCATCACCATTATATTTGTTTTCACTTTGGTCAGACATTGTTATCTAGGCTCTCATTGAAATAACAACATTCAGGTGTCAACCACTCATGTTTTATCACCTCTCTAATCACTTTTGTAATTAACAGTGTCAACTTCACGGATGTTGGTGAGGTAGAATAAATAGGTATCGACACGGAGTTGGTAATACGAGGCATCTGAATAAAAACAATTTCAACGTGAAATGATTATTTTGTAGGTGGTTCAACTGTGACCCGCCTTCTTCAGACAAAGATATCTTCTCTAAAACAATATATGACACATAATGCAACTAAATATGTCTAAATAAGACTTTATATGAACATCCTTGCAAATGAGAACTCCTGTTTACCTTTAAGGAATTACAAAGTAAGGCTAACTTAAATTTTAGGTCATAATTTTGGAAATATAAGGAATAAACAGTTAGCAATCTATAGTATATGAGAGGTTGATAATGATGATGAATTAAATATGTCAAATTTTTATTTTGGCATAAATTAGCAATTTTAACACGCGATAGGAATGTGCTTGTTGCTACCGTACAGATAAATGATAGACCTTTGCTGACCCGCCTCAATCAAGAGGAGATTTTTAATTGTGTTGTTTGAACTCATATTTAATTACTAACTCCTTTGAATTATAATTTTCTCATAAATCTAGCATAGTATTCTAATATATCATCATTATCATCCTTTATTTTCTTTTACCTAAATTTATTAAGGGTTGGTGGCATATTATTATAAGTAAGAGGCCAGTATAAGATGGTAACGTTTAGCCTAAGCATGCAAGGGTAAGCACGCAAGCTAAGTGACTTTATTTTTGTGGGTATCCCCGGTCTCTAGCAGAGTATAGTTAATTTGGTAGATAATTTCCAAAAAACTGGGCGTTCTACTACAGATTTTTTCCAGACTACATTAAATTTTTTTGAATAACTCTGTTATTTAGCGACATAGTCAAAATTGTGACTAAGCTCAGTAAATAAGGATTAAAACCTCTAATTTGTTTTGGTTATTTGTTGGGATTGGACTGGAAAGAGTTTTTGAACTTATGTTTGAGAATATTTATATATTTGTTTACTTATTTTACAGTTCTATCATCGTTATTGAAAATATTGCGTGCAATAACTTTATTTGTTTTTATTATGTTGTTATTGATCAAGTATTTTATCTATTTTGAGTCATTATCAATATCTATTTTGGGTGGCAGATGTATTATGTGAGTATGCGTGTGTCCAACAAAAATGAATGATGATGATGTGCAAACTTTACTACTTAAGATCCTTGTACCATTTATTTTCCTTACTTCAAAAGACTTATTTCTTTAAAAACCATCTTCTCAAAGAGATTTAATAAGTGGGTAACGGGCCATAAGTTTTTCCCTCAATCGGGTCTTATATCACCTATGAGATGAATAGATGGTGACATTCTTGATTTATCACATAAACGCTGCTTAATATTTTCATCACCATCATCACATAAGCTTCTTCTGTCGGCCACCTTACACAAATTATCACTCCACTTGACTTTGTTCAGTACAGTAGGTCCAAATGTTGTGCTTAAAGGATTGCAGGCTTTGATAAAATCACCCTTTGTAATTAACGGCTTACTGTCTATCGATATTGATATACAATAAAAAGAAAAAAGAAACGTTTATCTGACGGCCCAGCAGTCGTATCGATAATATTACAGACTAATCTATTGCTAACAAAACATGACGTTTTTCATATCAGATGTTCTATCAAATAATGTGCAAGTATAAGTAGGTATTGAATCTCTTAATCTCAACTGTTGCACTCAAAAATGGGACTTTGATTGATACTTGATTATGTCTCTGGACCAGAACTGATTCATGTTACTTATTCTGTGAGTTTGACTTCTCAAAACGAAGTGTTAAGATATGAGCACATTTTATTATTTTTACAGTCAGTATCAATCCACGATGTCATAAAATACGAATGCCTTGGGCATTAAGCCCGCCGTTGTACATGTGTGCATGAAGTTTGAAAATAAAGATAAATAAATAAATAAAAATATCGAATTCAAAAAGCACGGAACGGCACAGCTTAGCAAATGAAGAAGCCCATACCCAGCAATGGGTGACAAAAGACTGAAGAAATAGGAAAACGTTTTAAATGACCTATATGTACCGATTCACGGACGTTACTTACTACTTGTTGTTATCTTTACACAGCTACCATTATATGGTATCAAGGAACGTATCTTATCACACCTTAGCAATAGCCAAACTAAACACGGAATACATAAAAAAACAATTGTCTATTTCCGTGTAGTTATTGAAGGTTTGATTGATATTAATAACTACGAGTGTCCTTGAAAATCTGATGTAACTAATTATGAGTTTTATAGGACACTAAAGTTTAAATCTTAAAAGAGATAAACTTCAATGTACACTAACTCAAAAATGCCTAAAAGGAGTGTGAATTATAACCAGCCCCGAATTGGCTCCAACCTTTTTTTAATGAAATAAACCTCGTGGGAACATCACTCACTGTGTGAAAACATAATAAAAATTTTAAAAGGCTCTTTTACAAAAAAAGGCCATTTTCTGCTCGAACCAACCCATTTGTGCTAAAGATTTTTTTTTGTGTAACTGTAAAATCACTTTGAAGATACTATAAATTTACAAAAAATATGTCAAGGTTTTATTTATTCAATTAATACACTAAGTGACATTTATGAACGTTGAATTGAAGTTACAGATAAATATCATAGATTGACACAACAATATAATATATAAACTGATGTACATAGTAGCAATATAAAAACTGATGGACTACGTAAAAGAGGATATGGATAGGAACGGAGTAAACAATTAACTGACGCGTGATAGAGGAGAATGAAGGAAGAAAACTCATTGCACCGACCCCAAATAGAGTCGGGAAAAGGGTAGGGAGATGATGATAAATAAATATAGTCAAAATAAGGTTCTCAAGAAAAAGCATTCAGAAAGTAACTCAAAAATATGTTTTATGGTAAGGTGGACACAGAAGCAGACGGGTCAACTGATTACTACCACTCTAAGGCATCTAAAACTCATGAATTAGATACAATTAGAGCGGTGCCACCTAAAGAACCCCTCCTCCTTTCAACTGGAGAGGGGAGAGCCGTCTTACTGTATATCTGATAAATCACGAAGCTAATCATAGTTTCTGATAGATTTTACTGCAAAGCTAAAGTGTAGAAGACTGAATAAAAATAAACATAATGATTTGAGCCAGACAAAACTTCAAATAAAATGACACAATAATAAACATCAAAGTTTATTAACACATTAACATTGTTGGTAAGAGAACTTGTAGGTACATCGACACAAATGAAAGCAAGACATGTTTAGGTCGAGATAATACATGTTATTTTGTACAATATATTAATGGTATATTACCGAACCCTGTAAACTGTAGATAGACAAGGTACAAGTGACATCTATCTGGTTAAGAAAGGAATGTTAAATGATATTCTGCTCCGTACGATCCACTTATAAAAAGTAGATACAACAAACTACAAATAATATTTCGGACATATTTTTGTTCGGACATTTTAACACAACGCCATCTAGTCCCTAACTAAGCTGAGCCTGTACTATGGGTACTAGACAACTAATATTAATACATATATAGCTTTTTTTTTAAAATACATACATCTTATACATAATAAAACACATACCCAAACTCCGAAACAAATATTTGCAGATCTTTTAAACATTTGGTCCGACTCAAGAATGGAACCCTTGAAACTTAAACGCAAGCTTGAGGGTGACAGGTGGGCCATCTATCACCTTAGCAGAAGCAGGCCCAGGCTGAAAGCTTGCGCGCCCTTACAGGGACAGTAACGATAACATCGGGTTTTTTTAAGTTAAAAAAAAAAATACATACAATTGCATTATAAACATTACATAAATTAAGAATAAAACAGTTGTTTTATCACATATAAATTCAGTAGGCAAAAGGAAAATGTTGAGATTACTACACCAGGAAATATAATTAGTGTGTTTTCTTTAAAATATATTCCATTTTTGCTGAAAGAAACTGATACAAAAGCCGACATCAGAGTACTCTCAAGACAAGTAAATGATGTTTTGATGACCTCTATGAACTTGTCGTATCGTGAAGAATTAATATAATTAATGATATTATACCTTATAATAATTAATTAATGTAGGAACACGTAATCAATACTTGACTTATGATTGAAATTATTACACCTATTGAATTTCATTACATCGAAACAAACGTAAATTTTAAAAATTGCCCGTAGTGAGAGACCGTTTTGTTTAAATCAGCCTGAGCTTGGTATACTAATTTGCATTTAACTCAATAACAAATTAAAATTAAAGGTTTTTATGTAGTGACAGTAAATAATTAATATATGGACACGAGTAATCTCTTAAGTGAAAAATAATAATAATTGGATTTGTAAACCGACACAGTATATGCATATGAAGTTTGTGAGAGTATATATTATTTAAACACGCAAGCGGTCGTAGCCCGTCAAACCCGTAGACATCTGTCCTCTAGGAACCGAGATCTGTGCAGGTAAAACCCGTTATGAGACAATTTTTCTAAACTTGGATGTAGGCAGTGTAGAACAGATTCAATAAATGACTATATTATTATTCGCACATAATACGAGAAATTAACGAGATAAACTGCAAAAACATAAATCTAAAATATTCAAATAAGTGATTATGATATCGTTGTAAGTATCCAGCCGTAATTGTAGATTTTGAACTAATAATCTTGGAAAAAGGGTTTAATAATTGAGTAATCCTGATCAAACTGTTCAAAGTTAAAGTTCCCAGCAAAAAATGGCTTGGGTTCAAGAAAAAAACCTAACATTTATTCTGATCAGCTTGGAAATGTGTGTGATACAGTAGAAATTAATGATGAAAAATTCAATTTAAAGTTTTTATTTAAGTCATTGTTCAAGAAAATAAATTCTACAAAATAAATAAACACTCACCGTTAATGTTAAAGAAACCATTATTCCAACAAAGAGGACACTGAACACCGATCAGCAAGTAACAAAACTTGAATAAATATGAATAAAAGTTTCAAAATATAACTTGTATTTATTGCACGTTGGAGCGTTAAGAAACGCGGTGTTATACCAAATGATAGTCGGACGAGTAAATGAATTTATTTATGTAACCATACCGACTGATACATATCTGGAACACCGTCTTCCAGCGTGCTTCGGCAATGATATAGATATAGAAATTAGGGTTTCGCATTTACATTCGAAACCTTTACAACTTATCGCTAACGACCCTCAAATTTAATCAATAAAGTAGATATGAGTATTGCCACTGTTAACAGCAAAAACAATTATAAAAGTATACCTGATTCACGAGAAACTGAATAAAACTTTCAAAGGTTTTTCTTCTGAATCGAAATACCCCATTAGAGGAATAATCAGGTGTTGGCGGCCTGGCGATAGTACCTTTATTAAATATTCATATATTCTCTTGTAGACATAATAGAAAACTAATCTATTTAATAACGAAAAAAATCATGGAATAGAAAATTATAGAAGACCTGCCTTCCCCGTCAGTTTCGCTTGCATTTAATATAAAGTATCCTATGTTAGAATATGTGTACAAACTTTCACGATCATCGGTTATGTATTTTAGTTTTCGCGTGGAAGCATAACAAACAAACTTACATTCACATTTAAAGTAAAATACAGATTTCTAAATTATGAAAAAGGGTTAACTTATTATAGGTTTGATTTCCGATCATAATCAGCGCGTGCCACCCGTTATGAATATATTTTTAAGGCAGTATATTATTTTGAAAGGATCCATTATACTAATGGTGACTTATACAATGAATTTACCGTGGGAGGGCCACGCTTCGGTTAGCCCGGCTCAACCAGAATGATACCACGGCCTCACAGAAAACCGATATGTGAAACAGTGAGGATACCGAAGGCCTCTTACTCCCATCACCATCCGCATCCTCTAAGGCCGGCAACACACTTGTGACGCCTCTGGTGTTGCGATTGGCCATAGGCGTCCATTCCATAAAAAAAAAGTTAAACGATCACCTCGCTACCACACAGCTCCAACTGTTACCTGGGTAAAAATTGTATGAATTACAAATAGGTGTCTCGAGTCTTCAGTGCCATCCGTTGATATAGCTGTTATTATTGTCCACCGGTAACAGAAATTAGAATAGCAGCCTTTAAAAATAAAAGTCTACCTCGTTCATAATAGGCAATTATTTCGATATTTTTCTGTCAGAACATTAACCGTTGCAAGTGAACACATTAAATTGTCGTGTGCATATTCATGACTACATAAGAGTTGAAAGTACGATTTTAAACTTTAAATTGATTACTAAATCATAACAGAAACCTTCGGTCCTCTAATAATCTTCTTCTTCGTTATCCCTCCCATACGTCTGAGTTCATGGGCTCATCCTTTTTTGTGCAGTTCGTTCTTCTTTGGAATGAGCTTACGCTCGAGGTCAAGCTAGCCACCAACGTTTTTACATTTAAAAAAAAGTAAAGCGTTATTTATTAAATCAGCTCGCAGAATTAACTAATTCATAAATGACATCTCATTCTAGTTTTGGTATTTATTTGTGTATGTATGTATTTACTTTTATTTTAGTAAGAGTATGTATATGCATCTATGTATTATGTGTAGTTTATGGTAAGTTTATATATGTATGTGTGTTTGATGCTTTACAAATAAACCTAAATGCACCTACTTCCTATTTTCTCTGCATCACCTAAAGGTTGACTGATAGAGAAGGCCTTAGGCATTAAGTCCGCCAATGTACGTTAAGTATAATAAATAAATAAATAAATGATAAAAAATTAAATAAATAAATAAAATGATAGCATTCGTGGTGTCGTTTTTCGTTGGGTAGTGCGAGACCTAAGGTTCAATGCTGTAGAAGCATCACTAGGCTACTTTTATATTTTGTCGTGTTCTAAAAAAGTAACCAAATTGTAATCAAAAGAAAGCAACGGGGTTCCCGGTAATAGACAATATATGTTATAAAATGATAAAAATACTATGACTCATGACATTGTTTCCTCCTCAATAAGTGACGAGAAAAGATTAAGACGGTGCATGTAATGTCGTTAACCTTTCGCAATCTGTTATGAGCCTACATATTCAATCTAGTATTTGTTCACGATAAAAATAACAATGTAAACAATTCAACAGTCGAACCTGAATTCTCTTTATCTGGAGAAGCTTCAGGATCATGACATGACACGGTTCTACTTTCATCAAACGTTGACTTTTCATCCTAATATTGTTGAGTCGAAGTGCAGATGTGTGTGTTAGTTTACTAAGAACTAACTATTTATATATCACTTAGCCATTCAACTGACTAACATGACGTTTGACTGACACGTAGCCTGGGGTCAACAAGGACACACGGAATCGTTTAAAAACCAAGTTTAGTCCTGAAAAAACGCCTTAGTGGATTAACAATACGCCACGCAATATTCACAAGAGGTCTGGACATTGTGCATTTCTTGTATTCCAAAATTAGATTTTTAATTTGGCAGTGGAGTTGCTTATCTTCACTTACTAACAAAAATCAATATATAAGAGATGTGTATTATGTAGGACGTCTTTACAAATATATACAAAATGAACACAGAGAACCCAGGCTCAGGATAACAACACACAAAATGCTAACAAAATACTCAGCGCAGTTGAAAACAACAAGGTGACCGCTCAATTCACAATCCAAACAGTCGAATCAAGTCAAAACCTCCTGAAAATTAAACACATTCAGTCTATATGATCACATCCTACTTTGGTTTATACCATAATGTTCAATAAAAATTTTACACTCCTGCACTAGGAATATACATCACGAGGGATTTTACAAACATACATGAAACGCATACAAAGAACACCCAGACCCAGAACAACAATATGTGACTCACACAAAGTGTAGTCCCATGTGGGATTTGAGCCCACAATACTTGGCCAACTGTACAGTCAGATTGTAAATATTAAAACGTATATATCTACACTAGAAAAGTTATACGGAACCTCTTAATGGTTATTTCTCAACGTCAACAATTAATAAACAAATTAATATAGAAACTTTGTACCCCCTTCTCGCGGTGATTTATTGGTGTTATGCATCATTTAGATAGTAATTTAATGAGCTTTTTAAATAGGAATTCCAAAATTATCTCAATTGTTCAACACTTATACCTAAACAATAACATGTATAGTCCATTCGCTTAGATACAGTCGCTTTAATCACGCCACGGCGACACGTGAGTCTTTTTGTCGAAACAAAATTATAGAAGCCGACGGCGGCGTACACCGACAAGTAAAATTTGATTGGTCAGCTTAGTGAATGGTGGTGAGCCAAAACAGTGTAGTTAATAATTATGTTTGCTGGTTCTTCCAACGTGTTCACTGAAAATGTTTTAGTGAAGGCTAGGAAGATGAGATGTTTTTATTTTTCAAGTATTTAATTTTTCTATACTTAGACAAAGGTCTAACTTGTGACCTAATATATTTATATTTCGAACAACAACTACAACTGCGTGCGGGGGTACAGACACTATCTACACGTTAGACAAGTTGAAAGATATCTAGTAAATGAATCTAAAAAAACATCTGTTAAGAGAATAGCATTACGATTTATCATTTACTAAATAGTATAATGTAAAGTTCATATAGATTTCAGTTGTATAATTTCGTAATATGTATTTAGACTATTATCAATTCCAAGTTAGTTATGCCAGACTTATCGCGATAATGAATGTTTCCACTTCAATTCACCAGACAGTCACTGAAGATTTTATCTACATAATAATATGGTTGCTAATCCCCCCAAATCTCAATACGATAATAAGTTACATAGTCACGGTACAAAGGTATTATATAACTTAACAATTGTGCAATTTCATATATTTTTTATACTAATCCACGTTTAAATAGCATTAGCAGTATCTCTGGACTTATCGAAATACCCAACCGATTTTTACACGAGCACTTAATTAAAGTTTATTAACCACTTTTTCAATTTAAAGTCACATTTCTTTTCAAAGACCAAAATGGGTTTTGTTTAAAGATATAAGAAGGTAATACACATAAAAGTATTGATTACAGCCAATATTAAAAAGAAATAGGAACCTTGGCCGAATGATTGAAATAATTTTTTTTAAGGATTTTACATCCATTGTAAAACCGACAATGACGTTTTGGCTCTAAAGTCATTTTTAAAACCATTCTGTGTTCCATCACAAAAACTAGATCGCGGTATTGGATTAATATATATTCCCCATGTTATCGTCATTAGAATGCTAACACGAGAAATCTCTTTATGTTTACTGAAGAGATTTCTCGTGTTAGCAAACCAAAACAATAAACTTAGGTAGGAAAAAACTCAAAGACTTGACTCAAAGATTATTAACTCCTGATTGCCAAACCATCCATTAGTTTCAATAAATTCCTGCTGTACCGATACCTATAAAGTTCCTACTCAGCAGTCAAGGGCTAACGTCCTTAGCAACTAGTGTGTACAGAGTGTGAGTATGTGTGTTGTGACTGTAAAGTATTCCTTTACAATTAAGAAGAAGAAACACCTAGAAAGAATGAAATCTAAGAATTTAAATCAATTTATATTTTGAGACCTTCTAACCCAAAGCAGATAAAGCAGCTCTAAAATATAACGTCAAGTAGTTTTCTGACAATAATGAGTATTTTTTAGAATATTTTTAGCTCGTGGGTAAGACTATATTATTTCCGATTCTTCATATGTACTGTTGAATAAATTCATTGCGGGCTCCGAGGCAATAAGACTACATAGTGGCCTACTGATTTAAACGTTTATAACATCGCTTTCTACTGCACAGAATGTTGTGAGCTCACCGACATATATGTACGACTTATACCACTAAACAATGAAGAAAACAGGATTAAGTACAGGTTTCAACATGTTCAGGCTTCTTATTTTGTTTTTATTGTTTATCATCATTAGCCTTTACTCGTCCACTGCTGAGAATAGGCCTTTTCTTAGAAAATAGGAGAGAGGAGGAGAGGAATTTTCCTGTTCTTTCCTTGTTCAGCTCTTATGGTAACCACTTGATAAATATAGTTTTTTTTAAGTGCAAGTTCAGGCACATGTAGAATCCTGAACTCATCTCTTGCAGACTAAGCACCGACTTCTTTCTCAGGAGCACGTTCAGCAGAGCGACCTGCATCGCCAATTACAATAATATTGTGATTGCTATACTAACTTTTAGAGTTTCGCGTTTCATAACAATAATTATTTGAACAGGTTGTGGTTTTTTTTGTTTTTCTTTTTTTACAACTCCCGCATTAGGAATATGCATTCCTGTGTCACGGGGATCTTTACAAACATACATGAAACGGACACAAAGCACACCCAGACTTAGAACAACTATTTATAGATCACACAAAGTGTTGTCCCATGTAAGATTTGAACCCACAACCCACAAGATTGGCGCAATAGAAAGCGGTATGGCGACCACTGAAACCACTAGACCAATCGTGTAGTCAAGCCTAGGTTACAGGCTGACTGTGACCACGGCCAGTGAAATCTGGTGGAAGCGTCAGGCAAATCAGAGGTATGTAATACCTTTAAATGAGTGATCGCGTTTATTCCTATGAAAATATTTTTTGTAATATTGTGATTGACTTTTCTCTTTGGTATTACATAGAGATGGTACTGGAATACTTAAAGGAATTGTTCATACGATATAGGATCTATATCTTCATTTGGATAATTAGCACGACGCCACTGTCTTGCCTTGGATAATTAATCACTGTAACGAATAATGACTGCTGTATTTCAAGAAAAGAGGGTAATTCCACGTAAGGGGCCTGCAACCCATTTGTTACTCCTAAAGTACAGGTAGCACTTTACATCAGGCGACCCCTCTACTCTTTGCTTATCATAAAATAAAAGACTAGCAGAATTAAATATACACCTTTTTCTTTCTACTTCTTTCTTAAATCAATGAAAATTATAAAACAATTTATTATTAAGTATAAATTTAATACATAAAAATTCTCGTGTCGCGGTGTTTGTTACCAAACTCCGATCGATTCTTACGAATTTTTTTGTATTTAACGGATAGGTCTGATTATCGGTCAACAGCTCATTTCATAATCAGATGTTATCAACGATTAAAATATTTTTCATACCCCTAAACGATAAGGGTGTCTCACACCTAAAAAAAGGTTATTGTATTTTTTTTTTATTTATGGCAATACAACGTTTGCCGGTTCAGCTAGTATATATATAGTATTTTTTCTGCCTTGTTGGTGTTGCGATTAGTGTATGAGACATCCGATCAACAGGTCTTGGATTTGATTCCCTGGTCGGACCAAAAAGTCTTGATACAGAAAAAACAACAACCTATAGTTTGGATATTAGGTTTTAACCTCTATATCTTTCAGAGCACGTAAAGTCGTAGATCCAGCGCCTGATTTCTTCCCGTTCGTTTCAGATAGCCGTCCCGGAATTGAACTATGAGAGTAAAAGAGCATTGAGTGCACCTGTGTTGGCGCACACGCTTGCGTCCTATAATATCTTGTGCGTAGTGCGCTGGTCTGCATTAGGATTGGCTACTGTAGTTGAAATTAGCTAGAAAATTAAATCGTAGCCAATTTTTAATTTAAAAAATTTTTAATCAAATAAATAATAAATATGGCATATTTAGTATCTTTGATTCTGAAGATCATTTCGTCGTAATTTTTTTGAAACACACATGCAGCCGTTTTCATTAATACCCTACACCTGAAGGAACTGATAACACACCTAACAGTTAATAAAGGATTAAGATATAATGTATGGAAAATATTATGATACTAGCATTGGTCAGCGTCTTCGCTCACTTTGTAATCATATTTATTTCAATCAGGAAAAAATATTGTTTTTTTAAATATCTCGCTTTTGTGATGGCTCTTGACTTTGTGCCTGCCTGATTGTTTGATTAAGTTTAGATTAAGACTATTTACTCTCAATAGGCCGCCATAGTGAGGTCCACCATGCTGCATTGTTGCAATGCCTGCAATTTCTTCTTCGCTTCGCTTTTTCTTCTTCGTTTCGCTTAATGGTAAGTAATTACCACCGCCCGTGAACACCCATATCACCAGAGGCGTCACAAGTGCGTTGTCGGCCTTTGGGTGTGGGGAAGGGGGTGGGAGAAGGGGTTGGTATATGGGCTTCCGGTATCCTCATTCACTCATTGAAACACACCTGCTGGTTCACACCATTTTTCTGTGGAGCTATTGTATCACTTCGATCGGGCCAGCACATTCATGCCGAAACGAGATTCTCCCGCGGTAAGGATACTACAGAAATACTCTTGGATTCTGATAATGTTTTCCATCAGGCAGAATAGTTAATTTTTCAGGATCATTTGGTAAAGAAAAGGTGTCTCAAATACTTTTCTGGTTTCTTATAGGTATGCGAAAATTCATAAATATCAATTAAGCAGTTCAGGGCATAAAAGATAAACTAAAAAAATATTTATAATATATCAATACTGGTCATTTTAAATGACAAATATTGATATTATGAGTCAACTACACGACAGTAGCACACAGATGCATTTAAATTCATTACCAATATGTTTGATATGAAACAAGCTGATTAAAATATTATTGCATTGCAAATGACAAAAGTCATTAATATTTAATTGACTGTTGTATTCAAAGTTTATAATAATCATTCAAGTGATAGGTTTTTTTTTTGATTAGGTTAAACAATAATATTGATAATATGTGTTATGTGTTAGTATTTAGGAACTAGAGAGTCAATTATCGAAAAGGTTCACTAAGTTTATAGGTAGAGCCCTCAATGTAAGTACCGTAATGAGGAAATAATATCTTTGTTTTTTTAACTGCACGACTGTACGGCTGGTCTAGTGGTTTAAGCGGTCGCAAGTGACGCGGAGACGCGAACTCATAAAATTACTCCTACCGAATATAGATTGTTGTTCACCTAAAAAGTGCTAAACGTGTCTTAAGAAGTTTTCACTTCATAAATATACTTTTACAGAATTTTTACTGGAACTATAATAACATTCGGGTAGACCCATCAGAAATTACTTTTTATAATATACGAGTTTGTTATGACTCGATGTGTTCATGGGTTACACTATTGTTGATTCTGGTGTACAAGAGTTACAGTCGGCGTACGCAAGGACCTCGAGTCCTATACTTAGTAACTATTTAATTTAATTTAAACAAAAACGTGAAATGGTTAAGTATAATAAGTTCAATTCAAATTTCTTTAGATTCTTTAATTTTTAAAACCCGGCGCAAAAAGAGGGGTGTTATAAGTTTGAGGTCGATGTCTCTCTGTGTGTGTCTGTAGCATCATAGCTCTCAAACGGATGGACCACTTTCGATGTTTTTTTTTCATTTGAAAGCCAGTTTCCTAGCGGTGGTTTATACCTATATTTGGTTAATATCGGTCCAGCAGTGTAAGCGTATCAGCTGTTTTCCAAAATAATGGCAGGCATTTTAGGCTCATTATTACTTGATTAAGTACTTCTGGAGGTTTTTTAAATTTTTAATTTTAACCTGTCAACCGAAATCAAAAAGTAGGTGGTTCTCAATACGCACACTTATATTTTCAATGTTTGTTCGGCCCTAACTCCATCGTTTATAGAGGAATTTCCAAATATATTTTCTATTTCGAAAGCAGTTTATTCTCAAATGCTCCCATCAAATTTTGTACAGATGTGATGATGACGGTGCATCTATTTTTTTACTATACTTATATTTAAGTAGCACAATGGCTTCTGAATAATTTAGTAAGTATGCAACTCAAAATTTGCGTGTTAGAGTATTCAAACTTCTCTAGAACAACTAGTTTGAGTTACAGGTCTGCCACCTTAACTTCTCCAAGCCATTACTACATCTAAAACCAATCTATTTATGCTTAATCCTAACCAACACTTTAGTCTGTCAATTTTTAAACAAGTGACCAAGGACCCGATCGACGGTAATAAGCTTGCATTATAATAGTGACAACAAATTACAGTGGGCAAAATTGCAGCGGTTAATAAATCACAGGCTACACCTCTGGGTGTATACTAGTGAGTGCATCGTGTTACAGTTATAATCCATTCAGTATCTTCACTTTCATTTACATACCTCTTTAACTTTGTATTTCAGTTTGTCCAAATTCTAAAACTTATAGTAGGAACTGTATTTTGTTAAGGTGTCCTGTATAGACAACGATGTGTTTATACTTAAACTATTTCTTTTTGCAATAATACAGGACTAAGAAAATAACCACAGTTGAAATTGAACACAACAAACATAACATTTAAGTATATTACATTTATTGAAAAGGAAAGCAAATAAGCACCTACAGCGCAATATAATATAATCCTAATGGACACAGTCCAAAGACATAGACCAGACATAAGACGACATGTGTCATCAAACACTGTACGTTTTCTCGAAACGTATCACGTTTGTGTCACACGTATGTTATCGGATTTTATAGTCATTTGATGACAGGATTTGTTTTTGGCACGTACGTTAGGAGATATTAGTATGTACATCTCAGTTTTTCTTTATGATATAGATAACAAACGAGCAGACGTTTCGCTTGATGGTGAGCGATTACCACCGCCCATGGACACCCACCAGAACACCAGAGGAGTCACAAGTGCGTTGCCGGTCTTTTAAAAAGGAGTACGCTCTTTTCTTAAAGGTATAAGGGTCGTATTGGTCCGGGAATACCGCAGGCGGTTGTTCATTTCACAGTTTTGTAGTGCGAGGCAGAAAGTTCCTTGAAAAGCGCACAGTAGTGGACGGCCAACCATTTAGATGATGGGAATGAAATTTCTGTCAAGAAGGACGATGGCGGAAAAGCAGGAATCAGCCCGATCAATTCCTCGGAGTACTCCTCATGGTATTTGAATATGATAATGATGATGATAGAAGCAAAGCGCAAGCGCTGTTTCACACCGGTTTTCTGTGAGGACTAACAGTTACCCAACATGTGTAGTGAGCCATTACATCATTGGTGTAACAAAGTGGTAATTATATGCACTCGACCGAGTGCAGGTACTTCGCGGAGGGAATTGAGTCCCGCCTGCCATTACTGCGACTGCAGTTGGGATCGGCCCAGCACACGCTGGTAGTATGCCCCGCTTGGGCGCCGCAGCGTCGGACCCTCACTACAGTCATCGGAGGAGATCTCTCGCTGCCGGCCGTCGTACGCTCCATGGCCGGCGGCGAGAGCAGTTTTACCGCGGTCGCGACCTTCTGAGAGGAAGTCATCTCGCAGAAGGAGGCGGCGGAGATTGCCCGGGAGGACGATCTCCACTCGGACTCAATCTCAGAACCAGGCGGCGGAGGCGCGCCTATCAGCGCCTCATGCCGACCTGAGTGTGGCCGCGGATGGGCGGGACGGTTTTTCTCCCCGTCCGCTTCACAGGCCAGCCGCGAAGGGGCGACGTTACGCGTGTGCCGTACGTTGCCTAAATTGAGTGTTTTCCATCAGACGACGGAGCCCGTTTCAGTGCGGGCAGTCGCTGGGAGGGGTCCGGATGGCGTAAAAAGCGGTTTCCGGATCTCTTCCGTCTCAGGCGCAGAGTGGCACACCGTGTGGTTTTAGTCGGTTCGATTCCGACACACTGCCCCGCCGCACACCCCAGTGGGGTGAAGGCCCGAGGGGGTTTCCACATGTAACAAAAAAAAAGGTTTATAATATTATTGTGACAATCTCAATAGTCATGTAAATGTTACTCTGCAATACTATAAATTAAGTTGTTCTGTCACTAGCCGCTAGAATTGTATACATTTTAGTCGTTGTAGGCCTTTGTTGAATTAACTACATATTTCTGGAAAGGTCTAAGACATTAAAGTAATTAAACTAAAAATATATATAACGTTAAACATACATTTAACCTTTTCAGATAGCGATAATAAACTATTTTGTTTACACAATCTGTCACGTAAAGCCTTAATTAGAATGTATAATTGCATCATCTAATTAAAAAAATACCCGCATTTTACAAACATTTTAGGCCTTATCACTCACGGTAATCTTATTTGTACAACCTTTGTGCATCCGCAAAGGTTTTGATACAATGTTGTCACGTATTTATATAACTTGTGAAATAATAATATTCATGTACATTATGTAGTATTATTATTTAGGCAACTCTTGCAAAAACCGAAAATCATTTTGCAAGGTTTTTCTTGCCTAGTGGCAAAAAGTATGTACTTTTTAATCTTTACTATGTGGCATGTGAAATGAAAACATGAAAATAAACACATCAATAGATAAGTTAGTTAATAAATAATTTTTGATGATGCCATGAGGCGAAATCAGTCAGGTGTATAAATAAATAAATAAAATAGTAGATTAAGTGCAAGTGAGCTTACTTCCAGTATGTACTGCCATAAGTTCCATCAAGTGCCGACAATGAGAGTATAAAGTATGTAAATTAATCAATAAATCTTCAATTTACAAACATTCAATGATTTTCTAATAACTAATTGCAATCAGAAAACCCAATAAGGCTTTCTACTACATTGTTAAAGACTTCCATAAATCAAGAATTTGCTTTTTTCTTAATCATTGTATCTACACTCATCGAAAGATTGTTTTCTACACATATTGACAGTAAGATATTATCAAAGATTTGATCTATATAATTATTTAGATCGGGCTAAAGCTACAAAACTTCATGAACGTAGACGCGGCTATCTGAAAGTCCGTTTTAGACCGTAATAACTAAAGGTAGAAATAAAGCTGATTAAGGTTTTAGGGTTGTATTGTTTTTTTGATGGAATAGGGGGCAAACGAGCAGACGTATCGCCTGATGGTAAGCGATTACCGCCGCCCATGGACATCCGTAACATCAGAAGCGTCACAAGTGCGTTGCCGGCCTTGGGGGTCAGGGAGGGGGATGAGGGGAAGGGTTGGATTATGGGCCTCCGGTATCTTCACTCACTCGGTAAAACACAGTGCAGGCGCTGTTTCACACCGGTCTTCTGTGAGGCCGTGGTGTCATTCCGGTCGAGCCGGCCCATGCATGCCGAAGCGTGGCTCTCCCACGTTTCAAATATGTATTATATTGTTCTTACTATAATTTTTTTGTATGAATTCCAAAGCATTTAGAACTTAATTTAGTACGTAATACCATAAAAATAATTCGACCATTTTTGTAAATAATCATGGAAAATATTTGCTATGTATCAACTTCATCTTCTTCTTCTGCGCTCATAGCCTAGTTGTACTCGATTATTAGAAACAATAACCGAGGGTAAGTAACGACGGCGCGGTCAGTACCTGAATGGGAGACCGCTGGTAGCATGTTACCATGAGCGTCTCTGTGATTCGAAGATCACGTTAAGCAGTCGGTCCCGGTTGTTATCATAGAATAACAGTCGTGAAGCTTAGCAGAAGGCCTTTGGGCGGCTTAAAAACATCCAACGGCAATATTACCTAGCCACAACGTAGTCTTGCCAATCCCCAACCCACACTTGGCCAGCGTGGGGACGTATGGCCTCAACCCTCTCCTGAGAGGAGACTGAGCCCAGCAGTGCGACATTATGGGTTGTTGATTGATGTATCAACTTTGGGTCAGTAAATAAGTTACATAAATATCGCTTAACTAATTATATATCGGTCTAAGCCTGTGACCATAAGCATTTTCCAGAAGTCTACTTTCAATTCTATAAAAGCTTTTTTTAGTGTATTTATGTAATATTGTAAGGACTTATATTTTGCTGATAATATTATTCAAGTCAACCTTTTTCTTGAAATAATTGTTCACATCATTTCAATGTAAAAAGTAGTCATCAAAAATTTTCATTCATATGTTATTACTACACCTTTATCTGACTTATATCTCCAGGTCTTCAGCAATTGATCCATAGATCACATGGAGAATTGCTAATAAAATAAATTATTCGATTACATTATACTATCACTAGTACATCACGCACGGGCCTTCTGATTTGACATCTAGCGTACGGAGTACTCTCGTGGGCGTTGTTTCAGTTATATATTGATATGTTATCATTGGTATGCAATAATAGTTCTTCGTCTTTATAAAATCGTACGATATGTCGCGCGATGAATTTGGAACTATATTATGAGACGTGTTTTACACTTCAGTAAGTCAACCTTGATCATTTTTGTTGTAGTCTAGGTTTTCATTATATCTAATGCTTTTATATTTGTCAATGTTGTGTCTAAGATGCCGCCTATAAGTGGTGTCATATACTGTTTTACCATTGTTAATATTTTTGCCTGAAGGAAAGTATGAGCAGAATGCAAGACTGGTGGCCACTATACTCATTGCACATGCAACAATGCAGCATGGAGATCCACACAAAGGCAACCTGTTGAGATGATTCTGCATCCTTGGGCCTCCATCCTCGCGTTAATGTACGAAACACGATATACATAGCACGAATGTTATAATATCAATACAGTGTCTATTACTTGGTGTGCTTTTTTTAAAATGAATAATTAAATTTTTGGTTAAATACTCATTTACTTACTTCGCAAGTTTAGCGACCCAAAATAGTCTTGGCCTCCGATAAAAAATGTGCCATAATTTTCTATTCTGTACTAGTTTGGACAAATCGAGCATTTTGATTTCTTTCACATCTTTGGCAACCTCATCTTCCCAGCGGCGGTATCTAGGTCGACCCACAATTTACCACCTGAGAGTTGCCCAAGATTAATCATTTAATTCCATTAAACAATTACAAATAATATATGGTTATTCAGAGTTTTAATGCTAGAGAACGAAAGCTTGTTCCAATATATGCGTCAGATAACAAATGCCACACATATTCATTTTCAATCTTTTTTTTTTTCAAATATAATATTGTCATCTTTGCCTTCGAAGCCTGATTGGAGGATACCATCTGAAATTAGAGTGACATTTTTCTAACAAACATCTAAACATTTTTCTAAGCCTTTATCTAAAAATGACTCCAGAATCAAGAAAATCTATTTTAGGCTTGCTAAATACTCTTCCCTCTTTCCTCTTTCACGAGATAGATAAAACCTTAATTGTTGAGATAGTGAACTTTAAGTTGATTTTAATTAGACGTGCGGACAAAGAGTGATATCATGTTTATCATTACTATATTCATAGGTATATGACAAAGAAGTAATGATAGCAGGTTAAATTCTATGTTGTCTTTTTGCACCTACGTTGCGTCATATACCTACGTCACCTAAGTTTGGTTGGGAGAGAATGCCTCATTGCATTACGTCTGCCTTAGTCAGAAAGATTAAGCTTAAATAAATAAATAATTGGTAGCCTCTGTACTACTTAGTCTGGCCATAAATACTGTTACAATTAAAAATAAACAAAAAATTACTTTTGAATTTGGAATCTGTCACGGTTGTTCAATGTGTTACTTATTTTCACGCCAATGTGTTGTAAGATGTTTTGTTCTATTAAAAAACTTTAAAAAAATAGTTAAACCGACTTAAAAAAACAAGAAAAAGGAGTTTTCAGAGCCAGAGCCTAGAAACACTAAAAAGGATTAAAATGAAATGGCTCTACTTAAATTACTATAATTATGTCAAAACTTTTTTATACCTAATTATTATTCATTTAAATAAAGCAACATCAAAATGTAAGTTTTAGCTAAAATCTGTTTGAAGTCGGTGTCGAGCCAAAAACCACACAAATAATAAGTACAAAAACTAAGCGACTACCAACATTTAAAAACTTGTCAACAACACTGTTAC
Source organism: Hyphantria cunea (assembly GCA_003709505.1). Lineage (NCBI taxonomy): Eukaryota > Metazoa > Arthropoda > Insecta > Lepidoptera > Erebidae > Hyphantria > Hyphantria cunea. The sequence goes on from PKRV01000777.1 coordinate 207,100, forward strand.
GTACCGAAAATATTTTTTCTTAAGGCCCATAACCACTTCGATAAATGATTTGTTAAGGTGATTAGTGGACAGTGACTGATTAGTTCAAATGATTAGTTGGCTGAGTAGTAATGTGATTCGAAGCGTGTTTCCATTATTTGCCAGTGGACTGCAAGTAGCCACGTCCCGCGCGCCAAAAAAAGACACTGTAATAGTAATAAATGTTACGTAGAAAAAAAATTGTTTTTCTTTGTAACAGCATTTATGGCAAGACTGAAAAGAAGAAGAAGAGAATTTTTTTTTCGCTGTCATATTCAAAATATAATCAATTCTAATTCAAAATATAATAATACATATAATACAGACGGAACGACTTTAGTTGCTCTTACGACATGGTGAAGAGAACGTCAAGTCGTTATGAGTAGTTAGAGCAATAAAAAGTCCAATCAGCAATTTTACAGAACTTTTTCAAATTCTAATTCAAAATAATTTATTCAATTAAGACACGAAGTAACGTTTATGGACGTTAAATTGAAGCTATAGATAAAATCACTTATCGACACAAACAGACGCCACAGATGTACTGTATCTTCAAGGGTTGTGTTGTTGTTTTGGGTTTAGAAGTCTGATAGCAGTCATTCAACGTAAAAAATTAAAATTCAGCCATGTCGTAATGGACTTATAGCCGACCCCAGTCTGATTAATATTTATTTTCATGCAAAAGGGGGCAAACGAGCAGACGTATCGCTTGATGGCAAGCGATTACCGCCGCCCATGGACACACGCAACACCGGCGTCACAAGCCGGCTTTTGCGTCGGGCATGAGGAGGGACATAAAGTAAGGTTTGGGGTGGAACCTGGGAGGGGTCCGGATGGCGTAAGAAAGCGGTTCCTGGATCCCTCCCGTCTCAGGCGCAGAGTGGCACACCGTGTGGTTTTAGTCGGTTCGATTCCGACACACAGGTGTACACGTACACGTAAAAAAAACTAGCCTCCGGTATCCTCATTTACTCGGTGAGGCACAGAGCAAGCACTGTTTCACACCAGTTTTCTGTGAGGCCATGATATCACTCCGGTCGAGCCGACCCATTCGTGCCGAAGCGTGGCTCTTGAATTTGGAAAGAATGCTCAGAGGAAGGATTAATGTAGTACCTTTTGCCGAGACAGACTACGTTCATGATATCAAGAATTACTTACAATGTATTGCGAGCCACGGGTCTTAAGTTTATACATACATTAACACGTGCAAAAGATAGTGCTCCATAACTCAAATTGTAAATAACGTTTATATTAACTAGTAATCGGTGAGGTCGAAATTTGATTGCGTGTTTGTTAAAGTATTGATATTGATAAAGCCTCATTGATAAATAACAGAACAGTTAACACTTCATTAACAGTTATTACTTCATTTTTTATCGCTAAATACATAAACTCCCGTTTTGTGTTCCCAAAAGGGCAAAGGTGTATTAAACAACTACACTTTATTATATAACATTTGATCTCACTTATGTTATAGCTTCAAGGTATTTTAGAAGCTAAAATAAAAAAATGTAGAGAATATTGGGAATGAAGACATAATTATGATTACGGAACATGTTAAGACAATGATAATGCCCCTAGTGTGAAAACTGTGGAGTGAACTACCTCCTTTGCATTAGCCTGCGGTCTTTTTGGACCAATACAATTCAAGAAAAGGGTGAACTCTATTTTAAAGGGCCGGCAACGCATTTGTGACCCCTCTGGTGTTGCGGGTGTCCATAAGGCGCAAGGCGGCGCTAATCGCTTAACATCCGGAGATTCGTTTGCTCGTCCCATACCTCATAAAAAATATTGAGAGATTAGAGAGCTTTGGTAACAATTGGAATAAATAAGGGTCACATACCCATTACAACCACAGGAAAGAGATCCTTACAAATCAATAAATCCATAACTCATGACTAAGAAAATTTCTAAGAAAGTAACGAGCAATAGATAGATAGAAAACTCTTTATTTGCACACTTTAATATTATAGTTAGATGAGAGTACATAATATGTGAGATGGGGTGTAAAAAGGGCGGCCTTGTTGCCAAAAGTAATCTCATCCAGGCAACCTTAGACGACCAATGTATATTGACAAAGAAAAATAAGGTTCAAGAATCGTGCTTTTGAATTTAATTCTTAATAACTTGAAAACATAATATACGATAAAAAGAGTATATAAGAGAAATAAAACAATAACATCGTGCAAACCTATGCTCAAAATAGACCACGATTGTCACGAACAAAATATACTAAGCTAACACGCAAAAACAAACAAAATGAGGAAAATAAAATAACTTAGTTCAATTATAATGAATTGTTTATATTTTTTAATTGGACACGTTAACCGCAGGTCGTCTTGGAACCCAATTCAAGGGTAACACGAGTTTATATCAACTTATCGTAATAAGAAGTGTGTATCCACATTAAGTTAACCTAAACATGACAATTCACTGAAGTATGTAATCATATTCTTAATTACATTTATCATTTATTAAAAAACGATTAAACAAACAGCTTTGAAATATCCGAAAGATTACATTCTGTTTTGCCAAGCTAATAAGTTTTGTTTAAAATAAATTCAGATTCATGGAATTCACATTCTTCTGTAACATTAAAGTATAGCAAGTTTGTTGGAGCATTTAAGAATGTTTTCAATATATGTAAAAATAAGTCAATTGTAGTAGATGTAAAACTAATATTTTATAATATTTTTTACCTGAGAAAATATGTCATCTTCTCTCATTGTGCTCTGTTACATGAAAAGCTGGTTGCGCTATAGACATGTACTGCAACAAAAAAAGAAAATATTATAAATATACTGTTGAAATTCTGAAAACTATTTACAAGAGACTCCTTCTGAGTGGTACTGCAGCGATTGGGAGATTTTCTTATACACAATGCAATATTTTAAAAATTTTCTCGGCGGCAATGGTGTATGTGCTAAGTTCTCGAATCCACAAGAGACAGATGCCTACTTAAGGCTTTATAAATTTAAAGCAATTGATGTTCTTTTTTGCGAGTAAAGACATGTCCTGTCTGGGAACTGTGATAAAGAAATAACCTTTGTCAGCATTCAATGGTGTAATTCTCTACCCTTGGCTTTATATGTATATGCATACGCCTCATATGAACTGCCTCGTTGGTCTAGTGGCCAGCGTAAGCGACTGTCGATTAAGAGGTCTTGGATCCGATTCCCAGGTCGGACTGCTATTAGGTTTTTCTTACAAGAAAATTTTAATACCAGCCCGGAGTATGGAATATGGCGGCTGTCATGAACATCTATAGCAATCGTTATTAGGAAGTTAGTGCCCTCAAATATACTGACAACTAGTTTAACCTTCCATTTCAGTTCACCCTCAGGATTATGGAGGTCCGATGCCAGTCGCTCCGTGTAAAAACAAATATTCAGGTAAAACCGGTTGAACTAGTAGCCGACTCTAAATCTTGGAAATAATATAGGCCAGGGAGATGATGATATTTATATGCATACGCGCATCTATATCTACAGAGCTTGAAACTATTTTTCCATTTACACTAACATCCCTGAAGGGGTAGACAAGGCGTATACCACATTGTACTGATATAACTAGTACATCTATTGATGTCAACGATCAATTGATCGAGATCGATAAGTAACAAGGGAATGAATATGTAAAGAAATGGCGGAGTATAAATAAACTCAAAATACAAGTGGCATGAGTTGGCTGTTTAAAAGTAGTCCCAACTGTCTGGAATTTTCATAGTTCATGTATATGAGAAAGGTGTCCATGAAGAAAATATCAGTACACCTCATTCCTTCTTATTAATTATTATGTTAATTAAAGTTAATTAGTTTGAATATGACTAATTGTAGGTACATCTTTGACACGAAGGTTAAAAATGTGAACCCGGACCTCCGTGGACTTCGTCTGTGTTATCATTATTTATTTAATATAAAAACCTCTCCGGTAAATATAGCAGTTATTATAATTATGGAATATTATTATGTCCATAAGTTTAATGGCCTTCTCATAATAGAGTAAGGCTATATTCTCCTACATTCCTATAATAGTCAAGCAGTGAGAAATATCTAAGTTCCCTTCAGTCCTGCATAAACATATTAGTGCATATGATTTTGCTTTCTTTTATCGTGTCCTTGGAGCAAGGTAAACGATAAAAAGAGTGAAAATTCAAGATACCGTAAATATTGAATGTCTGTCCTGTCTGAGAATAAAATAAAATAATATAAAAACGATTCCATATCCAATGTACGAGACTTGGTCGTTACGTTACATAAGAAAAGACTGAACTAAAAATCAACAAACTAAATTCGCAAATAATTAGAACCAAGTGTTAGTTATATTTTCCCAAAAAAAAAACATTCTTACACTCATCATTATAATCATCAATATTTTAATTTAGTGATCTGCCTGATCTAGGTAAGACCTGTGTTTCAGACAAATATTGTTCTACAACAACTTTCTTACTATGAAAAATCTATTTTTGTAATTCTTAAACCGTAGGCTAAAACTAAGTGTGCGTGTAACAATACTATTTACTACTTTAAAATTACTAAAATGTTTTCAGTGTCTGAATAGTTTAGCGTATCTAAATATTCTGATACACTATGTTTAAATAGTGTATTATTAATACTATATATGTTTCATAATTTATTCAATTTGTTATATAAAAACGGACCTATAAATAAATAAAATCTATCTACATAAGCATGTCTTCTTTGCGGGGTTTTCCCAGACGAACTTTACGTATTTTATGTGTTGTTGTCGGGTTGTACTGAACTGTCTGTGCTGTTTTAGGATAGTATTTAGGATAAATAGTTGTCGAAATGTTAGTCTTTGCATTCTGAATAAAGCTGGTGCGTAGGAAACCTAAAAGAGCGAAATGTGGCAGTAAAATTGTTTTCGCTGTAAGGACAGATTGACACATAGTCAAATAAACTAGTTTTACAATCTTATCAATCAATCAATCAACAACCCATAATGTCCCACTGCTGGGCTCAGGTCTCCTCTCAGGAGAGGGTTAAGGCCATACGTCCCCACACTGGCCAAGTGCGGGTTTGGGACTGACAAGAATACGTTGTGGCTACGTAAATCATGCCGTTGGATGTTTTTAAGCCGCCCGAAGGCCTCCAATTAAGCTTCACGACTGCTATCGTATGATAACAACCACTGCTAATGCTGCTTACTGCTCAACGTGACCTTCGAATCACTGAGACGCTCATGGCAACATGCCACCAGCGGTTACCCATCCAGGTACTAACCGCGCCGTCGTTGCTTGCCATCACTGATTGTTTCTAATTACCAAGTGCGACTGGGCTATGAGCGTCACATTACTATCTTATCTCTGCGATATTTCTCACGTTCTTAAACGTACGGCGTTCCGAATTCTAGTACATAATAATTAGATGTACCTGCGGGAATTCAAATGTGTGTCCATAGTGACTCCTAGATATATCTCATCATAAATATATAGTAGTAGGAAAATAGTATAGCCGTATCGTCTGCATACGTTACAATGATACCATTTTCCAGTTCTAAGTTGCACACATCATTAATATAAATCAGGGATAAGGTACATCCTAAAATACTACCTTGGAGAGTAGCGTAATCATTATTATTGAGGTCAGAACTAGTGAATGGTCAAATTTACATTGTGTTCGGTCTCTGAGGTAGTCTACGAAAAGAGCCAGCTGCGTTCCCCTTGTTCCAAGTTTCTCCAGTTTATGTAGTAACACTGTACGGGAAATGGTATCATGTGCCTTAGCGAGATCAAGGAAAATACCGATTGAATGCACGTTATTATCCAGATTATCAATGATATAATTAGTTACGCGATACACTGCGTTATCAGTGGATCAGTTTGACCTAAAACCAAATTGATTATCAGAAAGCAAATTATTGACTTCAAGATATTTTATTAACCTAAAATTAATGATTTTCACTAAAATTTTAGATAGGCCCCAGAAAACTGAAATAGGTCTATAGTATTGTTGTTTTAAGAACACCCCTTTTGATAAACATAATTGAAAGAGGTGTGTTTGTGGGGAGGCAAGTCGGTGTCTAAAATGTTTGAATAAATTATTGCTTATTTCGTCGTACCCAACTGCATAATCCTACTTCAACTCGATTATAGTTCTAAATATTTCGTCAACGTCTGCATCTAACAACACGAATGAATGTAGAGTAGAAGGCAAATTAGAAGATGACAACGAAATGAGGTGCTGGGGGAAGAAGTTCTGAGTTTTAATGAGTTTCAGCCAATGTTTTACCATCAACAACCCATAACGTCCCACTGCTGGGCTCGGGTCTCCTCCCAGGAGAGGGTTAATGCCATACGTCCCCACGCTGGCCAAGTGCGGGCTGGGGACTGGCAAGACAACGTTGTGGCTACGTAATCTTACCGTCGGATGTTTTCAAGCCGCCCAAAGGCCTCCAACTAAGCTTCACGACCGTTATCCTATGATAACAACCGGGACCGACTGCTTCACGTGACCTCCGAATCACGGAGACGCTCATGATAACATGCCACTAGTGGTCACCCATCCAGGTACTGACCGCGCCATCGTGGCTTACCCTCTGTGATTGTTTCTAAACACCGAGTGCAACTGGGCTATGTTTTACCGATGTGACAAAATCTGAGTTTATTTTATTATACGTATTGAATGAGTTTATTTCACTTGATAATAAATCTAATAGGAGTGCAGTAGTTTTAGATTTAAAATATTATTTTTATGCATTTCCAAAGTTATTTCTTAATTTTCCTGCTTTTTGCAGTTCACTTTGTTTGTGTTGAAGTTTAAAGTTTTTGAACAGTTTATTGCAAAAATTGCGACATATTTGGTAAATAGTGGCAAGTGTCTGGTTGTCGGATGCTAATTTCGCTTTTAAGTGCAATTTGACTCTATCTTATACAACGAACGAAGCCTGGTGTGATCCAAGATTTCTATGCTTTTGAATCTAGAAGCTACATTTGTGTGTGTGTTCTGATGGTCTGTAAGACTGGCATTAGTAATTAATGTTGTACATGGTTTATTTGCCATTATGATAAAGTGATCTAAGCATGAACCACATTGGTCAGTAGGAAGGTAGTGTACAGGTAGAAGCCCATAATAAGCACAAATGTTTAAGTATTTGTGAGTAAGATAAATGATTTGCTTCGACGCAATATTGTTGTTTATATCACCTGTAAGGATGAGTGTGTTGTACGAATATGATGCATATTTGGTCAAATTTGAGTTGATAGAATCAAAAAAATATCACATCTCATGTCAAGCCTCCGCAACTGAACTTCAAACCCGCTCCTATTTCGGTTTATACTGCGGATGTTTTGAGTAAGTATGGTCAATGTTTTATTGTCAGCGGTTATTAACTTTTTGCACTCCTCCACCTCACAAATTTTTGCTTCAGACACTGAGAAATTGTCTATATTATAAAGTAATTCATTAGTCAGAGTCAATACAAATGTAAGTAACTAATGTAGTGCATGAATATAAAAATAATAGGTGGCGCTTTTAGGCGTCCTCATAATCTATTGAGTTAATATATCTGTCCTCGGCAAACTTATGTACTGGATAACTTACATCACCCGTTTCATGGTCACATTTCCTCTTAAAGCGCTTGCATGTTGTTTAATTTAGAGCCGAGGATTTGTTGGCGCATTCCTTGAAAATATGCCCAAGTTCACCGCAGTTGCTGCGTATAGGGCTAATTTCATGACAGTGTTTAGCTGCCCAAATTGTTGACAGTTAAAGCACCTCGTAACAATCGTGAAATCATTGACTGAGCAAGAGGTCCACTGTATGAAAATTCGGCCTTAGTTTATGAACGCCTTTCTGATACCTGCAGGAACTTCTAGCGCATAATTGCATGTTGAGAGGTTTCTATTACCCGATTTGTGGCTTAGCTCAATGGCTGCCAGGAAGGACTCGCGCGCAGTGGTAGGGAACTTATCTGCAAAGTTTTATTCATATATGCTTCTCTTCTTTATATACTTCTTGTAGAAGAATAAATAATGAATAGAAGAAATATAGTACCAATCTCTGTACCTTAATCCTAGCGAATGATGATTTTGAAGAAATTTTTTTATTTTTTGCATTCCTGCATCTATCTCTGCCTGCGTTTGTAAATTTGAGTGAATGTTTCAGTGCGTTTATGCTAGTGTAGTGGCATAGATTATTTCAGACGACAGACAATTCTAGTACATCACTGTACGTGCAATTTCATATCAAGTAGGTTTCATTCTTTGTATTATAAACGGTGACATTGAATAAATATAGACGATAAAATGTCAGCTATCGTTTTGTTATCTACCTCTAAATACTGTAAATATTTATTTTACACGTGAACCTTATACCTTATTAGTTTATAAAAACATTTGTGCAATAGTATTATTTTGTTGTATATAATGTCTCTAAGTAAATAGTTAAAACGTAATAATATTATCTGTACATGTCGCATTACCTATATTAAAATTAAAATCAAATTAATTATAATAATCAAATCGAATTATAATCAAATTAAAAAATACTAGGAAAGAGAAAAAGCAATAAAATCTTTGTTATTACACATTATTTACATACAAGCGTCAAAACTTTCCTCCGCATCATCGCCTACTGGTAGCTTTTCCAAAAGACTGATAGCTTAACCATGTTGAAGTGCAATGCTAACTCTTTGTGCTAGAAAAGGTCACGAAAAACATCAACCAGTTTGCTAAGGTAGTTGTTTAAATAAAGTGTGAGCACTCGGACCCAATCAGCTTAGTGTTTCAACCCCGAACTTTTTAAAAATGTAATTACCTATTAAATTTTGTGATAATAAAGTTTATTTTGTCTATGGATCTATTATTTGTCTATTACATAGCTATGTTTTTTTATGAAATAGGGGGCAAAAGAACAGACTTATTCCCGATGACCCGATTAAGCGATTACCACCGCCCATGGAAACAGGCAACATCAGATGCGTCAAGTGCGTTGGTTGGTTTATGGGCCTCCGGTATCCTCACTCACTCCTAGGAAAAAAACTGGCGTGCTTAAGGCATGAGCTAATATCATTAATAAAAATAATAAAGAGCAGTGGCCCCCAACAAGGAACCCTGAGGGAGACCAGACGGAATTGGCATCCATGCAGATATAAAGCAATTAATTGCTACAGCCTAAGATCTATTCGAAATATGTAAGGAAAACCATCTAAACCGGTCACCGTGAATGCCAGATTTGTTCAGCTTCTGCAATAGTTGTAAGTGATCGATACGATCGAACACCTTGCTAATATCGGTAAACACAGCATGCAGTTGACCCACAGACTCCATATGTGAGGTTGCAAAGTCATTGAACACTAATAAATTAGATACAGTCGATCTTCGTTTCAGAAATAAAACAGGATTGCAATGCTGCGTAGACGTGGTCGTACACAATTCTTTTGAGTATTATAGCGAGCTTAGAAATCGGTCTGTATTTTTTTATATTCGACCTATCTTTTTTTTATAAACGAGTTTTATGACGGACTTCCAAAGTCCAGGCACCAAACCATCTTTTAAGGACCGTAAAAATATAAGGTATAAAGGTAATATAAGGTTTTGAGTGCATTGCCTAATAAAATACGGAGGCATACTATCAGGGCCAGCTTCCTTATTTATATTAATGAATTTTAATTGTTGTTCAATTTTGTCGGGAGTAATATCAATATTACTAATGTGGCGACACACTAATATAATAATGTTAGGATGTTGATAGTCATAAATATTCGAATATAATGCCCTTCCGCTCAACGAAACGTAAAGAAAAGTTTATTAGCCCAGATTCATAATAGACGGAAGCGAATTTGAGGGCTTATTAAGTCATTTAACGTATTTCCAGAACATATGGGGGTTAACAATGACAGAATCCTTAACTCGAGCTAAGTACGACTGATAGCATTCAAGTTCTAGCTTTGATGCACGTTTCCGCAGCAACGTATAAGCAACGTAGTCGTGTAGATTGTTATATTTCTCGTATTTAATAAACTATTTATACTTTTTTTTAAACTTTTTTAAGAGACAAGTTATACCACACCGAGAACTTACTAATAAGTTTCAATTTGCGAGGTATGTGCGCATCTCGAAAGTTCCATAGACATGTATAGCAGAAATTTATGACATCGTCTACAGAGCCTTTGGTTAAAATTTCATTTAAATCAATTTAAGAAATATCAGAGTTAATTCAGTCATGGTCACCAGCCATGTAGTTGAATTTTTCTTTTAATTTAGCAGGACTAAGCTGTAAGTGGGCAATTCTAGTTAGTCACAGATTGATTTATAATGTGGGTCTTCTAGAACAAGGGGTTGCTCACAGTAGTTCCACCGATACACCTACATTACACAATACAGGAACCATGATCCTATCAGTTACTTTTTTAAGATCATTATTTTGATCTACATCTGAATCCAGTCCATCCAAGAAATTTATTTGGCTCACATTAAAAACACTCGTGACTTTCATCATACCACCACCCACTGGTAGCCAGTTAATAGTAATACTACGAACAGAACACAACCAAAATGACACCCCCACCATATTTCTTTGAAGTATTCTTATAATCATGATCACGTCTGCATACATATCGATCGTCGAAAAGTTCGCAGTCGGCAATACCAGCTATGAGCCAAGACTCAGTTATAGATATTAAGTCAAAGTTATTAAGAATACGTTTCTCTTAAAAATGTTTTTGTACGCATCCAAGGATCTAGATTCAAAAACCCGAGGCCGAATGAATGGGCCGGCTCGACCGGAGTGATACCACGGCTACCCAGAAAACCGGAGTGAAACATTAAAAAACACTGTCTGATAAATACTTTTGCGTTGTAATTGTCTCTACGCTGTTTATGCCGTGTTATACATGGCAGTAATGATATAAATAACTTAATCGCTATCATCGGACCATGTATTTGGTAATTACTTAATTAAGACAGTAAAAAATTGCGTGACATTCTCCTGATAAAATCATGTGATACTCTATTTTGTTGTATTTATTCCATCAAATCAAAGGAATGATTGCTTAATGTAATGATATGCAATATACCGTAACTCGACATGGCAATATTTGCTTCAGGCAAATGTTATGCTAGAAGGTAAAAGGCCGTAAATTTTTGTGATAATCCTGTTGTTGCGTTACTAAACAAAAATTTCTCTAAAACTCGATGCTCTAAAATTATTGTCAAATATGTATAGTTAGCGTACTTCTATTTATAGTGTGGTAGTTATTTTTTGGTAAATTTTATTTTAGTTTAGACAGTTTCTAATCAAAAATAACATTATTAAAATCGTTGTTTAAGAAACTAAACTTTTTTATAGCCTAGAGAACGAACAAATCTAGTAAACTAGAGCCGTGTGGTGACCTGGTGGGAGTATATAACCGTCACCTCTGAACACCTTCCTCTCAAATTTTCAAATACGATGCGTTTGGTCACACCACCGCAAAGTAAGAAGTTCAGGTTTAATAAATCGCTCTCATTGAACTAAACTGAACAAGAATCGATTAGATTTTCTGGGGGGCCTATAGGCACTTCATATATACGAGCGCGTTCTTATAATATAACTGCAAGATACTGACCGTGTTGACAATGTTCAAGGATACTATTAACATTTTTGCCCTGGAAAACTGCTTCTTCCGCCATTCGCCATGATGAGGATGGTTTTATCGTGGTCATAACAAGAGTCGATTTAAATTCAAACAATAGAAATATGGTAAACACACACTGTTTATTTTTAGCATAAATCAACAGTCAGCTGTCCGCCGACAAGCGCAAGGAACAACCTATGAACGATAAAAGTCCATAACGACGTATCTGAAAGAACTATAGAAAGCCTTTGAAAAGGTCAAACATTGCGATTCTGCTTCACTGTGAATCTAAACGACTTATGTATGTGTTTAATTTTTATTATAATACAAGGGGAATCCGAGTGGCATCTGATTAGAAGTAAATACTATCTGCCGTCCATAAAGACCTACATATTACTCAGGATTCAACGAGCATCGTCCTCTTTGAGTGACTCTATTCAAATAGAATTTACAAGACTCGGCTAAAAGACAACTTATTTTTACATAAAAGAAAACTCCTGCACTATGAATAATTCCTATGTCGCAGTTACATAGATGAAAAGGACACTAAAGACACCCACACTCAGAATAGTAATTATTAGATCACACAACGTTTTATTCCGTGTGGTGTTTGAATCCAAAATACTCAACACAGCAGAAATCGACGTAGCTATCACTGCAGTTCAAATCTGAGCGGTGCAAACTTGCTCAGTATCAGTTTTTTTGTGAATCCGTTGTAACATTTAGGTGGAATTGGTCCATATGTGCAGAATCATGGCAACCGTCGATTCGATTCCAACGTACACGTATTATAACGAATATATTAAAGGTGCGATGAATGTACTATAAATCGGTGGGTATAACAGATAAATAAACTATATAACGCTAAATATATTTCAATCATAAATAGTAGTTTCTGATATATAATATATGATAATATAAGTATTATAGATATAAAAATTTATATGTTCACGTCATTGGCTGGTGCTAAACAAACCAGACAATGGGAGGGTGATAAAAGAGTGACGCAGTAGTCGGCTGTTCTTAATACCAGGTATCACGTCATGTGATAAGGGAAAATATTGTCACACAAGTTACGTACGATGGCATATACTTAAAGTATTTAGAGCGTAAACCATTATACACACTACTGAAGAGGTTTTGGCATAACTTTAACTGCAGTTGTTATAATAAAAATTGTAATGTGGAGACTTAAATGACACGTTGTAATCAAGACAGCTTTTAGATCACGTACATGATAATCTTATCAATAATTAAATGCATACAAGGTTATCGAAGCCCAAATATCACTTCCCTTGACTCACTTTTTTTTAATAGGACCACTATATGGATACACTTGCAGCTTGCTTGAACAGCAGTGCACACACTGAGTTATGACACTCGGGAAGTCCCAGGAAAAATTAAAATTTCTCGGAAACCTTGGTAATTGATCAGGAGAAAACTGGAAGAGTTGGAGACAAAATGAAATCAAAAAATAATTGTGAAAATTGGACCAGCCGTTCACGCATTATGCTGTGAACAATGGACATGGGTATTCATTTTTAAATAAATAATAACTACCTGATCCACGCAACTTTTTCTGCCTGCGTCTCTTTTCAATTATGTTCGGCTCCTATCAGTGTGAACATGATGTTAACCATTCTACTTTAAAAATAAAATATGGAAGAGCAACATGGTCAAAATTGTGGCTAAGCTCCGTAAATAAAGATTTAAGAAAGCATGTAAATCGATTAGATAATTTTGGAGTTTAAGAATTTGATAACATGATTTTAGGGGATAACGCTAACGAATATGTCATCTGATTTCCAACCCATGAATGCCTTTGAGTCCCTACCCAAATTCAGGAAGCGCAGACTCGTACAATCCTTAATCCCTAATCGCTGTAAAGAATACTCCTATAAATTTCTTACACATCTACTAATATCCTATGCCCCTAGAAACTAGAGGTTAAGTTTGTATATATACATGGGTACATAGCAACAAGCAATATAAAGTATCACCGAGGAACGATAAAAGTGATAAAGAATAAATAAATATTTTGACCTTAAACAGACAAGAACACCTCTAATAGTTGATGAACCGTTGTTTTCTGACTAAGATGAGTGTTTTTAGATAAATAATGGCTCTAAATAAAGGAATATGTTAATTCATTTCATATTTTGTATGCCGATTACCACCGTAAGCATCTTTCGTGTCTATTTATTTATACAGCTTAATTGAATATCTAAGCATAGAAAGTGACAGAAAAATTACAGGCATAACTAGATTAAAAACTACAATTGGTATAATAATAGGCGGTCTTATCGCGGCGATCTCATCCAGACAACCTTTGTACGGATATTGTGTAGTCTGATTTTAGGTAGTAACTGAGTATTTAATTCTCTATAGTTACATAAAACAGTAAAATCAATTCCAATATATATGGTTTTCTATTCTTATAATAAATTTCTAAATCCGTTCAGAGATTATCTACTACAACTCCATAACTTCACCTCTTTAAAATGTCAATATTGATTAGGTATAGGTAAAAGTGAAGTGTGGTTTTTTGTTCCAAATCTGATTATGCATCACAGAAATATCAGGTGTATGATAGTTTTGCCAAATTTAATGTGATAGCGCTCCGCTTCACTTAGCAGGCGTAAAGATTATTATCTAAATATGGCAGTTATTCACAACGCAACGTAATATTGAGTAATTCAGTATGCATTATATAATTCTAAACTTGACTGCACAGATGGCGAAGTGCTTTATGTGGACACCTCGCTATTTTGAGTGTTGTGGGTTCGTTCCCCATATGGAATAACACTTTGTGTCATTCATAAGTTGTTGTTCTAGATCTGGGTTTTCTTAGTGTCCGTTTCATGTATGTTCGTATATCTGTATAATTTCAATTTAAAGATAACTTCAATACTAAGTGCAGATATATCCTGGTGTGGAGGAACGGGTCACATGTTCCTCCAACACGAAGGGAGGGCGATCCGACCAGGCGAGGTGATCTTGCCTGGCGGGCCACGGCCCAACGGTTGATGTTGGAAACTTATATGTATGTTAATCGTCGCGAGATGTTCTATTGCGCGATGCAGGATTGATAGTTTCTTAGTTTCCTTCGTTACTCCGTAGTTCGACGTATCTTCGGTAGATGGCGCTGTAGTGCGTTTCCTTTGTTGCTTTGTATGTGGAATTCGCCACACTGTAATATCTATTATATGCGTATACTTATAGTGTCACATTGTTGCTCACAATGAACTCCGAAACTAACTTACCGATTTTCATGTAATTATAATGTGTGTTTTGCTGGTGTGTCTAAGATAGCATAGCATCATATATAACATCACGCTTAGATTAATATGAACCAAGCATTATTAAAAAGAGACGCAAACCAAGATGTTTGAGTGGGACGGTGTTTGGAGCTTGGAAGTTGGGTTTTGAACCCATGTGCCTCGGTGAGCACGTAAAGCTGTTGGTCCTGCGCCTGATCTCTCCCCGATCGTGTCGGTTAACCGTCCCCTCGGATCATGAGAGAGAGAGAGAGGGATCTGAGAGTGCACCTGTGTTTGCGCACACCCTAGTGTACTATAATATCTCCTGTGAAATTGGCTGATGTCCGTTGAGACTGGCCACCGTGGCTGTAATCGGCTAAGAGAACATATTAATGGTATTCTACGGTAATTAAATCAATCATGAAATACTTGTGAATAGGAAGTGTTGGCAGCTATCTGTGCGAGGCTATACTAAAGCCGTAAGGTTAAACAATTTAAATTTGTTATCAAACATTTTGTCAAACAATACGCTATACTTAATTTTTTTTTTGGGCAAAGATGTGTTTTAGATAACCTTAGGCACATTCCTGTAAAAAACTTAGTAACGGCTTATCATTTCTTTATTACTGTGGACTGTAAACAAATTATGATTATTTAATAAATATTGTCTAAAAGTAGAAAAGTCATGCTTTAAACAAATGATAAGGCGCGATCAGAATCATACAAATAGACACCTTGAACACTTGCACCCAGGGTGCAAGTGTTTTGTGTCATAATGACTGCGTCGGTGGCGCATTGGTAGCGTATACGACTGCTGTGCTTGAGGTGTTGGGTTCGATTCCAGGTCGGATCAAATGTTTGTGGGATCGGCAAACAATTTTTTTATGTATAATATGTTGACTATGTTGTATTTACAAATAAAAAGGTAAATAACTATGTTTTCATATCAGTTGTCCAGTATCCATAACTTGGTTTGGGACTAGATGACGTGTTAGTTGTCCGAAATATTTATTTTTTATTTAATATTTTCCTACAATCGCTAATGTCTATTCTCTTGCATTATTTTAGCTTATATTTTGTATTGACTATGTGAGTTAGCGTTGAGATGTCATTGTGGAGGAACGGGCGGCATGTCTCTCCAACACAAAGGAAGGATCAATCAGGCGAGGTGATGATGCCTGGCGGGCCACGGCCCAACGGTTGATGTGCGGAATATGTGTTACTTTTAATTTCTTATATTACTTTTCGCCAATTGTGCGAAGTAATTCGAGTTCAGTACTAGTGATTCAAAACAATGAAATGAAAACTAATACTTTAGTAACATTGTGACTGCCTCTATGGCGCAGTGGTAGCGAATGCGACTGCTGTGCAAGAGGTCTCGGGTTCCATTCCTGAGTCGCACCAAATGTTTGTATGATCTGCAAATATTTGTTTCGGAGTTTGGGTGTTTTCTATGTATAATATGTATGTATTTACTAAAAAAATCTATATAAGTATTGATATCAGTTGTGTAGTACCCATAGTACAAGCTCTGCTTAGTTTGGGATTAGATGGCGTTGTGTGTTAAAATGTCTGAAAAGTCTGAAAACATTAACGGTCCACTACTGGACATTGGCCTCACTTTAGAAAGTATATCGTATATTGGTTAGCTAATAATAAATAATATAAATTTGACTGCACGGTTGGCCTAGTAGTTAAAGTGGTCGACATGCCGCTTTCCACTGCGCAAATGTTGTGAGTTCTAATCCCACATGGGGAAACACTTTATGTGATCAACAAATCGTTAACAGTAGATTTTGCAACTGAATGTAAGTAGATGTGCATCTTGAATGATTTCTATATTTAATAGCCTCAAACCTTCAACGGTATCACTGAATGTTTTTTTAACGTTGTACGTTAACTTTTGCAGCAATTTAATAAAATGAAACTCAAGTAGCAACAGCTTGCATACTGTTTACAGTTCAAGTAATACTAACACTATTTTACCTGAATATGTATAAGATTTTTAAAAAAGAGTGGTCTTGGGTTTCTTTGCCAGTATTCTTCTTATCATGCTCTACGCACTTTGGAAACTGGAAGTTATAGATCGACACAAACGGGCCCTACATTATGGTGTTTTCACCTAATCTACCTTGACAATCCAGTACATGTGCCGTCTGTTTGCGTCGATCTATGACTTTTAACTGCAGCTTTAACTTAATGTCACTTAGTGCCTTAATTGAATAAATGAATTTGAATTTATTGTTCTGAGTCTGGATGTTATTAGTGTATGTTTCATGTATATTTGTAAAGACACACGCGACACTTGATGTATTTTCTTAATGCACATCTCCTTCCGTCTATAAAAAAAAAATAGAACAGAAGAAAGGAGAACAGAGCAGAGCAGAACAGGAGAGAATAAAATAGAATAGTCTATATTGTACACCATTCATAGTAAAGCTAAATATTAACAGTTTTCTGTCTTAAACAAAAAGAAGAATTAGTTTCACCGATCTCACGACAATCTGACCTCAAACTAGGCAAAATGCCTAATGGTAAGCGATTACCGCCGCCTCAAGACCCCGCAACACCAGAAGCGTCACAAGTGCGTTGCCGTCCTTTGAGGCATGATTACGGTGAAACATAGCGTAAGCACTGTTTCACTCCGGTTTTCTGTGAGGCTGTGTGTTATTTGTGCCCATTTCATATATGTTTGTAAAGTAGATATAAGGCATTATTCTTAAAAAGATATAAAGTATAGTTTGTTGTTATTGTTTATTGTAGTGGAAATTAACGAGAAAACAAAACAATCAGGTATGTCTGACCTTTGCGCAGATGTCTTTGACACGGTGTATCAACAACTTGTGTACGGTCATGCATTAATAAGCGTTCAACTTTGTTGAGTCACCGATCGACCTGCTGAGTGTCAGCCTGACTCAGAGGCACGAGACTTACTCGCATACAGCAACACGAGTCACAGAACAAAGGGGAGTAGACTTATCGTCTTTTTCGGATACAAAATAGTCTTTCATTTTTATGTGGGCGATAATCTTTACACGTTTTAGACTCACGTACAAAAGCTATCACTACGAACTGACGTAACGAACAAAACAAAATATTTTATGTATATTATATATAACAGTAAAACGCGTAGGCCCATTTGAACTTATGCTTTGATAGAAGGGAACGCCTGCGTAAGGCTATTCCGTATTGAAGTGCTCTATGCTTACTTGTATGCACATCTATACCAATATTATAGATTTGAAAGTAGCTCTATCTGTCTGTTTGTTACACTTTCACAGCTAAAACACTGAACCGATTTAGATAAATTTTTGGTATAGAGATAGATTAGAGCTTGAAAAAGGGCATAGGCTACTTTTAGTCACGAAAGCTGACATATACACGAGCGGAATCAAGCCGAAAGTTTAAAAAATAAATTTGTGCAACTATAACCCGACTACGTAAATAACTCTCCTTCTTTCGCAGTCGGGTAAAAAGGAGGTAAAACGGATCTAAAAAGGACGCAAAAGGAAATAATTCAGATGGAAATCGAGAAATGCCTAGTCATGGTCGATCCACTGTATACCTACCATGTCCGTTTAATGGACTTGTTCCTGGCATCCACATAAGTTATAATAATGATGTTCTCCAACCCGACTACGGCCACGGCAGCCAGTCCCAACGTAGACCAGTCAACTATGAAGGGGCTATTATAGTGCACAAGTGTGTGCGCAAATACAGGTGCACTCTCTGTTCGCTCTCTCTCATAATCCGATGGGACGGTTATCCGACACGACCGGTGAGAGATCAGGCGCAGGACCAACAGCTTTAGGTGGTCTTCGAGGCACGTGGGTTCAGACTCCAATTTCCAAACTCCGAGCTATTATTAAGCATTTCTATAATCAGAAAAACTCACATGACACTTTTTGGCTCGATCCGAAAATTCGAACCCGAGAGAGACCTCATGATCAGCAGTCGTATACCTTAACCGCTAAACCACCAAGGTCAATCACCATGAGAAGTCTAGCTATCTACACATTATTTACTTTTCTCATAATTGGGCATTAAAATATGTACAACCCAAAATGTTAACCCTTCCACAACCAACCCTCTTTTTCAATAAAATAGAAATTATTTACACACCAAAACAAGATTTCCCAGTTTAGCTAGTATATATCTTCAAATACGTACATATTATATATATATACTTCACCCAGATACAGAACAAATAACCCAACTCATCTCACAATTATTTGTCCTGAGTGGAATTCGAACCCATGACCTCTAACTCAGAGGTCAAGATCACTGACCGCTAGCCCCACAGGCCATTACCTACTTTTACAAATAAATAAAATTGAAGTGTCTGTTTGTATTTCAGAATAACAACCTTTCACTAAATGTAAATGAAAGTATGTACGTGATTTACTTGCAAAAAAAAACATTTTTTATGGTATAAGGGGCTAACGAGCAGACGTGTCGCCTGAAGGTAAGCGATTACCGCCGCCTATGGACACCCGTAACACCAGAGTGGTCACAAGCGCGTTGCTGGCCTTGGGGGATGGAGTATGGGCTTCCGGGTACTCACTCTGTGAAACACAGTGCAAGCGCTTTCACATCGGTTTTCTGTGGCTCTCCCACGCTTATTTTTTAAGATTTTTGTGTCTGTTCCAGCTACTCTTTGGAACAGCTAAACCGATTTTGGCGATACTTGCACTGGTAGCTGATATAATGTAAGTACTTAGGCTACTACTACGTACTATAGTGTAAGTACTTAGGTAACTCCGTGGGGCGCAGCTCGTAATAAATAAAACAATAAAAATAACAATAGTGATGTATTATCAGGTCTCGGTATAGTAGTGTGGCGCTATGTCTAGAAGTGTTTGCTTGTCTATGGTCATCAAGTCCCTCATGTACGTCTTGTTCCCCGTGCTCTGGACGCTGGCGAAGATTACCCTGCAACAATTAACATATTATAATCTTTGTTTGAACAACTTGCCGCCGCCTATAAGATCATTAGATACAATCGGCACATTCAAGTACAGCTTGCGGCAGCATCTAATTGACGCACAGCGGATACTGGACATGGTCAACCTCCACGTATCTTTTATACAGTGGTTCCGAAATGCTGACGAGTGGTCCCCGCAATGTTTAAATATGGTGGAGTATGGAGTTTTATTGTGTGTGTAATTATTCTTTTTAGTGTTCTTACTTTATTATTTATTTATCTTTATTGTACACACATAGCAGAAAGAAAAAAATAGTTACAACACACAAATGTGACAATTGGCTGTCTTATGTCTCTTACAAACAACCTTTAAACGGATAATTTGGTGACATTAATTAGGGGAGCAGTGGTGGGGTGCACACACAGGGGTTATTGTATGTTTTACGGTTATGTTAAATAGCTTTATGAATGGTGTCACCAGGGCCTAATTGAAAGTCAGCTGCAGACAATTTGTCCGACACAGTGCTGGTTTGGGTCCATTTTTGGCCTCGCAAGATTCGTTATAATGTTGCCTTTTATATTGTAATTGCTTTTCTTAGTTGCTAAAATCAATATTTTTATTTTTTTCTTTTTCTTTCAAAGTACCATTGATAATGGTAGTTGCTTTGGCGCAACACAAAAGGTATTTTTAACCGACTTCAAAAAGGAGGAGATTCTCAGGATTATATATAGGTTATACCGTGGGAGAGCCACGCTTCGGCATGAATGGGCCGGCTCGACCGGAGTGATACCACCGCCTCACAGAAAACCGGTGTGAAACACCGCTTACGCTGTGTTTCATCGAGTGAGTGAGGATACCGGAGGCCCATACCCCAATCCAACGCTCCCTATCTCCCTCACCATCCCCCTTCCCCCCAGGCCGCCATAGTGTGGGTCACCATGCTGCATTGTTCTTTTTCGCATTGAGGATGGTGACCACCACTCTTGGATTCTGCTCATGCTTTCCATCAGGCAGGGCAGAGTCATTTTGGCAGCTTAAATATAAAAAAAAATAAAAATAATAAAAAATATATTTTTTCTGGCATAACTTCCGTGATTTATCGACGTCATCTCCAACAATATGCTTTAAGTATTAAATTGTCCAAAATGTATGGCAGTAGTTATTATTAAACACTCACCACTTGGGCTGCTGGACCCGGTAGAGGCAGCTGTCGG
The DNA here is from genome assembly GCA_003709505.1 of Hyphantria cunea. NCBI lineage: Eukaryota > Metazoa > Arthropoda > Insecta > Lepidoptera > Erebidae > Hyphantria > Hyphantria cunea. The sequence continues at coordinate 228,094 of PKRV01000777.1, forward strand.
GAGAGATGTGGAGACGAGCTCCTCGGATCCCGCGATACGAGGAGTCTGTGCTGAGGAAGGCGGCCTGGCTGAAGTAGCCCGACACCACACACTTCATGATGCGGGAGAGCTTACCTGCATAACAATCAGATCTGTATTGTTTGGTTCGGTGCTGCACTCTTAGTATATGTAACTGCTGTACTGGGCTCTCGGGTTCAATTCCCGGGCGGACTAAACGTTTTTTTATGATCTACAAACATTTGATTTGCATTTGGGTGTTTCCTATTTATAATATGTATTGTAATTAATGTATTTACAAAAAAAAAACATAAATGTATTTTCTTTACATCAGTTGTCTAGTACCCATTACACAATATTTGCTTAGTTTGGGACTAGATGGCGTTTGCGAGGAAGTCATCTCGCAGAAGGAGGCGGCGGAGAAGGCCCGGGAGGACGATCTCCACTCGGACCCGATCCGCCGCCGGCGAACCGGGCGGCGGAGGCGCGCCTACCAGCGCCTCATGCCGCCCTGAGTGTGGCCTCGGATGGGCGGGACGGGTTTTCCCCCCCATCCGCTACATAGGCCACCCGCGAGGGGGGCGACGTAACGCGTGTGCCGTACGTCGCCTCAATTGAGAGTTACCATCAGACGACGGAGCCCGCTTCAGTGCGGGCAGGCGCTGGGAGGGGTCCGGATGGCGTAAGAAAGCGGTTCCCGGATCTCTCCCGT
>PKRV01000777.1:228912-263798 GCA_003709505.1 Hyphantria cunea
AAAAAAAAAAAAGAAAAACAAAAAAAAAGGGACTAGATGGCGTTATGTGTTCAATGTCCAAAATATTTATTCACACTAACGTTGAAAATAATTATCCTTTTGATGTTTTCTAGCTGACACCAGTTATCGAGGTAAGTTATAGTTTATTTAAAGTACGTCAACGATTATAAAAAAAAAATTATAAAAGTGGGCAAAAAAAAATTTGAGTTATTTCAAAAACAATTAGAATTCTTCAAATGAAAGTTTTTTTAAATGTAAAATTATGTGAATAATGAATAACAATGTACCTGCTGCCAATTCGACTTCATCGACAGGTTGGTTTTCCATCTGGAACTTGTTTTTAATGATTTTTTCTAAACTATTTCTTATTTCACACGCCTGCAAATAGAAAGTAGTATATTTTTAACTTTACAATTATCATGTACCAGGCTTTGTCTTGGAGTAAAATGTGAAATCTTATTCGATAGTGAGTTTTCGGTTCGATACTTTTAAGGAATAGGGGACAAACGAGCCCACGTTCATGAACAAGTATAGGAGTCTCTGGTATCCTCACTCACTCTGTGTAACATAGCGCAGGCGTTTTTTCACGCCGGTTTTCTGTGAGACCGTGGTATCACTCCGGTCGAGTGACCCATTCATGCCGTAGCGTGATTGTCCGACGGTGGCTAATAAGGCTGGCTCCCGATAATCATTTCAAGGTGAACAAATTTGTTTACGCTGTCTCCCATCACGCTAAGGGCAACAGAGAACCCAGACCAGATTGTGCGGGCATTATCTATTTATTTATACTTCTGTATTGTTAATTTGCATGTGTTTCTATCGAGATATTGGAACTGCTGATCGTGAGGTCTTGGGTTCGATATCCGGGTCGGACCAAATATTTGTACGATCTGCAAATATTTGTTTCGGAGTTCGAGTGTTTTCTATGTATAATATGTATGTATCTACAAAAAAAAAGTATATATGTATTTATATCAGTTGTCTAGTACACATGGTACAAGCTTAACTTAGTTTGGGACTAGATGGCGTTGTTTGTGATAATTTTCCAAAAAAAATACTTATTATTTACATGTTTTAATTCTATTTATGCATATAGCTATCAGGAAAATCCAAATGATAAATTGGCTATGATCTTGTCTGGATTGGTATCACTCCGGTCGAGCCGGCCCAGTCATGCCGAAGCGTGGCTCTCCCAGCTATCGTGGTAACTATTTTTCGTATCAATACACTCGTAAATAATGTGGCTTTTTATTGATAAAAGAGTTTCAAAATCGGTTCAGTAGATCCGGATTACCACCAACGTCTCAATATTAATATAAAAATCAAACAAATTATTAAGTTTTTTTACAAATAAGGAGTAAGAAGATAGGTTAATAAAAAACGACACCGCAATATTAGCATAATATATTAGTTACTTATAAGGTATGTCACAGCGTGGCGACGCATACCGTGGCGACGATGTTAATCAACAGCGACATTAGAGATTTCACATCAAAAAACAGAAACAAAATTAGAAACCTGTAAATGCTTACCTTTTCCATGACTCTATAGTTGATATAATTCTTCTGGCACCAATCCTTACACATCTTCTTACATCTCTTCTCGTCGCTATGAGAAGATCTGATCTTGAGGTACGAGTCGAAAATATTTAAATACATGATTATATCTCCTTCAGCCACCTGATAAATTAAAATAGTTCATTTTGAATATCAACTCCGTTTTTTTAATATACCGCCATCTAGTGGGCGTTAGCTGAACTACACATTTACTAACTCTGCAGAATTAAGAACTTCTTTTGTGTAAAAGGTGCTCATACCATTTCAGGATGACTTAAAAAAATGCGAGTTTTATTTATGAGTTTATTACTCATAGACAAAAACTCGTCTAATTCATTCAAACGGGTAATTCTTGTATATAATCAACCGCTACAAGGATTTTTATCAAATTTAGTATTCAGAGAGCTTAGAGAGCTATAAATCGATCTAGTAAGGATTTACTTGTAGAAAATTAATTAAAAGGAAATAATACACATTAATATGACACGTGAATAAATTTTGAGGCACATTAAAATTAAATCGAACTCTGAGTAATTCGCCTAGAGCTCAATAGATGGCGCTGCTTGCTTACATTTAATATTTTTTATGCAAAGAGCATGCAGCAGGTGGGAGGTGACGTCCTGGCAAGTGACTAGCGGCGCTCATGGATACGAATCAAAGCTTATTGTCAGCCTTTGAGACTAAATTTAGACTGGATCGAGAGTAAAATCTTTCGGGAAAAATTGTTGGATTGGAATTGGAAAAATTATATATTTTCAAGGATATTTTCAAGGATTACAGTATGATAAAATTTATAATAACACTTATTAGTAGTTCGATATGTAATGTGCAATTTGTATTAAATATACGAAAAATACCCACTTCAAACTGATTCCTCCTCGTGACCCTGGCGGCGAGTCCCTCGGTCCCACTGCTGGGCTTCACGAACACGCTGTCCACCTGCAGCATGGCCGCTATACACAACATCTCGTCCATACACCCGTACTCGCCTGTCGAACAGAAAATACATCTAGTTTAAAGCTGTCCTCAGAGCTAAATCCTAGCATTTGCTTATTTGAATGAATAAAAGAAATTAGAATAAAATATACAGTAACCGGAGATAACCATAATTATTCATGATAATATTACAAATTCAAAAGTAACGATATAAGTGCGAATCGAATTCCTTAGAAAAAGCTCCAACATTTCTGAATGTTCTACGATGTTTTGATTTCTAAACATTGCAATGTCGTGAAATTCTGGCTAACAATTTAATCGCAATAACACTACAGAACTACAAGCTGTTGCTTCCGGCTCCGCTCGCGCGTGTAGGCTATCGCGGTAACTATTTTTCGTATCAATACACTCGTAAATGATGTGATTTTCTATTGATAGAATAAGTTTCAAATCGGTTCAATAGATCCGGATGACCGCCAACAAGCTAAGTCTTAATATTAATATCGAAAATCAAACAAATTATAGGGTTTTTTTTTTATAAATAAGAAGTAAAAAGATAAGCTAATAAAAATGACACCGCAATATTAGCATAATATATTAGTTACTTATAAGGTATGATATCGATGTTAAAGCCTAATTATATATTTCTTCTTCATACCAGACACGGATGTCTGATCCTAAACTAGGCAATGCTTTATTTTTATAGAGGGAAATTCTCTTGGATGTCCTCCGCTTCGGGGAGAGGGCGAAGGGGTCCGTTAGATTTTTACAGACTAAAACTCCCCGGTGGTTCGTCTCTCACCTACGCCAGGGATTACGGGAACTTAAAAGGCATTCGCAATTCCTGACTGGTGTCGGCCCGCTGGACCACATCTCGTCAGCGAGAGGAGTGACGCGAACTCCCCTCGAGACTTCAAAGGGGGCGCACGGGAACACTACGCGTCGCCACTTCGGGTCCGGTCAGTCGGGGAGTGACGAACATCTCCAAGTCCGCCGCACCTGGACCCAGTTAGGGGGGGGGGCGGTGGAGGTCAGCGTATGCCCCTACTCCGACGCCCGGTGCGCCTGCTGCTGACCGAGAGAGAGGTCAGAATCTCCCTTTCCCTTTCCGCAGCCTCCTTTTGCGAGATGACGGTTTCGCAGGAGGACTCCACCGCGTCCCGGGAGTCTTCGCCGTGGATCATAGAACGAACTAGGGGTGGCAGCGAGAGGTGGCCGCTCGCTGCGGAGATGAGCGCGCCACAGCTCGAGCACTGGTCGGGTGGCCTCGACGGTGACGAGGCCACCCGATCCTGAGCACCCTGAGTGAGATTCGAACCCAGAAGATTTTAATTCGCGGTCAGAATCCCTAACCGTGAGTACCGTAGATCGGTCACCCACTCTTCATGTTCCCCGTGACGTAAAATACAGGTACGTCACCGCTATGACACAGCGCGGCCCCACACAATGGCTTCAGAGGCAGTTCGGCGACCTGCAGGCCCGGAGCCGTGAGCCGCCCCGCCTTGTCGATGGTCTTCAACGCGTACAGCGTCTCCAGCCCCGCCAGGATACTCTTCGCCGGAGGAGGGGTCGGCAATGTGAACCTACAAAACACACGATACTTTTTAAATAAAATAATACCTCGTTAACACAGTGGTAGCGTACGCACTATTTGTGTATATATAAATAAAAGTATAATTGTATTTATGTCCGTTGTCTAATACCTAAAACAAGCTCCGCTTATTTTGGGACTATATGGTGTTGTGTAGTAGATGTCCGAAATATTTATTATTATTATTATTATAGTCGTATTACATAACTGGTAAAGTAATGTTGAAATTGTTGATAAAATTTGTCGTTTTTTTTTTTTTTACTTTTTTGTTTTGTGAAAATACCTGAGCAAGTTGTGTATGCCGAGAGCTTTGAGCTGCAGCAGCATCGCGCACAGGTCGCTGCGGCACATCTCCGGCGGAACTGACTCGGCCAGCCTCCCGTACTCTTCTTCCGTATACAGCCTGCAAACGAAACAATATATTTATAACGGCCGACTTACGAATACTGCCGTACGAACCCGCAAACATCTGCCTCAGTGCCCCGAGCGGTCGCCACGCCGCTTTCTAATGCGACAAGTGTCATGTGTTCAAACCCACACGGAACAACACTTTATGTTATTCACAAATTGTTGTTCTGAGTCTGGGTGGTGTTTTTCAGGTATGAGTTCTTTAAAAAAAGCAATATGAAAATGGAGTAAGTAGTAACCTGTAACACTTGCCGCGACTAGTCCTGCCGGCCCGGCCCGCCCGCTGTATGGCGTTATTCTTAGCGACGGGGGTCACGGCGAGGCTCTCCACGCCCACCACAGCATCGAAGTGCGGCAACTTGTGGAAACCGCAGTCTATTACTGCAAGTAAAAAATCTTTAGAATAAAATATTTAAAAAGAAAACTTTGTTGGCGATCTGTCTCTTCGACATCTTCAGTTTGCCTCAGAGGCACAGTGGTAGCGTATGCGACTGCCGTGCTTGAGGTCTCGAGTTCGATTCCCGAGTCTACCAAATGTTTGTATGAACTGCAAATATTTGTTTCGGAGTTTGGGTATTTCAATGTACAATATGTGTGTATTTACCTGTCTATCTGTCAATCTAGCTATAATAATACAAGCTCTGCTTAGTTTATCTTTTTTTTTTTAATCTTTAAAAGACAACTCTCGTTCATCGTGTCACGGGGATCTTTTACAAACATACATGAAACGGACACAAACAACAAAATTATGGATCACACAAAGTGTTGTCCCATGTAGGATTTGAAGCCACAACACTTGGCGGAGTAGGAAGCGGTGTGGTGACCACTGAAACCACTAGACCAACCGTGTAGTCTGTAGTTTGAAGCTAGATGGCGTTGTGTCTATTGTCCGAAATATTTATTATTATTATTATTTACTATCTTCATCGACTCGATCGGGCGTTATTAAGCTTTATGATTATAGAAATGCTTGTGGAGGAACGGGTAACATATTCCTCCAACTCAAAGGGAGGATCCTCCGACCAGGCGAGGTGATCATGCCTGGCGGGCCACTGCCCAACGGTTGATGTTGGGAAGTTGTATATATGTTAATCGGCGCGAGAACTTGTATTGCGCGATTTAGGATTGGTAGTTTCTTAGTTTTCTTCTTTGCTCCGTAGTTCGATGTTTCTTCGGTAGATGGCGCTGTTATATATTTTATGTTGTTGCGCTGTATGTGGAAGTCGCCACATGCTTAATAACAGTCCACAGTTCAGAAAATGGGGTCCTAAACGCTATGCTATGACAAACCAAACAAACCGAGTCGAATCTGTACTATGATAACTAAAGTTCTGATACACATACTTACATACATGATATTCTCCTAGCCGATTATGGCCACGGCAGCCAGTCTCAACGGAGACCAGCCAACTACGCAGGAGATATTATAGTACAGTACAGGTGCACTCTCTGTTCCATCTCTCTCATAATCTGATGGAACGATTAACCTGCACGACCGGCGATCAGACGCAGGGCCGACAGCTTCACGTGCTCTCCGAGGAACGGGGGCTTAGACCCCAACTTCTAAACTCCGAGCTGTTACTAAGCATTTCTATAATTATAAAAACTCAATAACACTTTTCGGCGAACCCGAGACCTCTTGATTGACAGTCGCATATGTCAACCGCTAGACCAATGAGGCAGTATACATAATATATACATAGCAGGGTAGTTGACTGTACCGTAAATAAATACCGATGTCTCCTTCATTAAAACGAATATTATAAAACACCTCAAAATATATAATCATTACAGCTTTCTATTTCTATTACAAATTTTAATCAAATAAACATTGATATACTGCTCAATTGAGTTGTCTAAAACAATGACGTCACAAGTTTGTATTTAATAGCTTTTTCATAGAAAGTTATCGTTTTGACAGAAAAATATTTTGACTAAGGTTGAAATAGATGGCAAACGAGCAGATGTGTCGCCTGATGGTAAGTGATTACCGCCGCTCATGGATACCCGTTACACCAAAGGTGTCACAATTGCCTTGCCGGCCTTTGGAGAGTTTAAGGCCTTTGAGAGATGGAGAGGAAGATGGGGGGTTAGGTATGGGCCTCCTGTATCCTCATTTGGTGAAACACAGCGCGAGCGCTGTTTCACACCGGTTTTCTGAAGGCACGGGCTCCGGTCGAGCCGGCCCCATCGTGTTGAAGCAACACATTACCCACGACCACGACCTCTGGGTGTGGCCCATCAGATAAAATTTGACTAAGTAACTTCAGATCAAAACTACTTCACATAGGCCTCTCTTTAGCAAAGAGGCTTTAACAAAACTTACCATAAACAATCCCAGGTACAGTAACACTGGTCTCGGCAATATTCGTAGCTAGCAACACCTTTCTAACATTACTATCCGTTCTCTGGAATACTTTGACTTGCTTGTAGTGTGGCAAACTCCCGTACATAGCGAGCACCAACATGTCCGCTGCTTTTATACCGGAGGGGAAATGGCTTCGATGCTTGTTTGAGGCATTGTTCTGGTCTGCGTATGTTTGGAGGGTTTCTTGGGCGGTTAGGATTTGTTCCTATAATGACGTTTAAGAGTGGATTGGTAAAAAATCTGTATTTGTGTCTAAAATCGAAAGTTCTTGGTAGATTTTGACAAAGCTTTTACATTCATTTATTATTTACTGCTAATATATCTTTCATACTTTCATTACTCCTTAAAATTAGTCGGGGAAAGCTACTAGTTCAACCGGTTTAGCCAAAATTACAATTATTCCACGGAACGACTGGCATCGGACCTCCGTAACCCTGAGGATGAAGTGAATTCGAAGGTTAAACTAGTTTTTAATACTTTTAAGGGCACTGACTTTGCAATAATGATTGTGATAGACGTTCAGAACAATCGAGACTTTACGTTTACGCTTTACGTCGTGGCGAGTGAGGCTCTACAACGGTGTGTCTAAGCGCAGCACATGTAAAACCTAACAACTGCTGCCAACGCTATTTGTTAAATTAGAAACTTATAAAGTTACATAAAATAGTGACAAGAAATTACCAATTACAAATTGTAACAATTTTTTTTTGATATTTAAAATCGAGAAATTGTTAATCATGAAAATTAACCAAATCCTCTTCATATTTAATGTTTAAATTTGTGTCATACTATAAGTCTATTAAATTATATGTCAAAAATTATTAAAATTCATTAAAATTATAAACTATAACCCGTCTAAATTGTTCAAACTCAAATAATAAATGATGTAGATTCTATAAAAGTAACCCGGCTTACTTCTCATAACATCAGCTATCTGTCAGTGAAAGTCCCATCAAAATCGATCCGGCCGTTTCAGAGATTAACCGGAAGAAACAGACAAACAAAATAATAGATTATTAGTGTATATAATGCTATATGAATTCCGTGAAATACTGTGAATTTAAAGTTACAAACAGATAATTTTATTTTATTATATAGATATTTTATGAGACACGCAAAGACCCACAACGCGCTTACACATGACTGCCTCGGTGGCTCAGTGGTAGCGTACGCGACTGCTGTCCATGAGGTCTCGGGTTCGAATCCTGGGTCGGACCAAATGTTTGTATGATCTGCAAATATTTGTTTCGGAGTTTGGGTGTTTTCTATGTATAATATGTATGTATTTACAAAAAAAAAGTATTTATGTATTGATATCAGTTATCTAGTACCCATAATACAAGCTCTGCTTAGCTTGGGACTAGATGGCGTTGTGTGTTAGATGTCCGAAATATTTATTTATTTATATTTATATCTCTCAGTTGTAGGTGTCTATGAGTAATGGTCCATCCAACCATCTTGTCCCCTATACCTGCTTTTAATTTCAGAAATGGTGTTACTTACTTGCGATGTAAGAAAGGCGAGAACATCACCGAACGGTTCGTTTTCATGTATTTTAATGACCGTGTCCACCGTGGCCTTCACGTAGTCTGGGACTGGCTCTGAAATATACAAACAACATTGGTTAGCTATAGCAATACTAGTTGTAAATATTCACGCGATTGAACCCGCGAAGAGAAACTATCGTTTGATTTATAATATATAATTATAATAGTCTAAAAAAACCTAAACAAAAAAAGCTAGCTTAAGTTACTCCTTATATCATTAGTTATCTGCCAGTGAAAGTCTAATTGAAATCGATCCAGCGGTTCCAGAGTTTGCCCAGAACAAACAGACAGATAGGCCAAAATTGAAAAAAAATGACATTCTGGTATTTGTATCATGTATTATTTTAATTTAGAATCAATTTGTGTATATCGGTAAAACGACATGCGACGAGTTGACTCATCGCTGTGAATTTGCAGAAGTGACGTCATCCCGCCACGAACGCCTATAAAAGCTAAAATTTTAAAAATAGCCCCTACATTTGTGTAGGGGTTTTGTTTTTAATTTTAGCTTTTGATCAAGTAATCATACGCCAAAAATGACTTACATCAATTAGCAATAGAGCATATACTCCTAATGCTGCACTGATATTATTAAGCAAACATAACTAATAACCATCGCTAAGAAATTGGCTTTCAAATGAAATAAAACCGCATCGAAATCGGTCTATCCGTTTGAGAGCTACGCTGCCACAGACAGGCACACACATAGGCATCGCAGTCAAACTTATAACATCCCTTTTTTGCGTCGGGGTTAAAAAGCGCTGCACCGGAGTGGCCATTAATTTGTCTGCGTTCGGACGGCAAACATCTAATTTATTATGAACTATTCTTTGTATTCTATCCTAATTAAAAGTGAGTTTTGGTTGAATTTAAGTTTATGGTTTACTTCTGAAAATGGAATACCCCAATAATAATGATCCAAATGAAGTCACGACGAAAGATGTGACGTCATTTTTAAAAACAATACTGTGCTTTGTGCCTGTATTTTCGACTTATCTATTCATATATATATATATATATATATAAATGAATCCCTATTCCCATTGGTGACGCTATCACGCGTGAACGGCAGGACCAATTTCGCTATATCTTTTAGTATTTGACTGCTATAGTATATATATATTATCACGCTAAGACCAACAGGATCCTAGCATCGATGAAAAATATAACAAAAACAGGGAAAATTCATTCCTTTTCAGTCACGCTGTCAAAGTTGCACGGGTTAGTGTAGTATATTTTCCGTCAGGAATCCGTGCAAAGCCGGGGTCTTGTTGCTAGTATATATATAAATTATTCAAAATTAGCAACAATTACAATCACTGCTGTTTACCTTCTGAGTAAAATAAGTCGATGGGATGCGTTCTGCCCTGCATGGACATTATAACAGAGGTGCTGGATTTGTCGCGCTCCTTGCTGTTCAAGTTGAAGAAGTCTCTAAGGAAATCCGCGTCCATTGTAGCTGATGATACCACTAACTTTAGGTTCTTGCGTTTCTATAAATTAAGAACAAGATTTAAGGCGAAGATCCTTATGAAAGATGTTTAAATATATAAGGATTTTAGCCGAGGCTCCGCCCGCCTGTGTGTTTAGACATAGCAAAGTATATGGATGCCAAATTTGATTCAAGCAAAAAATTCTGATCATGAAGCTTTCATGGTCAGAAATTTTTGCTGTCTTATTCACAATCACTTTCATCATGAAAGAAGAGATGTATAAAATGATGTGGCTAAGACTAATCTATTGACACCACTCACATATAAATACGACGAGCCGTTTAGGCTCTAGGGCGTGCCAAGGAAATATACATAAGACACTGGCAAAACATAAAACCCTCCTTCTATCGCAGTCGAGTAAAAAGGGACTTAATTCAATAAATACTATGCAACGATTGCGATAAATTATTATTTTATGAATCACGCTAAGTTAATGTATGCATTTGTAACACACAGTGAATATATGGCTTAGAACTTTGTGTTGAAATGATATAAATTCCGTTTTAACACTCATCATCAGGAAGCATCCTACGATTAATGTCCATATCAGAAATTAAATAGGTTCAAAATCAATAAAATTTCTAGCAAATCGGTATGTCTTCGCAAAATACTTTACAAATTGCTCTCGAGTCCTCCAGCTGAGTGGATCTTAAATTGGTTGTTTTCTAACCTTAATAATTTTCTTCAACAACCCCATCAGTACATCTGTCATCTGTGACCTCTCATGGACCTGAAATAATATCAAACATAAACACATAAGTGCAGGTAACAGTTGGCTTAATAGATATTTTTGAGTCAAAAATTATTACTCATTCAATGCGGAATTATTGAGTTTTAAAGCATACACAAACTTACTTTACATAATTTTCATATTTTTGTGACAACACCCGCAACATATATCCCGTGTTACGGAGGACTGTATGACATTGACATGACATTTGACATTTAAAAAGACAACTCCCGCATTAGGAATATACATTCCTGTGTCGCGGGGATCTTTACAAACATACATAAAACGGACACAAGGTACACCCAAACTTAGAACAACAATTTATGGATCACACAAAGTGTTGTCCCATTTAGGATTTGAACCCACAACACTTGGCGCAGTAGAAAGTGGTGTGGCGACCACTGAAACCACTAGGCCAACCGTGTAGTCAGAGTGAAGTCATATTGACATACACGACATGGGCACAAAGAACACTTAGACTCACAACAACAATTTATGGATCATATAAGGTGTTGTCCCGTGTGGGGTTTGAAACTGCAACACTCAGCGCAGTAAAGAGCGACGTGGCGATCACTTAAACCACTAACTGTTCTGGCCATCCTTCAGTCAATTATTATTTAGATTTAAAACTTTATTATTTTATTCCTGACATGCCTCAATAATTTCGACAATCTTACCCCTGTTATTTCAGCAGGATCAAATTACAGTTGGCTAAATTTTAATATCTTTCTAATCTAATAGATTTTAACGAGCAATTCTTTATATATATATATGTATAAGAACTGTGGGAATTACCGTGTGAGAGCCATGCTTTGGCACAAATAGCCGGCTCGACCGGAGTGTTACCTCGGCCTCACAGAAAACCGGTGTGAAACTGCGCCTGCGCTGTGTTTCACCAAGTGGGTGAGGACACCGGAGGCCCACACCCCAATCCCTCCCCCCATCTCTCAAAGGCTGGCAACGCACATGTGACGCCTCTGGTGTTGCAGGTGTCTAACTGCTTACCATCAGGCGATATGTCTGCTCGTTTGCCAACTTATTCCATAAAAAAAACTTAATAAAGGAAATGGCTCGTACGATTTTCTTGAAATTTATCGTTTATCGCCTGTTGGTTTATCGCCCACTGTATACTAAATACAGGAGGCGATAAACCGAACTAGCTAGATTAGTAAATTACAGAAAGGATAGAAAAAATGTCGGGAAAAGCTCGGTGTATTTATCTATTTGATTTAATTAATGTGTATTAAAAGCAATAATTCCTTAATTATTCACTTATATATATATTTTTTCTTTTCACACAAGAACGGTTGCCTGGCAGAAACTTTTATTGATATGTTCCTCTGCGTAAACTGTATTATCTGGTGCACGATAAACTTTATTCAATTCTATTATATATGTATTTGTACCTGATCGAGATATATGCACCTATTAAAATGTATTGATTCCTTACCTCATCAAGAACAATGCAGGAATACTGCATAAGAAGTGGCGACGCGAACATTTCACGAAGCAAAACTCCTTCTGTCATGAACTGAAACAAAAGCGTTACATAACACAATTAACAATACGCATTTGTATAGAGTTTAAACTTCACTATATACAGACAATCGTGTTATTCTTAACAATAATTATAAAACTTTATAACGATGTGATGTTGATCGTTGTATCTTTCTAACAAAATCCACCCGGGGCCAAGCTACTGCATTCTGTATCATCAGCTATTTGCAAGTGAAAGTCTCGTCAAAATCGGTTTAGTCATTCCAGAGATTACCGGGAACAAACAGACATACAGATCGGCCAATTAAATTTTATGATTATTTTGTGAAAAGCTGTTTATTTCAAATTACATACAGACACTTCAATTTTATTTATATAGATGACGGCCATGGATACATAATGCACGGATGGCGTAGTGGCTAAGGCGGTCACCTTGTGGCTTGTTAGTGTTGTGGATACAATCTTAGGCTACTTTTTTAGATTAATCTCACCCCGCGGCGTTGTTCGCACTTGTTATTGTGTAGGAACAATCGTGGGTAATCCCAAGGGTTTAGTTAGCCATATAACAGTCGACCAGTCCACTGGCCACTTACCACAATTTCAGTATCAACGCTTCTCTGACTGGTCATGGCGGCCGCGTAACCAACATTTTCACCGAGATGCTCACCGCGCTCTTCTGCGACTCGACATGCGAGGGACACAGCAGCGGTGACCCGCGGCTGGGTCACGCACACGCGGTGACCGATTTCGTACAGGTACTGGAAATAACACGAATATGATTTATTTCATTAAAACACTTCTATACCAATACGGGTAGGAAACACGGTTGCTGGGACCCTTATGCCGTCTGTATGGACTATTGTCCTTTCTTCAAAAGACCAACGTAGACCCAATACTGTACCCGCATAGCTTTAAATTTATCAACGGACGTAGAAACATCACCTCTGTTGTTTTTTTTTATAAGACGACTCCCGCATTAGGAATATACACTCCTGTGTCACGGGGATCTTTACAAACATACATGAAACGGACACAAAGTACACCCAAACTTAGAACAACAATTTATGGATCACACAAAGTATTGTCCCATGTAGGATTTGAACCCACAACACTTGGCGCATTAGGAAGCGGTGTGGCGACCACTGAAACCACTAGGCCAACCGTGTGTTCAAATTTGTATTGGCATTTCTTCCCAGAGCGAGTATTAGGAAATGCCGGCGCTTTCTACCTTAAAATTCGACGTGTAAAAATATCTATAAAAGATTTACGTACAAAATGTATAAATTCAAATTCAAAATCATTTATTCAATTAAGACATTAAGTGAAATTTATGAACGTTAAATTGAAGCTACAGATAAAATCATAGATCGACACAAACAGACGCCAGATGTACTCTATTGTCAAGGTGAATTAGGTGAAAACACCAAAATTTACTGCCTGCCTGTGTCGACCCATAACTTCCAGTTTCCAAAATGCGTAGGGCCTTATAAGAATACATACTATAAAGAAACTCATGGCCACATCTATTAACCCATTTACACCAATTAATATAGTTTAAATTTTAGGTTAAAAATAAAGACAAAATCATGAAGAGTTTGGTGTTCATAATAAGTAAATAAGTATAGCCTTTTTTATTATTTAATAGGGGGCAAACGAGCAGACATGAATGGAACGACGACATGTTCACAATATGAAGCGTGGCTCTCCCACGTAAAGATACGACAGTAAATTTGAATAGTTGAAGCGATGCATGTGCAAATAACTGTATGTTTGATTACATCGTGCAAAGCGTGGATAGTTTTAATTATTCACGTGTTGGCGAAACTGCGATGGAGGTAGCGATCATACCACACCCGGTGAGCGTAGGAGATGTATTATATTTAAGACAATATACTGGTCTATATTTCTAGTGTTTGTGGTACAGCAGTGGTAGTGACCCTGACAGCTGAACCGGTGGTCATGGGTTCGATTCCCACCTAGGACCAATAGATGACCACGTTCATTTGTTATCTGAATGTAATTTTCTGTATATTGTATTTAGAAATATTTAGGTATTTTGAGACTCACGACTTTGACACATTTACTACTTCCTTTTTAGGGTTCCGTGCGCGAAGGTCTCGTTTTGCCCTTGCCCTTCTAAAACAGACAGATGGACAGCGAAGTCTAAGTAATAAAAAAAAAAAAAAAAAAAATAGCCTTTATTTCCTGTAACCTGCTTTAGACTTTTTTCTTCTTCTTTCTTTCTTCTTCTTCTTTTTTTTAAATTAAAAATTAATTAAATGATATCTGATCAAGTAGCATTATCGGCAAACAGGTCAGGTTGTCTTCTGACATCTGATTCTAAGTAATAGGAATTACTAAAACTTCGCTGTCTGTCCGTTTCACCAGGCTGTATCTCATGAACCGGGATAGTTAGACAGTTGGTAGTTAGATTTTTAAAGATGATGTATTTCTGTAACCGCTATAACAAAAAATACTAAAAAAAAACAGAATAAAATAAATATTTTTGGGGGCTCCCATACAAACAAACGTGATTTTTTTCTCGTTTTTGCTCGATATTGATAGTTAACGGCAACAGGTAGATGCTTGAAATGAATATATTATAGTTCGGAAATCTTCCTGCGTGAGTCCGACTAGCACTTACCCGATTTTGGTTGTATAGCGAGACTTATTTCTAAAAGGTTACGACACCTTCGATTATCCGACGTATTGAACCAAATCGTGTCCTTTCAAATAAATTATTGTTCAAAAGTCCCCCTATACAACAAAAACTACATTAATGGCAACAGCTTGCATACTGTTCATCTTTCATATAATACTAACACTATTGTACCCGAATATCTGACTTTTAAAAAGAGTGGCCATGAGTTTCTTTGCCAGTATTCTTCTTATCAAGCTCTACGCACTTTGGAAACTGGAAGTTATAGATCGACACAAGCGGGCCCTACATTATGGTGTTTTCACCTAATCTACCTTGACAATCCAGTACATGATGTGCCGTCTGTTTGCGTCGATCTATGATTTTTAACTGCAGCTTTAATTTAATGTTCATAAAGGTCACTTAGTGTCTTTATTGAATAAATGATTTTGAATTTGAATAATAAATACGTTTATCAGTCAAAGTTCGGCCAAAAATCTTACGGGAATGTGTGAAAATTGTGTGTATTTATTATTATTATAATGCAAAAATGTAGAAACAATTGCTCTCAAACTATACATTACCGAAATATGATATACTAACCAACTTCCAGTAGTATAAAGTTTACTAGAAGTGATTAACATAAAAAAATATTTTAAATACAATTTTGTATTATTTCTTAATAAAAACAATAACTTTAAGCCCTTTCATTTGATACACATATTAGGTGGGTTGTTCAGATATATGTACGCCGCAATTTTGTTACGGCGCCCATTTCGGATTAATAATAACACCAATCAATAAAAAATAACTGCATTGTCATTAGAACTAAAGGTATATTTCAAATTTCAGCTCAATCGGATCGGGAAGTGGATCAAATCTAACTTGCAAGATTTGATTACAGACAAACATCGAGACAGGTGAAACTCAATAAAAGCTTGTAATAAATTAACTTACACCTATTTTTAACGCTCAACGCGTCATAGCAACAATACTTTGTCACTCATACTAATTAATTACTCTGGTCATGAAACAACTGGTATATTATTAAAACGGTATTTTTTAATTAAAACAGAGTTTGCTGATGTCATTTCACCAATCCCATGACAGGTATACCATAGGAATAATGATGTGGGTACCTAATTAATATAATTAAGATAACCTGGTTTACTAATGTGAGTATTTCGAGGGCACCCGAATAATTTCGTACTCATTAGGGCTCATTTATCTAGGGGTGAGGCTTAGTTCCTCGTCAGTGTCAGTAATTGAGTTTAGTCCGGCATCGTGTTAATAAAAATGTTTTTTTTAATGAAAATTAGGGCAAGCGAACAGACAGTTCAATTATGCAAAAGGCTTTCAATCAGCCGCCATAGCATGGGTCACCTTGATGCATTGGCTGCATTAGCAATGAGTATGCTGACTATCACTCTCGGTTTATGCTCATGCTTTCTATCAGGTACAGTAGTCAGTTAAGCAGACTCAAATTTATATAAAAAAGGTTTGTCAGTGAGTGACTATCACCCCATGCGGCGCAATTTCCCCCAGAATTAACATAAAAGGACTTTGGGCGCAACAACAAATGACACAAAACAAACACATTATACTTAGTCTGGCTATAAATACTGTTAGATACAATTAAAAATAAACAAAATATTACTTTCAATTTGGAATCTGACATTTCTATACGATTGTTCATTGTGTTTACCGATCTTCGTGTCAATATTTTGTAAAATATTTTGTGATGTTAAAATGGCGTGGCGTGATATAGAGAACCGAATCGCTGTGATTGCATTACATAAAGTAAGTATTAACCAAATCTTTGTATACCGGGCTATCGATAGTTACAATGAAACCTCCTCTGTTTGACAGAAAATTATCTAGACGTCCACGTAGTGTTCATACGAAAAAGGTGATCAAAAGATTTCGAAGCAATCCTGTCCGAAAGCAAAAATTTTATCGCAGGCGATGAAAATATCACCTAGAACCATGTCGCGTATTTTAAAAGACGACTTAGTACTTGTAGCCTATAAGAATCGCACTGGTAATTTTATAGCTGATAATTTAATAAATAATAGGGTAGTAAAATCTAAACGACTACTCAAGCGGTACGCAAAATTTATTACATAACCAAACCTCGACATGCTGCATTGCTGCTGCTGCTGATTGGTAGTTTCTTCGTCGTAGTTCGATGTATCTTCGGTAGATGGCGCTGTAGAATATTTGTGTAGCGCTGTATGTGGAAGTCGCCACACGTACAGTAAAAAGATTATGTTTCTCTTTGTAACAATATTTATGGCAAGATTAAGTAAGTCCGCTCATGAGGCGCTCATAGCCCAGTTGCACTCGGTGATTAGAAACAATCAGCGAGGGTAAGCAACGACGCCGTGGTCAGTACCTGGATGGGTGACCGCTGGTGGCATATTACCATGAGCGTCTCCATGATTCGAAGGTCACGTTAAGCAGTCCGTCTCGGTTGCTATCATAGGATAACAGTCGTGTTGCTTAGTTGGAGGTCTTTGAGCGGCTTCATAACATCCAACGGTAAGATTACGTAGCCACTACGTTGTCTTGCCACTTTCCAAACCGCACTAGGACACCATTGAGACGTATGGCCTTTACCCTCTCCTGGAGGGGACCGAGCCGAGCAATGGGACATGGCGGGTTATTGATTGAAGTAAGTCCTGTGTGGGACTCCAACCCATGACCTCAGGTTTACCGATCAGGCTCAGGGTCACTAACTGTTAGACCAAGAGGCAAGTCAAGTCAATATATGAGTAACTTTAAGCATTTTCGTTGCCATAGTCCAGGTTAAATCACAGCGGGGTCATAGGAGTCTTACGCCCGTCGTCTTCCAAATGGAGGGCATGATCCAAAAAGCAGACCCTCGTAAAAAGAAGAAAAAAATATATTAAATCTAGTTTGGGATCAAACGCTCGCGAGTGTAATATGACAAGTAAGTTTATTGCAAGTACTTTTTAAACTTTTACGTTCAAGAACATACTATTAGCGTAATTATTGCGAAGGTTTGGATCCCCATACATAAATATCTTTGATCTGACTGACAGCTAGACATGTTTGTGAGAGCCACGGCCAAACATATACATAGGTAAACATAATTATAGTGTTTGTTTATCTATGTTCGAAACACAAACATCTATCATAAATAATGTTACGTGTACTATTTTGAGCTAAAAGCCCTAATTGTATCGACAGAAATAACTAAAGTTGCTTTGATTTGTAACTATGTATTCTGTATTTTTATTATAAAAATAAAATTGAAGTTTTTGTTATTTATTTCAAATTGATAGCTTTTCACTAAATGCATATGAAATTATGAATAGGTATATAGGGTACCTTTACATCAAAATATTGCTTTTTTTAAATTTTCATCTGTCTGTGGAATGGCAGAACCGATTTTGACGGGACTCTCACTGACAGGTAACTGATAATGTAAGAAGTTACTTGGGTTATTTCATTTAACTTGGCCTCTCGGGTATCATCGCGGGATTCAGCTCACTGTAAAGTATAGAATGCTGAAAATCCTGCAGAAGCATTATTGTACTTTCACGGCATAAGGGACAAAAGGAGCTGGTGGGTCACCTTCAGTTTCAGATTTAAGATACGTTCCTGTCTTTTGAAGTATCACTTCCTCGAAAAACAGGATTAGAGGATGTTTGAGACACGGGTATTTTGATAATAGACTGAGCTCACTCGTCGAAAGTAAGGTAAGATGTTTAACATCTTCTTGCTCTGTTAGAGCGTGATAGTACTCGAGTCAAGGCGGCCCCTGTAAGGGCGGAGGACCACATGGGCTACGCAAATGACATAGCATAAGTACACCGTAACCGTAACTCATTCCGAAAAATACCCAAGGGAATAAAGTTTCAAGACCAACTTACCGTCCTTGTAAGCGAACACCAATATACTTGACAGGTTCATAAATCACTCGTTTGATAACATCCTTAGTTAGAAACTAGTCCAGTCCGAGGACGCT
The DNA here is from genome assembly GCA_003709505.1 of Hyphantria cunea. NCBI lineage: Eukaryota > Metazoa > Arthropoda > Insecta > Lepidoptera > Erebidae > Hyphantria > Hyphantria cunea. The sequence goes on from PKRV01000777.1 coordinate 247,671, forward strand.
ACGCCTATATAAAGTCTAGTTATATTTAGCCAAGCTCAACCTGTTATGGGTATAACTCAGCCACCTAGCACCGCTAGTAAAACGTACGTGGATTGTCATACAAAGGTAGATAACCCTTATATACAACAGAACGAAGATATTTTTAGATGTGAAGCAAATGACTTAGAAGCGAATAATTATATAATAAAAGGTTTTCATTCATTTTATTGATTCATGATTCCATTATTTGCAGACTCGTTGGTCTAACGTTTAACAAATACGAATGCAGATCTAGAGGTCACGGATTCGAAACCCAGTCCGGGCACGAAGTGATATTGAGTTCTTCTCATACAATAGATATACATAAAAAAGCTCGAAGGAAGTTGGGGTCTGACCCCCGTGCCTCGGAGAGCACGTAAAGCTGTCCTGCGCCAGATCTCTCCCCGATCGTGTCGTTAAACCGTCCCACCGGATTATAGGAGGGAGGGAACAGAGAGTTGCACCAGTGTTTGCACACATACTTGTGCACTATAATATCTCCTGCGCAGTTGGTCCCCGTTGAGACTGGCGGCCGTGATCGGCTAGAACATTTTTACCATTTAACATTTATAAACCATTTTCTATTTCAAAAGTTGGACTTCTCGTTTGGTCCCGCTTATATAATAACAAAAAGACTATTATCTAAATATAAAAAGCTAGAATAGAATCAATTTATTGTAATGTAGTATAATTGTAGTCATAATATGATATTTATACCACAAGTTTTAATCGAATTACACTGATGGTAATCACGGGTCTGATTTCAGCAACTACCCGCAGTCTTTATTATTTTTGTTTTGTTTACTATTTGTTTGTAATAGACGTCACACTGACCATTAGTACATCCCAATATGATCATAGGTTTTTATAAAAGAGCATGCTACCACCTCAAAGGTCAATATTCCATTTAGGACTGGGAGTGGTAGACATTTACTACCTATTGGAGTACGAGTATTGTCTACAAGACCTTAAAATATCTAAAGAATATTTGAATGCTGCCACTACTTTTTTTACGGTCCGGGTGAGACCTGTGTGCACCGTAAGGATGCCCCAAAGAACCGACAATTTCTCGCACACGTTTATTCTCCATTATGAAATTGTCGGGCACATTTTTACAAAAAACGTTGCGTTTATTTATTTTGCCAAAGGGTCCCATATTCTTGTACGCATACGGGCCTCAGCATAGTTTAAAGCGCCCCTGTAATTTTCATGATACACCGTGCTTTATCAAATAAAGTACAATTACGGACCTTATCATGATTTACGCTTTCATTCAAGCAATCATACAATAAAATGAGATTATATATGAGATTAGGCTTTTCCGTTAATGCTAAATGGTTATTGGAATGCTTTGATTCAGATAAGCACTATTTTATTACATTGTCTGCATGTACTTATAAATTTACTAAAGACATTTTGACGTGTCTATGTTGGTAATACCTGTTTATTTTGGATCTAACGGGAAACCTTTTTCAAGGAAAACTTCATGCCATTACTAAATTAGGAGTCACGCTTTATTAGTAACGCAAGGGGACTTTACCAGTACCAGTTTTTTAGGCAATCGTTGAGGGTGAGGAGTGATAGATAAGTTAAACCATAGACTACACTCCTACAAGACTCTACGAGGGGGTTGTGGGGTCCATGGCCTTTTATGGGGCCCCGGTGTGGGCGAAGATCCGAGGGCCAGAAAGATCGCGTCATTGCGACGACCGCAATGAGTTTTGGCCATCAAGATCATAAGGGAGTACCGCCCGATCTCCTTCGAGGCGGCCAGTCTCCTGGCTGGAACTCTTTACCAGTGGCGCAGGAAGGCGCGGGAGTTAGGTAAGAGCCCTAAGACTCGAGAAATCGATGATCGGAAATCCCAACTCCGCCATGACCCAGTGAAGGAATGGAACGAACGACTTGGGCAACCAAGCGGTGGGCACGTCGTTATTGCGCGCCCTTTTCTGCACAAAATAGGAACACGAGGGTTCCTACACAGAAGGGGCCACCTACAAACAGTGGATAGCCCGAGGTACGTCGGGGTTCCAGGGTTTTCCTTCCTAGGATGCACCTGGTTCCCGGCTCCTAGCACCCGCGATGGCATGCGGTTTTAGTCGGTTCGAGTACGATATACGTAGGTGGTATCTGAGGGGATTTCCGCACGAGAAAAAAAAAGCGTACACTCCTACACTCTGACTGAGTCCAAACCGTAAAGCTTATGATTTTAGGCGATCAATCACCTTCAAAGTGCAGTCCATTACTAAACATAGGTTTCTCCTAAAATGTGTTATAATCCTCGATTCTCTCTTCCATATTGATCACCATCAGGTTTAGCCGTTTGATGATTGCGTTGTGTTGACTGCTGTAGAGAGCAACATTTAACTTCACTTACTTACTCTAACTCATATTTGTAGAGGTTTCTGCTAAAATCATTTGTAAATATGTTAAAAAAAGTAACCGTGACACAGATCGCCTGTTGTTCGACTTCTAACTACAATTCAAATGGCAACCAAAGAATTAGTTTAACCAATATTAAAAAAAGGTATATTTTCTTCACATTACAGTTCAATATCAATAAACACATTAACTCTGCGTTAAGAATAGTATTAAGATGTGGTTTCATTGTGCATCTTCAACCGCGATAAATTTTTCGGACTGATCCCGCCGCTTTCCGCCATCGTCCTACGCGACAATTTCTCCCCCATCATCTAGATGGTTGTAGTGCAGTGGCAGTCCAGAATTGTGCGCTTTTCCAGAAACTTTCTACCTCGTACAACAATACTGCTGAGTAAACTGTCGCCTGCGGTATTCCAGGACCAATACGGCCTTCAAACCTTTAAGAAAAGAACGTACTCCTTCTTAAATGAAAGCAACAAGCTTGTGCCGCCTCTGGTGTTGCGAGTGTCCATAGGCAGCGGTTATCGCTTACGATTAAGCGATACGTCTGCTCATTTGCCACCTATTCCATAAAAATATAAGAATTATTTTCAGCCAAAGCAAGAGTACCTCGAAACAGTGTTCACAATACATTGACTAGAAGTAGCAAGAAAACCCATACGCGTCTAATCGCTAATGGCATTGACATTATCATTAAAAATAAATAATCTAAAATTCAATCTTTACTACTGTCGTTACTCATAAAATTTTCATAAAATTTTGGTCGATGGGTAATATGGATTATGTGGAGTTTTGTTGTAAATACAACTTTAGAGATGGCTGAAGTTTTCAATGAAGAATTTCCATTTGAACTGCAAGGTTATTGTTAAAAAAATAAATTAATAAATACATCGGACATCTAACACTCAACGTTATCTAGTCCTAATCTCAGCAAGGCTTGCGTTATAGGTACTAGAAAAATAATAAAAATAATTTGTATATAGACAGGAAACACACAAACTCTGTGCAAATCTTACAAATATTTGGTTGAAAACCGGGCATCGATCCAGAGACCTCAAGCCCAGCAGTCACATAGGCTATCACTATGCTCTCGTGGCAGTCAATTGCGAATACACTTACATTTGTCCGACCTAAGAAACGGACCCGAGAACTTGAACAAGTTACTACTGTACCACCAAAGCAGACAAATAACTTTATTTCGAACACGACACACATGACATCACCAGTCTTTACCAGTCCACTGCTGGACTTAGAAAAGAGGCTTTGACTTACTATATATTTACACCGTGGGAGAACCGGCCGAATCAACCGGAGTGATACCACGGTCTCACAAATAACCGGTGTGAAACAGCGTTTACGCCGTGTTTCACCGAGTGACTATTGATACCGGAGACCCATATACCCCAACCCCTACCCCTTTCCCTCTCCCTATCCCTCAAAGGTTGGCAATACACCTGTGAGGACTCTGGTATTCCGGGTATCCATGGGTAACAATAATCGCTTACCATCAGGCGATCTCTTTCGATACGTCTGCTCGTTTGCCCCTATTCTATAATAAAAAAACTATACTAAGCTCGCCAGACGGGTTGGTTCAAGTTTTCTTTTCTCTTTTCACTATTAGCAATCTTGCGCAGTTTGATTACTTAGTCGGCTCTACGTCACCCCATGGGGTGAATAGCGATAGTGACAATCCGTATTCGTGATCCGTCACCGGTGGGAGAACTAGTCACCAAACAATTGTTTATAATCGAGGTATCTTGTATTGTTTAACATGAGGTCAAGGATCACAAATGTCCCTAATGGGCTGTAACGAATAGACGAACAAACGCGTTTTGAGACAATACTTACAATTGTCATTCTTTTAATACAACCTTTGCTTGAATGCAGTACTGTTGATTGTATTCTATAATGATACTAGCTTTTGCCCGCGGCTTAGAGAAGATATTTTCATCCCCTATTTTACCCCCATGTATGGGTGGCATTTACAAACTTCCTTTCTTAGTGTACTCACGTAATGATATAAAGAAACTACATGCAAAATTAAAGGGTTCTTAGATCTCTGGGTATCTTAGTCAGTCAGTTCCACTTTTATATATATATATACATATATATATATATAGATAATGTTATACAAAAGTATGGTTCTCACTCAACTGTTCTCAAACTAAACATAATGATAACTATGACTTATTCTATAAAATGGTATTTTTTTTCAATGGCAGAGAAGGAAATAACTGACTTTGGATGGATGCGGCGGCGGTCACCTCCGATCTATACAAGTTATTTCTATAAAATGTGAGAAAAAGTAGGAATGACCTTGTGTCTTGCTATTCAATGCCAAGACGTGACACCTGCCGTTAATATATTTAGTAAAAAGACACTAATTCAATTTAGTTTGTTAACTAACTTAAAATTGACAAATCTTTGTGAGAAGCACAGCGAACAAGATGATCACAAGAATTTCATCTCACTTATAATAACTTATTTTAAACTCTCTAGTTGCTTAATCGATTCAACAAAATAAAAGTAATTGTCACTCGTCGCCTCGCTGACATTTTATTCCGTTATATGAAATGGAGTTGTATGGTGAAGAACATTAGGCTGAATTTCAATTGTTTCTGATTTAGTCTCTTCTCGGTCACTCCGTCGGCTAATTTCTGCGACTAGCTTCCTTTAAAAATATCGTTGCAAAGTCGAAGGCAATTATTACATTTTTTTTTCAACAGAGTATCCTGCTGTTGCTTCTGTACCGATCTTAAAAAAAAATCGATTTAAATTCGAATTGAAGTCCTGGAAATCTCCATTTCGTAAAATTTAATTTTTTGTCCCTAAAATTACTCTTATAGTTTTATAATGTATTTCAAATATTTGGACTTTACCAGCTGCATAATATAACCAATCACAAGGGTTTACACAAAATAAAATTCATGATTTAAACAAAATTGTGCTAGGTTCCCATAGAGGATTTGTTTAGAATTTTCGTCCACACTGATCCCCCAGGCATTTTTTTTCTTCCATATAAATCCCCCCGGCTAATCTAAGCAGGGGATCCAAGTGGGCGGAACCCAAAATTGTTCCTACTATCAAATTAGGTGTAACTTTTTTGGTTTTTTGACGACTGCCACATTGAGAGATCTACCGAAGACACGTAACAAATCCAGACACTCTCTTATCGATTAGCATATATACAACTTCTCAACATCAACTATTGTGATTCGTATGTTGGTGGAGGCTCCATAGGTTTTTAATTAAAAAGCGGTCAGATTATTAATCTGGATATAAAATAAAAATGCAAACGGTATAACATAATTCATATTTATAATTCAAATCGTTGATGAGATATTACAATAAAAACTAAACTTAAAAATACAATGACATGTATAGGCACATTGCTACGTCTCACTTAAAACTATTCATATTTAACGACAAATAAATACTCCAATCTTCAACATACTCTTCTTACAAATCTACACAATTACAAAGTAAGTAAACTACCCGCATTTATAAACAATCACAGATATAAAAATTAAATACGAATGACTTAATCCCAAGATATGATGGCATTTATTACTTATACCAATTACCAATATCATACAAATTGACAATAGCAACTAACTTTTTTTCTACCCACAAACAGAAAAAGTACCGTACCACCAATTTCTTGAACTAGTTCATAAAATATAACTTCATTTAGAAGAGGATAGATAAGTAAATAGACAATACTACTAGATACTTGACTAAAGATTCTCTTAAAAATACCAACTTATCCACAAAAAAATAGGAACCTATCAAAAAACATAGAATATAAAAACATGTCTCACAAGACACCAAAAGTAGTGAAATCTAATTGTTACTTAATTAGATAACTAACGACATTTGACAGTAACCGTTTGTATGATAATCTCTTCAACAATAACAATTAGTTAATAATCGTAAATAGCAATGTTTATATACATAAAGACTCGCTATTATCCTTATATTGTGATGTGTAATAGCCAAGTTATTCTCTTTAATAAAGAATTAAATACATTATTATAATGAATTTCAGTGTGTCATTCATATTCTTCACACTACTTACGAGTTTTAAAAAAGTTAGTTGCTAATTTCGGCACAATCCCAGCCAGTGAACACAATAACTCGCGGGTCAATTAATGTCGTCCACCGTGTATTAAATCTATTTCTTACGTACATAAATAGAAAAATACATCAACAAATGTAATCGTACTTAACACATTTCAATCTAACAACATTTATATATCAGCACTTAACAACAATTGCAAGAAGGTGTTTCTGTAAGCATATCTAAATACATTATCACGAGTACCCTCATGCAAGTGTTTGTAAATAACTGCAACCAACAACTTCCTACACCAAAATCAGTCAAAATCTAGCGTTATGTTTGTTACTAATTGCCAGAACAAATTTTTGGCACCATGATTCCTATCAAAAATCTATAAAGGCATAGCAAACGCCAATAATAACAAGGAAAAAGTTATCCTTATACAAAATAAATATCAGTTTAGTTATACAGGTCTGCTAAATAATTAACGTTGTGATACATTTGCAACACTAAACAGGATAATTTGAGACATGCATTAATACACCCATGTCTTTTGTTCCGATCAGGATAAGCAGGAATGATAGACCGCCATTTGCCACGCTTCTAACATACAGCTCACGCCTCTGCCAAGTCGCTGATGCTTATAGTCTTACAAAGCTCAACCGCACCGGTTCAAATTGGCTATTTTTTATCAGAAAAATAACACAAACTTTGACCCAATATGTTTTAAAAAAGACTAACAAGTAGATTTCTGTTTTTGTTTAATAGTTAAACATACAGAATTAGATTATTTAATTACTATTTTAAAGGCAGCAGTATACTACTATACTTAAAGGTATACTTAAAGGGCAGCAGTATACTAAGGACTTGTGGGGCGTGATTGTAAATTGCTAACATATTTTTTTTTAAGATAATCTCGTTACTAAACATAAATTATATTACACGCGATAACATGATTAAAAAATTCATATTTATGGAACAACGCGTGCCGAAAATCGTTAATAATTGATTACGTTCAAGGCCATGGCTGGGGTTTAAGCGACCCTACATTTACGAGGTAGATATCACCAATGATCTAAGATCTTAGGGTCAAATATTGACGATTTAGTATTTTTTTAATGTATGGGCCTGCTGTAGTGATTCTACTGTACCTGATTGAATGCATGAGCAGAATCCAAGAATAGTTATCACAATACTCATTGAAAATGCAACAAACAATGCAGCATTGGTGACCTACACTATGGCGGACTATTGATATGCTTCTACATCATTGGCATTCCTACCTATTATTTTTTGCACTTCTACAACGTAAAATTTGATGGTACAACTAAGTATAAGTAATTTTGTGGCCTCTGTTTAGGCACAGCGAGTTTTGAAGCAAATATTGACATAATGCAACTGTAGAACATTGTTTACAATGTTTTAAGGCGACTTTCTGAGTAGATTAAGGCTAGATTAGCATCTAATCCTCAGCTTAAGACTAATCTATGAATGATAACAGATTTCCTATGTTATAATGGACGTTCTTCTGTATTTATACATATATTAGGACTAAATGCTTTACACTTGCTTTTCCAAGTTTCTTCTGCTAACTAGGTAGCGGTTATTATCACATACTGGCGGAAAAGAGATAACTGTACATTATTTTACAATATTTATAACTAGTATGTAACAATACTAGGAAATTAATAAAACATCTATTTTTATACGTTAGTGCGATCCCGATCTACGTTTATCGTTAGCCAGTTGTTCCGGTTGTCATCCACATCTATAGCAATCGTTATTGGGAAGTCAGTGCCCTCAAATATACTGGCAACTAATTCAACATTCGCATTTAGTTCACCCTCGGGGTTGCGGAGGTCCGATGCCAGTCGCTCTGTGTAAAAGCTGATATTTAGGTAAAACCGGTTGAACTAGTAGCCGACCCCAAATCTTGGGAATAATAAAGGCTAGAAGACGATGCATTAGTACGATCCTCTTGGTTTGTCAAACAACTTTATTTCATGAAAAACTTATGGCCAATCAATCTAAGAACCGTGGTACGTTTACAAATCAGTATAAGTATTTATTCATCCACACACTCGGTTTTTTAATCGGTCAATACTCGTACTACACCAATTACTTCAGTTTGCTATTGTAGCTACTTCAGATATAGAAATTTTATTTCGTATTTAATTCAAGTTTGCATATATATATATCTATATTTTAATATAGGCTTTGGCAAATCGAAGCGAATTGAAATTGAGTACACCACAATAACAATGATACATACAGGTTATTTCTATCTATATATTTCAGATTTATTATACATAATAGTTCTGATATTTTAATAAAGGCTTTGGCAAATCGAAGCGAATTGAAATTGAGTACACCACAATAACAATGATACATACAGGTTATTTCTATCTATATATTTCAGATTTATTATACATAATAGTTCTGCGGCGGTTTAAACCACAAAAACAAAGATGATTTAATTCTGAGAAGTTCAATAAAGAAACCGTTGCCACAAACAACGCAGGCACTAATTATTACTTGTTACCAGTTAAAAATATCATCAGAATAAGTAATGAAGTATAAAAAAAACCCGACTGCGTATATTTTTTTTATTAATGTTGATGTACCCAGTTTCATTCTCACAGCTGAGATGAATCTATTGACACCACTCACATAAAAATACGACAAGCAATTTAAGCTCTAGGGCGTGCCAAAGAAGATTCCTTCTTTTGCGGTTGGGTCAAAATTTAACAATAATTGTGTTTTTTTATGTATGGCTAAAGGATAATTCGAAACAAACACTATACCAACGTGTCTAGTCGGCGAGATGGAATGGCTCAAAACCTCTTTTCTAAGTAAGAGGTCTATGCCCAGCATTGGACGGTTACAGACTGTTAATGTGATGTTCTGTGGACTGCTGTTCTATGGATGAACTATACGTGTGTATAGAAAGTCGGTGTAAGTCAAACTCTAACCGGTTTGATGCCCAATGACGCAGAAGTGTCACTAGGCCACCAAGATGTGGGTTACCATGCAGTATTGTGGCAATGTCTGCATTCGCAACGAGGCTGGTGACCACTACTCTTGGATTCTGCTCATGCTTTCACCAGACACAGACACTTTTGCAGGTTCATACATATAAAAAATTACAACCACTTATAGGGCCTGCTGCTCTCATAGTAACTGAACCTGAAAGCTAAGCGAAAGATGGTTTGATACCCAGGACAAATATTTATTTGATGATATTCTGTTTGAGTGTAAACCTTTTCTGCGACTGTATGTGTCTACACTCTTCCTAAACGGCACGGCAACCTTTTGTGTTTATTCCTGAGGATTCGAGAATGGTTTAGACTCACAAAAAATAGATTCGACTCGTGGCGTTACCTGAGGGTGAAGTTACACCGCGGGGCTCATTTAATCTATTATTTATAATTATACTAGACAACTGATATGAATACATAAATACGTTTTTTTGTATATACAAATATTTGCAGATTATATAATAAATTATTTGGTTCAACCCAGGATTCAAACACCTGACCTCATGAACAGCAATCAAGTACGCTACCACTGCGACACTGAGGCAGCCAAATACAAAAATATACATCTAAATTAGTTGTTCTTATAGCTTTACAACAGCAACAGCGGGTAACGCTTCGGGGTTAAGCTAGTTTAAATAAAAATTATATCATCCGCTATCTGCAAGTATAAATCTCGTCATAATGAGTCCAGCCATTCCAGAGATAAGCCAAAACAACAAAAAAAAATTGAAAAATACATACACTTACATACTTTCGCATGCATTTAGTGAAAAGTTGTTAATTTACTAATACAAACATATATTTTTAATAATAGATTTCTAAATTATGATGGTGAGAACTGACCCTGTGATCTCTGTCTCAGCAGTATCATATGGTCTGAGAGGCAAGTCAGTTATCAGAAACATTATACTAATATACCCACATGTTATCGACAGAGTTGTAGTAGGTACAACAAGAGATTTAATATCAACGTAACTCCGGATGTTTAAATTGGTATTTCCCGCCACACGTGGCAATCGCTTTATATTTGTTATCGCAATAAATACACTAACGATTATATAATATGTAATTATTTTAAATAGTTGTGTATGTTTGGGGCTCGTGGGTAGTACCGACAAGTTAAAGTTCCAAGCAATCTCAGCCAGCTTCGTCTGTTTTTTTAATGTACGGCCCTGCCAAAATTGCTCTACTCTGCCTGATGGAAAGTACAAGCAAAATTCAAGAGCGGTGGTCACTTTATTCATTGCTAATGCAGACAACGCAACAATGCAGTACCGTAACCCACAATATGACGGCCTAGTCATGCTTCTGCATCATTGGGCCTCCGGTCTCGCACTCCCCAACGAAACACGACAGCACGAACGCTGACATTTTACATTGATCTCCTGCGCGAGGGTAGCACCGATCGAGCTGGCCCAACCGTGCTGCAATCAGTGTGGCTATACTACCTGGTGTCTACTTGGGTTGTGGATGTCTGATGGCAAGACTGTAGAAGATTTGAAGCCGACGCCAACCTAATTAAGGAATAAGGCTCGGCAGAAGAGTTGGCAGAAAAGTTGGCTTAAAGAACAGTGTCTGTGCCCCTACTCCTAGAACGGTCCCAGCTTCTCCGGGCTATTTCAAACAGTAGTGTGTCCTTGGCATTGTTTTTGCTGTCTGTCATCAGTAAATTATCTGGTAATTTGCCACCTGTACCGCAAAAAACCGTTAAGGCAAGTATTTTTATGATATGGTGACCACCTCTGGCTAACGGACACTTACGACTCGAGTCACAAGTACGTTACTGCAAATTGTTCTGGATGAGAATAGAACCCATTACCTCCGGTTTAGCGGTCAAAGGCACTAACCACTACACCAATGGACACGTCAATGGAAACAGATAGAAAAGTTATGATAAATGTATGTATACATACATTCGAGTGACGTCACTTTCTGTCGAGACTAAAATAAGTTCAATGCACCTTGACATATTACATAATGGATATTAAGTAATCGAAATATGTAAAACTGATAGTGAAACAAATCATTATATTCATTTTACACTCGCTTGCTGATATGATCACTACTACTTACTTTGACATACTATATATAGAGAAAAAATCCGCCAAGTGTGAGTCGTACGTGCAGAAAGGGTACCGTAACATTACCTATATATTTGAAATGTATACCTGTTGCCGTTTTAAACTTCAGGTAAAACACGACAAAAAAAAATTATTACTTGTAATACGCTTAATTATTTTTAATAGAATAGGGGTTAAACGAGCAGACGTATCGCCTGATGGTAAGCGATTACCGCCGCCCATAGACACACGCAACACGAGAAGCTTCCATTTAGCGCAAGCGCTGTTTCACGTCGGCTTTCTGCGAAGGCGTGGTATCTATCACTCCGGTCGAGCTGGCCCTTGCGTGCCGAAGCGTGGCTCTCCCACGGCACGAATGGGTAGTACGTAGTAGTAGTATAAATATCTTAGCGAACAGACAGCGGAAGCAACTTCATTTTATAATAACCCTCCATCTGTTGAAAGTCCGCTCAGGGGACGCGCCACAGACGCGGATCATTTAAAACAACAAACACAAACAACAACCCATAATATCCCACTGCTGGGCTCGGGTCTCCTCTCAGATGAGGGTTAAGGCCATACGTCCCCACGCTGGCCAAGTGCGGGTTGGGGACTGGCAAGAGTACGTTGTGGCTACGTAAATCTTGCCGTTGGATGTTTTTAAGCCGCCCGAAGGCCTCCAACTAAGCTTCACGACTGTTATCGTATGATAACAACCGGGACCGACTGCTTAACGTGACCTCCGAATCACGGAGACGCTCATGGTAACATGCCACCAGCGGTCACCCATCTAGGTACTGACCGCGCCATCGTTGCTTACCCTCGATGATTGTTTCTAATCACCTAGTGCAACTGGGCTATGAGCGCCTTCGCGGATCATTTACCGCGCGCGAAAGATGTTTATTTCCCCACTTGCGTCCGCTCAGAGGACGCGCCACAGACGCCCTGAGCGGACTTTCAACAGACGGAAGGATACGTAAAGTGACAATAATACGACTAAATAAATTTGAACATCATCTCATACATACTTTGATCGTCTACTGCTGGACATCTCTTCTCTGAAAGGCTTCGGCCTATCATACGACGATAATCAGACGAGTTGGTATATTTTCAGCAATAGATAGTGATTTCAGAGGAAAGATAAACATGGTGGAATATGAATTTCAAAGATTTTCGTGCGAAGCCATAAAATAACGTTAACGTTATTCAGATTCGAGATAAAGAAATAACCACAACCTTGATGTTTTTTGTATATAAAGTCACCTCAACCGAACCGCTAACCGAAGATTTATTTGAGTTACATAGAAAATCGCTTGGTCATGCGTGACACTATGAAGGTCAGAGATCAACCTTGACCTAATTAAGTAACCCTAAGGTGTGTTCACAAACATTAACTATAAGTATTTAAATTGTAACATAGAGAAGTCAATCGGTATGACTGTATACGAAAACATATTTAGAAAAACTCTAGTGGTCGAAAATTGGACCAGATTATTTTTTCTTTTTAATTTTTTAGCTTTGTGCACTCCCTCCTCGATAAAAATTAACCGTGTCGAATTTTATAATCCTTCGTTCGAGTTAACATTCGTAAAAAGGAGGTATAGTGCATTCGTTGAGATATTGTGAGTACACCCGCACGCAATTGTAGTTATTGTTGAGAAATACTAATAGACAAGAACAAGCAAGTACAAGCTCTGCTTAATTTGGGACTAGATGGCGTTGTGAGTTAAAATTTCCGAAAAATATTTAAATATTTATTTATATTTATACGAGTTAGATGCACGCCTAAGTAATAAAGACAAAATACACGATAAATAAAAACACTTTACCTTCCTAGCGTGCTTTAAAACATTTTCAGTTTACAAGTTAGAAGAGTCAACAAACACAACCATTCACTACACGGCTTTGGCGTAAATTGACAAATCATATTTTACTTGTGGGTGTACGACGCCCTCCTCCGAGGCTCCTTTGATTTTGCTTTGACAAAAAGTACTTGGACGGCGCGATCAAAGCGACCGTTTCTAAGCATGGACTATAGAAAAATTTTCTTTACGTATTAATACCTACCAGTGATCAGAATTTGACCATAATTCGTTTTTTTATCTTTCTATACTCTAAACTTTAACAATGCCAAATTCTATACTCCTCTGCTTGCATAATTTTCGTAAAAGGGGTACAAAGTTTTTGACTCTCGTATTAATCCATAGAACGAGTTCGAAACCCCTACACCTATGGTATATTGCAATAAGCTGTATTTATCATTGCTTTATGTGCAAGCTCAAGAGTGTTATTTATGTTCAGAACAAGAATGAGATTTAATCGAAAGTATTTCAAACCGGTATCACAAAGATCTGAGGTGAACAAACGGGCAAATAAAACAATTTACTCCTTTTTACTATATTTCTGTATATATTTCTTTGGAACGCCCTAGAGCCTAAACGGCTTACCGTATTTTTTTTTTTTTAATACAACTCCCGCATTAGGAATATACATTCCTGTGTCACGGGGATCTTTACAAACATACACGAAACGGACACAAAGTACACCCAGACTTAGAACAACAATTTATGGATCACACAGTGTTGTCCTATGTAGGATTTGAACCCACAACACTTGGCCTACTGCGCCAACGAAATGGCGGTGTGGCGACCACTGAAACCACTAGGCCAACGTGTAGTCAAAAGTCACCGTTTTATGTGAGTGGTGTCAATAGCTTTGTCTTAGTCGTGAGACTTAGTGTGATACTGGGTACATAAAAAAGAAAACATAATCTTTTCAGTTCTTCAATGAATTTAATAAAGATGGCAGATATTGACGCAGTCGGTTTTTTTAATAATTCGTTACTTGTTCTAAGTAGTTTATAAATGAGAGACTGTAATACCTAAAGAAGACTCTCTTTCGTCAATCTTAGTCCTCTACATAGGTACATCTCTGGCGAGTCTACTTAGCTCTGCTTAGTTTAGGACTAGATGGCGTTGTGCGTTATATATCCGATATATTATTATTATTACTTAGGAGTTAGAAATTACTTTTTTAACTGAATGCTGTGTCGCGGGGGACTTTACAAACATGATGAAACGTACACAAAGAGGGTGTTGTTTGTGTACGTTTCATATATGTTTGTAAAGCTTACTTCCAATCGAAAACTAATCTTGTATGCAAATACATACAATTAAAGTGTCTGCTTTTAAATTCACATTAATAACTTTTCATTAGATACAAATGAAAGTATGCGATACTTACATAAAAAATAATTTTTTAAATGTTCTGTCTGAATATCTGGAACGAACAGACATAAACGACCGGAGGCCCAATGATACAGAAGCATCACTAGGCCGGCATGGTGCGGGTCACCATGCTACCTTGTTGCATTACTGCATTCGCAATGAGTATAGTGACCACCACTCTTGGATTCTGCTTATGCTTTCCATCAGACAGAATCAGCAACCATCTTGCCGTCTTCTTACTGCACCGCAGGTGCGGACGTGTACGGCACAATACGCTTCCACGAGCCAGGCAGTTAGTCTGCCTCAGTACCCGGATATTGACTTATTCCATACCAAATTGTGTAAAATTTTTTATATTAATTTTATATATTTTTCCTTAGTGGTAGGTAAAATTAGTAAGTAATAGACATTAATTGCCCTGTTTTTAACATTATTTATTATTGTATTGGCTCGTTGTTTGTGTTGAGCAAACTGTAAGTGCGGTGAGCAGCTGATTAAATAAATAAAATAGACATTTAGGCAGGGCCACAAATAAAGAAAAAACGGCTGGACCGATTTTGACGGCTCTTTCACTGGCAGATAGCTGATGATATAAGGAGTGCCTTAGGCTATTTTTTAGAGTAGCTTCGCCCTGCGACATTACCCGGGTTATTTTTAAAACGCGGGTAACACCTTGGGGTTCAGTTAGCTGATTGACTGATTCATCAACGCAGAGCCTAAATCGCTGGGTCTATTAACTTGAAATTGTTGCAGCAGAAACTTTTCGTTTTAACCGTCCACATTTATTTTTTTTCAGTCTACAAGAGGTAAAAGTTTGCACAGTAATCAGTGATTTTCAAAGTGAGCAACGCAAAATAAAAGATCTCTCGTGTGTGGGACTCGCGTAGAACTATCCCACTAAATCCCACGGCAGCCAACCTCGGTAGCCGTGAAGAGCTCCAGGAATACATCAGCGTCTTCTAGATTCCCCCCTACCGTACCCTACGACTGTGGTACACCCTGGGGTGGCCAGTCACCCCCGAGGCAGGACGCTGTGACGCCACACACTGTTCTACACAGAAGGAGGCGAAACACCGACCCGCCTTAGACGACACCACCGAAGTGTCACCTGTCCCGGGTCAAATCAAACTTATACCTTTATAGGTACTTTATAGGTACGAACCACAATCTTTCGCCCCAGCCAACCTCACCTGCACGCGGTGCACCCTGCTAGATAACAAACGAGGCTCTGGCGACCGACCGATGGCGGTATATCCATCCTAAAAGGCGTAACTAAATACAATAGGCCGGTGATGGGCAGCAGCGTCACCGGTGCAACAAGTTACGCCCTGCGATCACCAACC
>PKRV01000777.1:265665-417996 GCA_003709505.1 Hyphantria cunea
GATAACCGTTGGGGTAAACGAGTTCTTGAGTGGAGACCGCGTCTCGGCAAACGTAGTGTAGGACGTCCACAAGCCAGGTGGAGCGATGATTTGCGCAAGACGGCTGGCAGGAGCTGGATGCGAGAAGCCATAGATCGAACTAAGTGGCGTGAAATTGGAGAGGCCTATGTCCAGCAGTGGACTGCGATAGGCTGATGATAGGTACTTCAATAACTAATGTAACAAAAAATGGACTAGACAATATAATCCGGAAGAATAAAGGAGGTTCTCATTCCCACCGGTCTTGTAAGTGATATAAAAAGCTAGACCTTGGCCGCATTTCAATTATATCTATTTCTCATTAACCGGCTATAACTATTAAAAGAGTCTGTACTAATAATATGACTTTGAAAGCACATAAAGAAAGGAATTCAGCAGAGAAAGTATAACAGACAGACTAAGTTAACGTCCTGGAACTGCTGTACCAATTCGAATAAAATTCGCGGAGATCCTTTGATGCGATCCTTTGATTTGATATAACCCAGTTCTAGTTGCTAATAAGCCGACTATAATCCGAAAGACAATATGTTTTATATTTAAACTACATGTATTTTAATAGTATATGATTATCACTCGTAACTATTTAACAGCTGAAAAGATTTTCGTGACAGATTTCCGGCGTGTGCCGTAAAAGATTAGTATTTACTGCTCGATTATTATGTTTAGTATCATGAACATTAAAAAAGCATTTAAACGAAAAAGTACAACTATTGACCTGTTTCTTAAGTTTATCTGACCTCGGACCTGGTGTTTTAGTTTATTACAGAGCACGATTAACTATTATTATTGTTATTTTATGGAATAAGAGGCAAACGAGCAGGCGTATCGCCTGATGGTAAGCGATTAGCGCCGCTAATAACAACAGAGGCACCACAACTGCGTTGCCGGCCTTGGGGGATGGGGTGGGGGATGAGGGGAAGGGTTGGATTATGGGCCTCCGATATCTTCACTCACTCGGTGAAACACAGCGCAGGCGCTGTTTCACACCGGTTTTCTGTGAGGCCGTGGTATTACTCCGGTCGAGCCGGCCCATGCATGCCGATGCGTGGCTCTCCCACCCCTCTCACACCACTCCCACATTACGAAGATTACCGATCTCTTATTCTTATGCCTATTTCATGAAAGCAGATCCAAGACCATTACCAAGAGTCTACAATAGTCGACGACCCATGGACACCCGCAACATCAGAGGCGTCACAAGTGCTTTGCCGGTATTTGAAGGATGGGGAGGGAAATGGAGGAGAAGTTCGAGTATGGACCTCCGGTATCCTCACTCACTTAGTAAAACATAGCGCAAGAGCTATTTTACACCGGTTTGTGTGAGGCTGTCACTATATCACTCCGGTCGAGCTTACCCATTCATGCCGAAGCGTGGCTCTCCCTTCGTTTTAGTGCACTAAAACTATTTTCAATTTGAAACAAGATTTAGGCACATTGGTTGGATGGTCAACATGGTCAAAGTCTAACAAAAAACAAAAATTTTTTTGTGGATTATATATTTACTTAGACATTGACCAGTTAGATTAAATGTGACGATATTAGGACACATTATGACATTGTTTTAACACATTTGCTAACCATATGGCTAAAATTTTACCTCAATTAACACAAAAACAAAGCTCATTTCAAGTTACAATTTCGGGTAAAAATTTAATGTTTAGGAACATTTTCAGTCAGACTAAATGTGTCCCTGTTTGATGACCTTTCCCATAATAGGACGGGCATGTAAACATCTTCGTTTTTTTCTGTGTCGCAGAGGACTTTACAAACATACATAAAACTGCAATACATAAACTGCCAAAATTATAACCCTTTCTTTTAAGCTTCGTTGAAAGGGGGGTAAAATGAAGGTGGGTTTCGTAAATTCCTAAGCCTCATGTGCACCATTTCTATCGATGACGTATGTCGCTACAATAGTCCCAAAGGTCAGATAACAGTCAATTAGACCAATTATAATTTGCCGTCTAAATGGAAGTTATAGATGTGTGTGGAGGTAATTTTATCAAGATCTATTGTTAGAACTAGACTCCACACACCTCATAGAACACTTGGAGTAAGACTAGTGTTGCAGCATCAGGAAAGCACTCCACTATCACAAAGGTGCCAACGTACCTGAGACGGCTAGAGGCAGACTATTTTGAGGAGCGTACCGTCGTGTACGAGGACCGAGAGGGCGCCTTGACGGCGACTCATGTCATGCGGCGTTCCGCAGGACCTCTCCTGTAGAACATGGGGTACGACTACCGACCACTACCACCTTCAAACCTCGTAAAAGAGCGTACTGCTTCTTAACAGGCCGGCAACGCACTTATGACGTCTCTGGTGTTGCGGGTGTTCAAGGTCGGCTGTAAACGCTCACCATCAGGCGATACGTCTGCTCATTTGCCCACTACATCATAAATCATCATAGCTTATGATCTAATGCAAAAAAAAGTTTTTTCATTAAGCTATGTTTTTAAAGTTACTTGACCCAGTTAGCATTGCGTGGCCATATCATATAAATCATAGTAGAGATAGTATAATAGAGTATGTCCATGGCATATATGAATCATCGATTGGTTGAACTACCTTTTGATAGCAATGAGTAAACAAAACAGGTTTTCCCCTACCGTCCGCTGATCGAGACAACCGCGATAGGGCGATGAATATACCTTGACGTCACTAGTCAGAAAATCATTCAAAGAATCTTTCCGAAGTGATTTTCTTACTAGAGCCCCATCCATATCCAGTTTCTAAGGAAGTCACGACTTCCATTTCAGAATTCCTTTACCATTTTTAAAAGGTAAAGTCCATACTTTACCTTTTAACAATGTTTACTTTTAGTCAGTTCGATACCTTACTCCTTTGGTCAACAACTGATGACGAATCGATGATCTGTGAGACGAAGCGCTTAAGAATATATAAAACTAGCTGAGCGCCGCGGAGTTACCCGCGGGATAACATCAACCGCAGGAAACGCGCGCTGATACTTGTCTAAAAAAATAGCCTAAGTAACTCCTTATGTCATCGGCTATCTGCCAGTGCAAGTCCAGCCACATTCGTATCGTAGGTACAGCCGTTTTAGAGATATAACCAGACAGATAGACTTATGGAGAGACAAAATTATAAAAATGATATTTTTATTATTGATATTTAGTCCACTAAAAACTACCTTGATGGCCAGCCTTATTCCGGAGCAAATTGTGCTTACCAAGGAAATAGCAAAGCAGGACCGACGGGGTTTAGATCGCTCCTGGCCCGCCAGGTTCCCGCTAAGAATCGACGCTAAGCCTGGTCAGGCCTTATCCCTGTCTTGCTTTTGATAAGACTATTATTTATTTATAGTTTAATTGTAATTGCATTGTTACAAACGATATATAATTTAAAAAGTTAAAGTTAAATACACAATTTTAAAAACCTATTCACTTACGTGAATATTCACCTTTATGTATTCTGTAGCAGGGAAGTACCTGCAGGGTATCACCTCACACAAGGACTAGAACCACAACAAATCTTATAAGGAAGGAAGAGTAACGCTAAGAAGCTAGCGTATACGTACATACTATTAATCTTTAATCCTACGCCGTGATATACTAATCTATAGATGCAATACATTACGGTTTTTATATAAAACTATAACCTCATAAACTCATAGGAAGATTCATTATGTAGTCTGGTTTATGATAAAATGGCACAATAATTGTATATATAAGTTTAGGTGCTCAATATTTGTTGTGAGTTTATCTATCATGTATATAATCTAAGCAGGTGACGGTAGACGAAAAAACCAGTGACGTCAGACATGATTCGATATAAGGCTATAAAAGCCTCACTGAAGTAAAGCATCTAATCCTAATGAATTATATAATAAATAATCGAAAGCGAAATTAAATTTGTGTGTCACGCTTTAACAACTTTACTATCAGTAATAAGTTAGGTTTTGGACTGTATATTTTCGGGCTAGTTATTTTTATGACTGGCCATTAAACACTAGGCCAATAGCCTAGAGTTTAATGATCCTGACTGCTAAGTTAAAATTCGTGGGTTTGACTCCTATCATAATAAAAGTTTGCACCATCATTTGTTCTGTGTCTGGATGTAATTTATCTCAATGTGTATAGAAATATACATATGAGTATGTTTATCAACAGTCTGGTTNGTAAAGTCCATACTTTACCTTTTAACAATGTTTACTTTTAGTCAGTTCGATACCTTACTCCTTTGGTCAACAACTGATGACGAATCGATGATCTGTGAGACGAAGCGCTTAAGAATATATAAAACTAGCTGAGCGCCGCGGAGTTACCCGCGGGATAACATCAACCGCAGGAAACGCGCGCTGATACTTGTCTAAAAAAATAGCCTAAGTAACTCCTTATGTCATCGGCTATCTGCCAGTGCAAGTCCAGCCACATTCGTATCGTAGGTACAGCCGTTTTAGAGATATAACCAGACAGATAGACTTATGGAGAGACAAAATTATAAAAATGATATTTTTATTATTGATATTTAGTCCACTAAAAACTACCTTGATGGCCAGCCTTATTCCGGAGCAAATTGTGCTTACCAAGGAAATAGCAAAGCAGGACCGACGGGGTTTAGATCGCTCCTGGCCCGCCAGGTTCCCGCTAAGAATCGACGCTAAGCCTGGTCAGGCCTTATCCCTGTCTTGCTTTTGATAAGACTATTATTTATTTATAGTTTAATTGTAATTGCATTGTTACAAACGATATATAATTTAAAAAGTTAAAGTTAAATACACAATTTTAAAAACCTATTCACTTACGTGAATATTCACCTTTATGTATTCTGTAGCAGGGAAGTACCTGCAGGGTATCACCTCACACAAGGACTAGAACCACAACAAATCTTATAAGGAAGGAAGAGTAACGCTAAGAAGCTAGCGTATACGTACATACTATTAATCTTTAATCCTACGCCGTGATATACTAATCTATAGATGCAATACATTACGGTTTTTATATAAAACTATAACCTCATAAACTCATAGGAAGATTCATTATGTAGTCTGGTTTATGATAAAATGGCACAATAATTGTATATATAAGTTTAGGTGCTCAATATTTGTTGTGAGTTTATCTATCATGTATATAATCTAAGCAGGTGACGGTAGACGAAAAAACCAGTGACGTCAGACATGATTCGATATAGGGCTATAAAAGCCTCACTGAAGTAAAGCATCTAATCCTAATGAATTATATAATAAATAATCGAAAGCGAAATTAAATTTGTGTGTCACGCTTTAACAACTTTACTATCAGTAATAAGTTAGGTTTTGGACTGTATATTTTCGGGCTAGTTATTTTTATGACTGGCCACTAAACACTAGGCCAATAGCCTAGAGTTTAATGATCCTGACTGCTAAGTTAAAATTCGTGGGTTTGACTCCTATCATAATAAAAGTTTGCACCATCATTTGTTCTGTGTCTGGATGTAATTTATCTCAATGTGTATAGAAATATACATATGAGTATGTTTATCAACAGTCTGGTTCTCATAGTATAGGTTCTACCTATAGTATATTTATTTGCTCATTTATTTAAACTTTATGCACACATGTTGAAAAAGTAAACGTAGTGCCGTAGTTTGCCATGTGTGAGAGGTATGAGACAATTTTTTCATTTTATTAATTTTAGTCGTTTTGAAACCCACACATCATCCTACCTCAAATCCTTTAGTATAAGCAGTCGAAGGGGCTTTGATAATGAAAACTTTCAGGCCTATTATTACGTTATATGTATAAATATAATCTTAATTAGTAATTTTACTGCCCGGTCTCAAGAACGTTTAGCCAACTTCGTGTTAACTTGGACTCAATGGCTATAAATCAAAGCCCTTACTTACTCTTCTAACATTTAACGCCCTTGGCGAGTAAAGGACAAGTGAAATCAAAGAAATTCAAGGCTCTCTGGGTCATGTTCACATCTTTGTAAATAAACAGTTCATTCAATTCAATTAACTTGTTATATTTCCATGCTGAAATTATTGAAACGATTATTATACGATTTTGCATGTATGTTTTACCATAATTCCTTATCTACTAAATATATTATATTTATACTAGTATTTTAAATTTGAAAGTATAGACGATACTTTCATCTGTCTGCTCATTACGCTTTCACGACTAAGCCGCTGAACTGATTTTGAAAAACTTTGCTATATGCTAAAGGTCCTTAGTGCTATAGCTATAATCGACATATATGTGGGTAGAGCCAAGAGCAAAAACTAGTCAAAAAGAGAGTCGAAAAATGAAATACAATTACATATCAACGTAATATTATAATACCACTGAAACAAAGGGGAGTTCCCGCATCAATCAGAAACCATCCAGGAAATGTGCAAATGGGATTTCCCGACGTGACGTGATTTAGTAGTACCTATCTAAATTGTTCAGAATGCCAGAATGATACCCACCGCTGCAGAATTTGTGCATTGTATGACAACACCGAAGTTGATCTTTTGAACAATGAATAGCATTCAAATATTAACAAAGACGCCTACACATGAAGAACTGTTTCAGAAGTTTTCTCTGCGATATATCTACCTCTGAAAAGTGTAATTAGATGACCAATAATACTATTGGTTTAAGCATGAAGTAGCAATACACAGACGGCATAGTCTAGAACCCAAATAAAATCAACAGACTCAAGAATTCTCTTAATGATTATTAAAGAGCTGATGGTCTTTGTACGGTTTCTTAACAGAAAAGGGAAAAACATAACATACCTAATCCAGATTCCTGCATTCCAATTTTACCAATAGAATATTAATAAATCGTTAAAAACATTATGTGGCCAAAGTCCAACCAAACAGTATAAAAATTAAACAATTGAATAAATAATATATTATCAATGAATTCGTTTGATTCAAGGGCATTCAATTGCTCAGGTAGAGCAGAGAGAGGAAACGGTTTTTCAGCATTTAAAACAGATTCAATTTTGTTATTCTATGCTAAACAGAATGGCATTGACTCATATTCATATCTACCTTGAATTAATATTTAACAAAATAAGACTGTGTTTTATTTTTTTGATGGAACTAACTACCTGCTAACCTCTAGAACTACCATTTTCACGTCAAGACATATGCCGTCCTATGCAGTTTTATTGCGACCTGATAATACACTTAATATTAATTTACATATTACTTTACAGACCATTTGACATCACGTTACGACCTACAGAAGCTAAGCAGAGATTATATATGATAAGGATTCAGAAGGCGGCTAATATATGCTCAAGAAGATTATTTCCGAAATCGTCTAGATGATTCACAAGGATATCTCAAATCCATGTTAAACACAGTATAAACAGTCCGGCAAATTATGGAGATAGATTTAGAGCAAACCAAGAATTTGACTGACACCGATTTTCTGTATCTTTTTTTATGTATGTGCTTTCGAAAGTATCTTAATTTGCCTGATGGAAATCAAAAGTAGAATCCAAGAGTGGTGGTACCATTCCCATTACGAATACAGACAATGCAATAATGCAGCAAGGCGACCCACACTATTATTATTTTATTGAGATGCTTCTGCATTATACCGATCAAACCAACCAGTATTTTCGGCAATCTTGGACAATTCCTGCCAAGTCTCATAGGGCGTTCCGCCCTATAATTGGGATTTGAACTTGGGTTCTTAACTCAACTCATTCACTACTCAGGGTTAAATAGAGCACCAATAGGATGAATCACATCCTATTTGTTAACTATTGACCTGTTTCCCTCATGATATCATCTCCTCCNATGACCAATAATACTATTGGTTTAAGCATGAAGTAGCAATACACAGACGGCATAGTCTAGAACCCAAATAAAATCAACAGACTCAAGAATTCTCTTAATGATTATTAAAGAGCTGATGGTCTTTGTACGGTTTCTTAACAGAAAAGGGAAAAACATAACATACCTAATCCAGATTCCTGCATTCCAATTTTACCAATAGAATATTAATAAATCGTTAAAAACATTATGTGGCCAAAGTCCAACCAAACAGTATAAAAATTAAACAATTGAATAAATAATATATTATCAATGAATTCGTTTGATTCAAGGGCATTCAATTGCTCAGGTAGAGCAGAGAGAGGAAACGGTTTTTCAGCATTTAAAACAGATTCAATTTTGTTATTCTATGCTAAACAGAATGGCATTGACTCATATTCATATCTACCTTGAATTAATATTTAGCAAAATAAGACTGTGTTTTATTTTTTGATGGAACTAACTACCTGCTAACCTCTAGAACTACCATTTTCACGTCAAGACATATGCCGTCCTATGCAGTTTTATTGCGACCTGATAATACACTTAATATTAATTTACATATTAGTTTACAGGCCATTTGACATCACGTCACGACCTACAGAAGCTAAGCAGAGATTATATATGATAAGGATTCAGAAAGCGGCTAATATATGCTCAAGAAGATTATTTCCGAAATCGTCTAGATGATTCACAAGGATATCTCAAATCCATGTTAAGCACAGTATAAACAGTCCGGCAAATTATGGAGATAGATTTAGAGCAAACCAAGAATTTGACTGACACCGATTTTCTGTATCTTTTCTTATGTATGTGCTTTCCAAAGTATCTTAATTTGCCTGATGGAAATCAAAAGTAGAATCCAAGAGTGGTGGTACCATTCCCATTACGAATACAGACAATGCAATAATGCAGCAAGGCGATCCACACTATTATTATTTTATTGAGATGCTTCTGCATTATACCGATCAAACCAACCAGTATGTTCGGCAATCTTGGACAATTCCTGCCAAGTCTCATAGGGCGTTCCGCCCTATAATTGGGATTTGAACTTGGGTTCTTAACTCAACTCATTCACTACTCAGGGTTAAATAGAGCACCAATAGGATGAATCACATCCTATTTGTTAACTATTGACCTGTTTCCCTCATGATATCATCTCCTCCCACAAGTGGTACTCGATGAATAATCCAATATTACGTGATACAGTTCTGTTTGATTTATAATTTTGCTAAACACTCATTTACTGGGATTTATATTATTGCTGTACATAAGTGTTTATTCAGTATTATATGACGACTTGATGTCCTTTAAAGTTTGAAGTCGCTCAGTGTGCTATGGAGAAGGCTATGCTCGGCGTTTCTCTAACGGATCGCATCAGAAACAAGGTGATCCGACAAAGAACCAGGATCATCGACATAGCCCACAGGATTAGCAAGCTGAAGTGGTAGTGAGTGAACATTTGCCGAAGCACCGATAACCGTTGGGCTGTACGAGTTCTTGAGCATCTCGGCAAACGTAGTGTAGGAGGTCCACAGGAGTGATCACTTGAGCTGGATGCGAGAAGCCGAGGATCGAACTAAGTGGCGTGCAATTGGAGAGGTCATGTCTAGCAGTGGACTGTGATAGGCTGATGATGATGATGTCCTTTAAAGGATTTATTTATCGCTATAACATGTATTTAGCTATTTAGAAATAGGTTGACGGCAATGGAACTAAGTGTAACTGCCTATGGACTTAGTGTGGTTAAAGTTATAATGGCTAAAATCTTGGCATTTAAACCTGCACAGATTTATAATCGAGTGTATGTATAAATGTAAATATTTAATGCTTATGTTTATTGATTTTGTTAGTCAGTATACACATCTGGTAGGACCCATTGATGTCTCTCTGCTAGTGTCTTGCACTGATATACTGTACACAACCTCAACTTCTTCGTATCTAATGCAATCTCAGTCTTATTTTCCACCTGTAACTCGAAGTATCCTAGCTCCTCCAATATTGCTCCCCCTAATTAAAATTTGTCTTATTCTCTTGTCTTGTCAAAAACTACAACCATTCTCAAGTAGGGTTAGCATCAGGCAGGTGGGAGGCTATATACGAAACCAGGCAAACTACAATTACATGCATCGATTAAATCGATGAAAGAACTATTTTTTGTGAGCTGAACGCGTTAATATTTTAAATTAATTAATGAACACGGAAGCAATAAATAAGGTTATAGGCTACTTAAATCACGATTTGTCTCTATGGAGGCGAAAAGTGACCATAAACGAACAAAACTACCGTCTAGTCTCGATATAAAATCATCTAACAACGAGAAAGCCTCATGCTCGAATCACTATTATTATGTCATGGACAAAAGCAACATAAAAGTAAGGAAACCTGGCATTTTGCCAGTTTTTGTCGAACGAAATTCGCCACGAGTTGTGGGGAAAAAAATACAAAAGCAATTGGAATTACGTACAAACTGACCTAGATATAAGACTAGCGCAGAACTCTTGAAATATTGGCCAGAATTGGCATCTGTTAATATAGTTAAGTAAAAAATCTTTCTAAAGTGCCTGCAAACAAGATGAATCATCAGATGTTGATCCAATTCTGCCATCAGAATTAAGCGATATTTGTCAAGTCAACTTCTTTTAACTAAGGGGGTAAACGAATAGATGGATGAATGTAGACTGTCCAAGACAAGGATAGATGGCGACCTTTGAGAGAGGCCTTCGGTTAGCAGTGAATGGCAATAGGCTGAAGAGCAGTTGGAGCCACTGATGGGAGAGGTGACTACGGCCAATGTCAAGACTCACAAGTACGTTGGTACTCTGTTCGAGGTTCTGGTAGCCTCACTCACGTGGCTATGAAGTGCTCAATAGTGGTGTTTTGAGATAGTTATACCACTCCAGTGGAATCAGCCTATGTGCCGTCGCACATGGTATTTAAGTTATTACAAAAAGTTTTTATTAAAAGTCAATGAACTTGTAGGATAAAAACATTGAAATTTTCACATTTCAACATTGAAATAAGTGAATCACCAGAAACAATCAAGGTAATTATTTTTTAGACAGAATAAAAGCAACATATTAACTCATATTTCGTTTTTTTTGCAATGGCTCATCCAATGGAGTTTAGAAATAAAAGTCGGAAGAACAAGTGTTTTACGAATTTATGAATCATCGCCATTAAAACGCCTATAACATGATATCCTTTTATCAAGAAACTTATGATCGACATAATCGTTGTTAAGACGTGCGAAGCACTAGATAAAATCTTATCTTGATAAGAATGTTTATATTTATAGCATACAGGCATCTTGTAATGAATATAATTTACAGAAAGTTGCACTTTTAAAGAATTCCTTCTTTTGGCGCGTTAGGGAAAAATGAGAGTCAATTTTTACGATGCGCGCGCGCACCGTCACGAAACACCGACACCCTGAAGTTAGCTATAGTCAACATTTTAGTTTTTCAAATTTTTATCTGGTTACGCCAAAGAGATATAACTTATAACGCGTGCATATAAGTACACCCACATTTTTTTTATACATGGGTATACGGACCTGCCAAAGTGACTCTACTCAGCCTGTTGGAAAGCACAAGCAGAATCCAAGAGTGATAGTCACCATACTCATTGCGAATGCTTGATGAATAACGAACGAGTGATTAAGAGGGTATGAGTGAAAGGAAAACCCAAAAAATATTATCAGATGATGACTCAATGAAGCAATATAAAACATAACAACCACATAAAAACCTTACGACTAAACATTGTTCATGGTATAGATTGGATTTTTCTATCATAAACCGATAAACTGTTTCCTGGGTATTAAAGGATCATAAATGTGTACATGTGTTTGTTTATCATTATATGATAGGCCCTTTCTAGTGGTTAGTAATCTTAACTGCTAAGCCAGGGATCGTGGACTCGAATCCCATCGAAAAAAAACTGTGTGATGAAGACAATAATGTGTTATGGCCGGATAAAGTGTGATGTGTTACCTCTTTAGTCTAACGGTTAGCGTATGCGACTGCCTATCAAGAGGTCTCGGGTTAGATTCCCGGGTTGTTCCAAGTGTTGTTAATAATTGCCCGGAATGTCGAAGTTTGGCGGTGTTTTATGCTCGTCAAATATACTGACAGTTAGTTCAATCTTCGAATTCCGTTTGTTTCAATTCCTAATTTCAAATTAACTTAGGAATAATAAAAGCTAGGAAGAAGAAAAAATGTCTAAAATAATAATAATATATATATACCTATTTGTTTAAGTTTTAATGTGATATTTATATTTTAATATACAGTCTGGGATACGCAAATTCTATATAGACACAACATTATATGCTATATTAATTCAAATAATAATAAAAACCTTATAAAAGATTTTTATAAGGAATTGGAAAAGCTGATTTTAAATTATGCAATATAATTTAATTCCATAAACAATGCGACACTCAAACTAAGGAAAGTGAAGTTTATTGCAGAACTTTGAATATTTTATGCCTCCCGTGTATTTTAATTAAAACGATTATTTACTTAAAATTTAATTCGCAATTTTTTTACTTATTTTATGTAGAAATATAAGTGTTTTTGACAGTGGGAGATTCCCAAACATCATAAAACAGTTTTTCAAAATTAGTCACTACGCCTTTAACAACTTACACAGAACTATTTGATCGTATTCATCAAGCTCATTTGTTTTTATAGTTTTTTAACCCAGGACCCTGAAATCCAGACCCAGACTCTGGCTTAAAAGTCAGGACCACTAAACACTAGACCGGAGGTTCAATGATGCGGAAGTACCTTAATAGGGCGCTATAGTGAGGGTCACCATGCTACATTATTTCTGCATTCGCAGTGTGTATACCGACCACATGGATTCTGCTGATGCTTTCTATCAGCGTCACTCAGCAAGCAGGCTCATACATAAAAAAAGACCAAGAGTCCCATATATAAAATACACATAACAATATGAAAAGAAAAGCACTCTTAACGCTCTAAATTCCTACTTGTAGAGATTTTGTTATTTTTTGGAACATTGCCAATTCGGAGGTTGTGAATTCACAAATACAAAACGAGGCAAACCGGTTTCTAACACAAACCACGATAGCAATACGTGAACTGCTTTGCTAGTAGCATTTAAATCAGAAATACTTGACCTTGATATTCAAACTAAGAAGTGAAAAAGCCTATACTAACTAGTACGAAAATATACTACAAGTACTTACATTACTAAAGCCTAATTTCAAACAAGTTCCGGACAGCTTACGTGACAGATGGTTTGACACAATTTATAATGATGCAAGATACTTCAAATTATCTGTCACTAACAACCCGCCCCGGCTTCTCACGGGTTCTTTACGGCAAACATAACATCTCTGTAAAAATGCGCGGCGTAACTTTTTTTGCATTCTTCAACAAATATCGTTATATTTTAGCCAATATACTCAAAAATTTAACAAATTATATACAAAAACCTTACTCCGAAACAAACATTTGCAGATCATACAAATTTTGGTTCAACCCGGAAATCGTACCCTCAAGTATGGCAGTGGTTTACGCTACCGCTTGCGAAACCGAGGTAATTTGGACCAATTCGACCCCGACCCCATAATAATGGCTTCGATAAAAATGAGTTACGTCATAACATATCTGAAATACTCTTATTTAGAAAAATTATTTGCGTTGGCCAAATTCACTGAAGCAATTTATTGGAACTATTACACAAGAGATATTGCAGAAGTTAAAAATTCGAGGAAAATGAATGTTTGATATTCACACCCACTGTTTCAGCGAAACTTATTTAAAGAGCTTAAATTTCATGAGATTATCTTATTACCATGTTTAGTTATGAAACCGACCCTAACCTAATTTGGGAAAATCCCTCGGGGGATAAAAGGTAGTTACGGATATCCGGAATCCGTGTCTACGGATATCTGATGAAAGAAAATAGTCTGTATTCAAGTATTACTTTTCTTAAAAGCGTTAGACGATCTGTTACATTATAATCGTCTAACGTGATTAATATACAAAACTGAATCTGTATTTCTCACGTCGAGACGTCGACGACTTAACTAATTCGATAAATTTTTTATTGGATAGCCCGTTTACCTAGGAATGCTACGATCGATAAGAGCCGAGTATCAATAGACAATTTCGTGTAAATCGGGAAACTTGTTTAAAGAGACGCAAAACTTAGATGAGTGGATCAGATGGTATCCAATATTATTAACAGTTATTGGTACTTGGTAGCATTCAAAAATCTTTATGATGAAAGAATAAGAAATTATAGTGATAATGTGTAATAAAATAATGATTTTTAAACCGACACCTGTATTGCAAGCTGAAACAGGTGTATATTATTAATCATCACAGTCAAGCATTCGTTTAAAGGTCACGGTTTGAAACATCAACTGAATACGAATAGTTGTCGTTCGTATTCGCGAATACAGCACTAATATGAATACGTATCCGTTTGAAGTAGTCTAGTCATTTTTTTTGTCGATGCCAAAACCCGTGGTTATGTCGGACCTGAACCGATCAAAAACCACACACCGTCAGGCACTAGTAGCCGAGGAACTAGGTGTACCCTAGAAAGAAAAAGGAAACCCCGGTACCCCGATGTACCTCAGGCCATCTTTTGTTTGCAGATGACCCCCTCCCTTGTGGGAACCTGAGGCGTCCCACGGAACGCGCGCTCTGTAGCGCGGCCTAATTCTGCTATAGGGTGACAGATAAATTTATTTTATTTATTTATAACCTTTACGCACTATGTTTTTACATCGGCGGACTTAATGCCCAGGTCTTTATCTTCCAGTTAGCCTTTGGGCGGTGCAAATATATAAGGTACAGACGTTACATACTTATTATCTAGTCGTTTAAATTTAAACAGTTTACAAGAATATTTAAGCACACACGCAGACTGAAATATAAACTTACTTATATAAATATTTATATACAGATTATCATATACATAAACATTTTATTTGTTGATACACTACGAAAACTTGTAACGTAAGATATGCTATGGAACAGTACATGATCATGATGCAATGGCAGAACTACCATTAGATAGTTCTGCCAGTTCGTTGATCATGTACTTTCTTTTTGAATATAAATGCTTTTTCTTTTTTTTATGTATAAGCTGCCAAAATGACTCTGCCCTGCCTGATGGAAAGCATGAGCAGAATCCAAGAGTGGTGGTCACCATCCTCAATGCGAAAAAGAACAGTGCAGCATGTTGACCCAGACTATGTGCGGCCTGGTGAACATCCTGCTTGGTGGACATCATCCTGATTTCGAGCGGGAGCTCATTTTAGAGTAGTACTGTTTGAACAAAGAAAAGTCACCCCCAGACTTGTGCTTATGGAGGACGGAGATCGTTTTGAGTCTGCCTGCGTCTGAGTCGTTGCAGTCTACACACTACTAAAATATACTATGTTTGCATGTTAAGATACGATATCGCTCGCCTTATAAACTAGCCACACCCCTTGGTGTACAGTCCATTGCTCATCAGGCGGTAACACCACATTTTTTTAAATAACCTAGTGGTAATCCAGGTTAGTAGCTACTACTATTCTTAATTGTATCAAAATTGAACCTGCCGTTTGAGCGTGAAGAAAAAACAAACTTGCAGTTACATATGTAAGTATATTAGTCACATTAGTAGGATGAACCATCACATAAGATGAAGATTAGATATATTCTAGTATTTAATATCTTAAAAACACTTATGAATGTTCGATATTAATCTTAAGATGCTGGATTCTTCTGTTAAGATAATCATAACATATGTAATAAACTCGGAAATCTCGATTTTATGACAAAAAGTGAAAAATACAGTTAGTCGAGCGGTCTAATATATTTCTCAACCGATATTAGAAAGATGGCCTAGACTTTAAAGGAGACGATAATCCCTGAGTTTTGTTTCATCCTTTCTCTTCAGGATTTGCCCTGCTAAGATAGACCTGCTTCATCTGCTCGGAAAAAGGTTAACAAGCAAAAGTGTCCTCGTTTCTGATACATCTGGTACTACGTGTAATACTTGCACTCCTGATTATATCTTGACAATCAGTAATGACACATATTTAGTATTTTAATATTAATATTTAAGTCCACCTCACGCAATAAAAATGCGGGTATTTTAAAAAAGAAATTTAAAAAAAATGAGTAACCATTTATTTTATCTAACTACCCACCTTAGATACCGGAATATTTAATTTAAATTGAATATTTTCAACAACTATGATTCAAAACATTCGTTACTGCAAAGTTGAATTATAAGTTAAAATAATACTGTCACATAACCATTGATACACAGAATACCTATTTGTTTTAGACGTGCTCACGCATTCGCTAGCAAAAAAATATTTTATCTATTCCCTGGGAATCAGTATTTATTTCAGGTTAAAAGACTTTCCATGTTCCTCTCTGTAATGGTAACGTGATGCAAAATAACGATGCCGATACGTAGAGCAGCGTATAAACGATTCTGTCACATTATCTTCATAAATAAAAATAACATAAATGAAACCAAATATCCAATTTCACGGTAGATACAATAATGATATAGATAAAAAGTACTTGAAAAAGGTAAATTCTGTATATTAACTTTTCTTTCGTCAATGAACACAGTTTTTGCAACATTGAAAATGTTTAAACATTCCATTACATTAACATTTACAGTCATAGTAAAATTTCGCCACAGTTTCGTGAGGTTTGGGTTTATGTGGATGATTAAGGATGGTTACGTGAAGGATGTTGGCAAGGGTCACAAAGGGACGAAAAAAAATTGTAAAAAGCCAAAAACCTTGTACAATAAAAACTGTAAACACAGTATAAAATAAAATGACTTAAAGTAGTAAACTTTTGTCAATATTCATTTTTCAATTCACCTGAAGGTCACAGTGATGAGAGAAGATCTGTGGATTATACTGTTAATTACAAACTAGTAAGGTTTATATTTGGGCCGATTTCCGAGTTATGACATCTTGCCTGCCTGCATTCGATATTTATAGTTTTTACCCGTAAGTATAAACATTATCTATATTTCTAAGTTTTGAAATTAAGATACCATCTGAAAATATGTGCACTGCCTCGGTGGCGCAGTGGTAGCGTACGCGACTGCTGTCCATGAGGTCTCGGGTTCGAATCCTGGGTCGGACCAAATGTTTGCATGATCTGCTAATATTTGTTTCGGAGTTTGGGTGTTTTCTATGTATAATATGTATGTATTTACAAAAAAAAATGTAGTTATGTATTCATATCAGTTGTCTAGTACCCATAATACAAGCTCTGCTTAGTTTGGGACTAGATGGCGTTGTGTGTTCGATGTCCGAAATATTTATTTATTTATTTACTTATATGTATGTTGTCCACATTTGTGTATATATCTGTATTTATTTATTGTTATTTATCGGGCCTATCAACCTGTCTAGTGGTTGGTCATCTTAACTGCTAAGTCTTCGCGGGATCATTATCACCCAGGATAAATATGTATGATTTTTTTTCAGTTTCTGTGTGTACTTTACTTATAATATACATGTATTTAGAAAAACATAGGTTATTAGTAGTCTGATTATCATAGTACGAGCATTATCTAGTTTCAGATTTTTTTAGTTATTATGTGTATAAAAAAACACAGGCACAAAAATTCAAATCATCATCATCAGCCTATCGCAGTCCACTGCCGGACACAGGCCTCTCCAATCGCATCTATTCCTGCCAGTCGTTTTGCGCAACACTACGTTTGCCGAGACGCGGTTTCCACTCAAGAAACCACTTACCCTAACGGTTATCGGTTCTGTGGCTGATATGACATGCCCACTGCCACTTCAGCTTGCTAATATTCAAATCAAAACAAACTAAAATGAAATACCATTCTAAGGTGTATAGGCGTGTGTTAATTTTAGTTTCAACACCTTCAAATACACAGATAGTGCAGTAATTTGATCGCCGCTACAGCTCAGTGTGGTAGGTTCAAAGTTTCAAACCCCGCATGGGACAACACTTAGTGTGACCTACAAATTATTGTTGTGAGTCTAAATCTTACGTCTGGTAGGTATCTTTTAAAAACTGAATGAAGTAACTTGTATATACAAAACGCAAGTTAAAATATTTTTTTATAATAATATAAACAGTATTGGCTAACATTGAATACTGTATTATTGTCCTTCACATTACAATATATTATAACAAAAGAGTTGTTTATGAATAAAAGAAGTATTCGCAGTACAATTATTTGTTTTACGTATATCGTTATAACTATTATAGACTGTAAAAATAAAATACCTTTGCCCAGTATGAAATAAAGGCGCCGCCGCTGTTTGTTCGCGTAGATCATTTAAACTTCTTAACAAATTTAAATGTAGTTTTCAGTAATAGAGTGATTCAAAAGGAACATTTTCATGTGTAATACATGCTTATTATACTAGAGGAAATACGAGAAATTTCAAGAAGTGTGAAGCCGGGCCGGGTAAGTAGGTTTTTTTTTTAAACTTAATTTTTCTCGTATAGACCTAACCATAATTTGTCTGTTCGAGTGGTAGTCGGTGCTATAAAACATGAAGGATTCGATTAGAAATAAACGATTTAACAGGTTTTTCTAATTACTTAAATTATTAACTGACGAGTTGTTTCATTTGATGATTTGGATCATAAATTACTTTTAGATTTAAATTACTAACGCTTCCAAATTTTGATTATTTAAATATATTTTACTGTGTTCTTTGCCACATCAGTGTGGTATTGTCCCATGTGGAATTTGAACTCACAAGACTAGACGCAGTAGAAAGAAGCTAGCGACCACTGAAACCGCTAGGCAGTGCCATTCGCTTTGTGAAGTATGAATATGCTGGAGGCCAATACTTCAAAACAGAATTCTAAAACGCCCACACGCTTCCCCCATGACAAGTCACTTCTATCGACAGTCCCCAAAGACTGCCCCTAAGTACAGTAAAGCGTACAGTACAGTACAGAATACAGATACTACTATGCGTCCAGTGGTCGAAATTAGACCATAAAATATTGTTTTTTTTCAACTTTCTTCTCTTCTCCGCCATATAAACTTATAACTGTGCCAAAATTCATAAATAATGCATAATTTTCGTAAAAAGCGGGTACACATTTTTTACTTCACGTGTTAATAAGATATCTCTTTTTTTAATATCAAGGTAAACACATAAAAATGAGTTTCATCCAGCCTATCTCCATTGATGATTCAGTACAAACAATAATCGAACATTCATTTGCACGGTATTACATAAACGGAACAATAAAGTGGTGTGTGCTTG
Source organism: Hyphantria cunea (assembly GCA_003709505.1). Taxonomy (NCBI): domain Eukaryota; kingdom Metazoa; phylum Arthropoda; class Insecta; order Lepidoptera; family Erebidae; genus Hyphantria; species Hyphantria cunea. The sequence continues at coordinate 284,747 of PKRV01000777.1, forward strand.
CCACGCTTGTGCTATCGACACCGTACGATAACGTATACTTCACTCGTGTTCATTTATGTTAACAACGAGATGATTTATGATCACATCACACATCAACAGCCTATAACAGTTCTCTACTGCAATTGAGCCTCTACTTAGAATTAAGGTTTTGGCCTACTGCAGCACGGACACATTTCAAGCGAGGTGCAGATTATAGAGGGAAAGCGGGTCTTTATCAGATCCGTTTGTGGTGCGCGAGGTGCCTACTGCCTGGACACGAATTGCCGTGGCCGACCTTAAATAGACTTCGGACTGAGGTCGGCCGAAGCAAGGAAAAGGCTTTTTATGCAGTAAAACCCAAATTATTTCCCTTGCTCCATGCCCAGCGTGCCCGGACACCTGCACGAGGGAGCACCTGATGGCTGCCACCTACAATGCAAACAAAGTGGCCGCATTTTCGGCTAACACAATTACACCGACACGAAATGTTTGCCGTTAAACGCTATGAAGAAGACCACGATAGAATGACTTTGTTATCCGTCTGCCTATCAAGATCAAAACCCTTTTTCTCAAGAATCATGCGAAAATGCATGTCAAATACTCAAGGTCTACTGTCCCTTGGATCTGTAAAAAAATCTAACTTCTAAGCCAATGCAATCAAAAGATACAGCCGCTTATGCTGCAAACACTCCCGTAAACTAGAATCTTGAAATATGGTATTTGACACTTTTCGGCGTAAACAAGTAAGACAAATACTTACGTACATTTTTGATATGGACATAATTGTCGCACAAAGACGATAAATACGTCCCACGGTTTACGGTAAATTTTCGTGTATACTCTTATTAGAATAATGTGAAAAACGAATAGTTAAGATAGTTTGGAAGGTACACATTGTGTAAATACTTTATACTTTGCTACTCACATTGTAGACATTTGCAAAAAAGTGCTCAACGGACTTCAAACAAGGATTTTTTCGCTCTTTCTAGTTTGTTACCTGAGATTTCTGTCGTTTGTAAATTGATATTTTTTTCTATATGCAAGAGAATACTTTCCAATCGGCGCAAATAAAATTTGGAGTAAAATAAGGAAGTAAGAATACAGTTTTCAAATTACAATTTTTTAAATAAAAATTTCTTCTCAAGTCTCCTCAAGCTCTATGTCTATCTGGCTGTGTCATACGCACCTGTTTATCCCTCTGTTGCCAAAGCGCAATAAGTGGGCTGAAAGTTTCCGATCTCAACGTGAATATAAATAAATAATTATTTCGGACATCTAACACACAACGCCATTTAGTCCCAAACTAAGCAGAGCTTGTGTTATGGGTGCTAGAGCTGATATGAATAGATAAATACTTTTTTGTAAATACATACATATTATACATAGAAAACACCTAAACTCCGAAACAAATATTTGCAGATAATACAAACATTTGGTCCGACCCAGAACTCAATCGCAGCAGTTGCATACGCTGCCACTGATCCACTGAGGCAGTCATATAGCAGCACTCGTAAATAAAAACTATTTAGTGTTGTTAGCATTGTGCATCGCTGGGATTAGTGTATAGTTTAAAAAGACTGTCGAAAATTTTAAAGTATAGTAAAAGTGAAGCAATATGCATGTCAGCCTAGCTTTCATAGCACAAGCTTTACTTTCTCGAGGTAGATGGCGTTTTGTATCAGTTGTCCGAAGTATTTATTCATTTTCATGTATCATCGTCAGGTCAGCAACTTTGTAGACAACACATGAACTACATTAAAGCCGGGCAATCCCGTACTTAGTCAATACAACACCATCCTGTTTATTACTTAGAAACAAACCAATGACGTAGGTATTTAGTAGCAAGAAAACGATTTATTACAACGACACTCGGATACAATGAACTGATACAAAGCAATTAATCATACATTAAGGAAATACAAGACCTTGGATGAACTCGTATTAGATGAATTGTTGATTTAGCTAATACTGCCCAAATGGATTTTACGTCAATTTGATGCTAAACATTTATGAGCCAGAGCAATAATAACTGATAAAAACCATTAAAGAGTATGTAATGCAATATCCGTTATGTGTAAAATTGAAAACATTGCGCTTAAGGAAAAACCTTATGCCATACAATATCATCAGCCCCTCACAGATTAATTTATAGATCCACTATCGGCATTTGATGCAATCTGTTGAAATACATTCTAGAATAAAACTCACTTTTACTTTTTACACTATTTGAATAGGTTACTGCAGTAACCTTTGATAATGCCATAGAGCGAAACCGTTCAGGAATCAAGTTAATTAAAACAGTGAAATAAGTGCAAGTGAGTTTTTTTTCTAGAATGTACTACTATAGTTATGGCGGTAAATACGCTTCCTTCCTCGTGAAACAAAGAATCTCTGTTATAAAATTCTTTCAAACCTGTTCAGCGGTTTAGCCGTGTAAGCGTAACACAAAGAGTTACTTCCAATTTTTACTATGGAGTCTGGATTCTTCTTGTGTTGACGTTTCGAAGTACGAAAAGTACCAACATGAAAACAACAGTTGAGCTTACTCTGACATCAACTAAAAAAAATTCATTAATAACTAACTGCCGCGATGGCTGTTGTGGTATCTTTATAACAACAACCACGGGTCTAAGCGATTTATTATATTATCAATTATCTGCCAGTGGAAGTTCCGTCAAAATCGGCCCAGCTAGTCGACACGTGTAAAGATATAAAAAAAAAACAAATAAAGAACTTTGTACAGTGACATCTGTTGTCCAGATAAAAAAAAAACTATATCAGTAATTGTGTGCGCAATATGATCAGTCTGTGTTACAGCCAATAACAGGTCGTGCTCGATCGCGTGAATTCAAATATCGCATAACGGAACTTACAGTAAGCGTCACATTATGTAGCACGCGATATTAGCTTATCATTCATCACCTATTTAGCTTATTATTTTATTTATAAACGCGTGATCATTGTTTGCATGTCTGGAATTATAAACCTTAAAAAAAACATTTTAGAATTTACTAATATCGTTCTAGGTACTAAACAATCGTCCGTGAGATGCCAGAATAAAAATATGGAGTGTCAATGTCACTATTAATCCCGTGGGAGTCGTAAAAGTCAATTCGGGAAGCAAACTACTTAGGGTAACAACAATGCATAGAGGACGAAAGCAAGAAAGAACTCTGTACTATCTCGTATGGCCAGCGTATAATAATAGGCTAAATCCTTTGTCCTAAAGGCAGGGGCCTGCCTACAACTGCATTACAAGAACGTATTACTAGAGGGCTAGTAGATTTTATATCTTCTTAGCTTTATTTGTAAACACTAAGTGAATTTCAAAACAGAATTCCTTAATCTTGGAATGTAATGTTGTCCTACATGTAAAATATTTTCAAATTGGAATGAAATTTTCGTATTCGGATTTGATCTGATGATGTAATCAGAAAATAGATAGTAAGTATATCGATTCAGATTGATTCGTTTTCAGCAGATTGGGTATTGTAGTAACTGCCCAACCCGCACTTGGCCAGCGTAGGGACGTATGACCTTAACCCTCTCCTGAGAGGAGACCCGAGCCCGGCAGTGGGACATTATGGGTTGTTGATGATGATGATTGATGAATAACTGCTTTGGAGTCGGAATCTCTACACAGTGTTATAGGTTATCTCAACTAATATAATACCTTGAAGAGAAGGTCGCTTTGCCAACTCAAGTACACTATTAGTAACGAAAGTATACGATCAGGCCATGTATTTATTTACCCTTCTTTTCGCGCTGAAATATCCCGGGTACCGACTTAAAACCGCACGCCGTCTCTGGTACTAGTTACCGGGGAGCCAAGTGTACCCTCGAAAGAGGAATATGTATTTATTTAACCTCTCTGAATTTAAAAAAATGTTAGTTTGCTGTGACCAGATAGCAAGACTGAGGTCTTAAACAATTAGAATCGTTATCCTTACAAAGATAGTCTATCGCCAAGAAAACGTGTTCTTAAATTTTTTACCTGACTGCGGAAAGGAGGGTTATGTTTTTCGAGTGTATGTATATATATTTCTTTGGCACGTCCTAGAGCCTAATCGGCTTGTCGTATTTTTATGTAAGTGGTGTTAAGAGATTTGTCCATATAAATATCGTCGAAAAAACAAGGAAATAAAATCTTTTCAGTTCTTCAATAAATTTAATAAAGATGGAAAATAAGCAGTCGGGTTTTTAATATAAGTCGTTACTTGTTTAAACTATTATTTTGATTTCAAAAAGTGACGTTTAGAAATCTATGCAGTGTAAGTACAATATTTCACTGTTTATCTACATTTTAAATACTTTTTTGTGAGTATAATATATTACATATATTTTGTCAGGTACTTACAGTTATTTGGATCGGTTCGAATAATGGACGACATCAACAAAGGCATAGCGGTGGACAGCAATAGACCTAGCAATTATTTGTAACCATAAATTCTACCATTTTTTTAGGGAATAGCAGAACTCTTTTATGTAAGTTACAGCGATTAGCCAAAGGTCACAGGCAGTCTATAAACAATCCAATCATTTTTTTTTCTTATAAATACAACTCCCGCATTAGGAATATACATTCCTGTGTCACGGGGATCTTTACAAACATACATGAAACGGACACAAAGTACACCCAGACTTAGAACAACAATTTATGGATCACACAAAGTGTTGTCCCATGTAGGATTTGAACCCACAACACTCGGTGCAGTAGGAAGCGGTGTGGCGACCACTGAAACAACTAGGCCAACCGTGTAGTCAACATAAAGTCGAGTGTGTGGCCGGTTCAGTTTTAAAAGAAACCATATTTAAACGAAGAACATGATGTTTTATAAACGTATGTAGGTATGAGGTATTTTAAAATTCGCATTCAATTTCTTTCCACAGATTAAACGTGGAGACTAATTATTTCTAAATTTAAAAAATAACAGCACCCGGTTACATATATATTTTGAAAAAGATCTTTTGGCGCGTAAATTATATTTATGGAGTTAATTATTATTTACTTAAATTATATCCTTTTAGGGAATACAGATACTCGCATTATTTTAAGAATAGTCGAATTGTTGTCGAATTTGGGAGTTAAGAACATAATTACTGATCTTGTAATTTCTTCTGTTGACGAGTATTGTATTGAGTTTATCGAAAGAAGGTATTAGAGTAGCAACGGCGAAATAAAGGCAGGCTAGAGGCTTTGCCAACATCTTTTAACCAAGTTTCTCCACTCCTGCAATGAAAAGCAGTCAAAGAAGCGAACAGCCGCTGTCTTTGAAAGTATAGCAATGTTACACCAAATATTTGCAAAGGAGTATCAGTTGTGGTCAAACCCACGCGCCAAAATATCTTTGTCACTATGTAATTTATTGTTCCTTTTTTAATCTAATCATCGGCCGTCCGTCCCATTCATTACATAGGATTTCAGAACATCGACGAAATATTCCGAAGTCCCCGCAGCGACTACAAGACAGAGATACCCACTGTAATGTACCGCCTTTAGGAAACTCCAAGTTTTATCACAAAATATCGCCAAGGACAGCAAATGTAAATAGCTATGGGGATTTATTATTCTCCAAAGAAAGGTTACAAAGAAGAATTTCCCCGACTTAAAAGTATTGAGCCGCCTTAAAACATCGTAATTCGTCGAATTTTCTATTAGCTCCTGATAGATGTCAATATACCTGTTCCAGGCTAAAGAAGATATCACCATTTGACCGGAAAATAAACCTAAGACCTGGACAATGCGTTGAAACGTAACTTTAGTCTTATAGGAAATCCCGTTGTCAGCAGTATGATCTTTTTCTATGTCCTCTGTAGAATTTATCTCTTTCAACTGATGGTATGGCAAAGTGCTGACGGGCGTTCCCTTATAACCACGTCTCGGTGGGTTGTTCCGTAAATATAAAGTTATACCGATCATCATGGCAACTACACCAATCAAATCACAAATACCATCGACCCAATAACCCAGAGTACCCACCTCTGATCTCTCCCCCTTTATGTGCTTCCTTTCTCTGGCTACATGGCCGTCTAAATCATCTAAAAACATTCGAATTTGGAACAATACCACAGCCACTCGTCGCCATGCTAGATTCGGACATGTCAAAAGTTTCGCGCCAATAATCGCAATAAAAACATGGAAAAATGAAATCATATTGGGTGTGATAAACGGCATCTTATCGGATATACCTAAGCCTATGTCAACTATGGAACACAAAGGACCGTAAATGTAGTGGTTTATGTGGTCCACCATTAAAGCTTTCACGGTTGGGTGGCATAGAGGATTTATCGTACAAGGCACCCATGTTACTTCGTCATAACTGTACTGGACTTTCGTGAATTCGAATGTAGAAGTTTCTTGTTGGGTACTATTGGTGACAACATCGAAAATATCAATCTTATAATTTTGTATTCTTAAAAATAGAAACGTATCCATAGACATGCAGTAGATAACTATGACTAAAAGTAAAAAAGTCAGTATTTTACTCGCTTGCGATGAAGGCCACATCATTCTGGTGTATAATCTAATGATGAAGGTGGATACACAGTTTGTTATGGTATGGCTTCTCTTCTTACAACACTCGATTACTCGGAACTGATGTCTGTAGCCGGTTGTATTTTAAAACTAGTGTAGGCAGATGTATCCCACGCGTATAATTCTATTAATAATATCGCGAACTCTCCTTTATAGTAAAAATAACACTTCAATAAGCTTTTAGTTATTTTGTAATAAACTATTCACACACTCACTGAGAATACACCAACAATTGCACATTTAATAATTCATGAATCACAGCAAAACGTTCCATTTTTAAAACAGTATTAGTGTTTGTAAACGTATTTTTTTAGAAATAAAATCGATGCACAGATGTTCTTAGCGAGTATTGCGGTATCATAACAATAATTTTACTTTCGTTGGCGACGCTTGTTCGTCAATATATATACTTTTTTATTCACACTCGATTTTATTTATGACTTTTTACGTCATGTATGTCAGTCATAAGACTTAAAATTTTATTAGCATTCGACAGTGCAACCGACTCGTTCCAGTTTTCGTAACAATGCGCGCGCCTCGGACCGCCGCGTCTGACTGAGCTATGGATGAATTAAATCGAGAGAGAACGGGAGATTGGAGTGGCCAAAGGTAGGCATTAATTTCTCCCAGCAACTAACACGTCGTGTTTTTATTGTAAGAATTAGAAATATGTAAGATAGGATTATAAAGATACATAGACTAATATGTACATAATTACTTTACTTGTGTTATACTTTTTATTGTTTGATGATAACAGTTTAGGATAATAATGATTTTAGTATTCATTGCAAAATAATGAAATATGGAGACCACAAAATTTATGTAATATTACAATTGTATACTGGTATAAACTATCAGTTATAAAAAAATAAACCATATTTTAATATCTATTTAAAAATGTATAGAAAACAAACCTTAGTTTTCAATTTACCATTCTTTCGAGGTAAATTACTACATTGACAACACCGTTGCGGGAGAGAGTACACGGTCAATGTTTCGAATCGGTCTAACGACCGTGGCGCCTTTGCCCGCCAAAACAAAACTTTGCTAAAACGTCATGAACGCAAACATATAAATTAAATCATCGCTATTTTGTATTACCAATATCTTAATTGTTATTGATTTCAGAGAATTAATAATATAGACTAAAATATAAGTAGACAAACAAGGTTAAGTTATATCTTGAAGTAAAGAATTAAATAGTATCTTTGGACGGGTTCCATACAAACTTTTTTTTTGCTTTGAGCACAGCAGTCATTAAGTCTTCACAAAATATAAATAGGTACCGTAAAGGTTTTAGCTTCTTAAGTTTTTAAACGAATACTTCAAAGGAGTAATCCAGTAATCTTAGGTACCTAGTAAGTTTCTAACTATTATTTTAAACTATTTTATTATGTAGTTTTTTGACTGAACGGTTGACCTAGCGGTTTAAACTGTCACCACGCCGCTTTCCACTGCGCTGAGTATCGTGGGTTCAACCCCACATGACAACACTTTGTAGTAGGTTAATTTTAAGCAACAAAACTATCTTTACACATATAAAAGAAATTCGTGTCAAATACAATATTTATAACTAAAGAACGGCTGAACCGATTTGGCAGCAAATTGGTGGGGAAGTAGCTAAGAACCAGGAGCTGGAAATAGGATAATTTTTACACAAGATTTTTTTTCTTTTTACTTTGAGCCGCGACGTTAACCACGTTTTTGTTGTACCGCGGGTAACACCGCGGGGCTCAGCAAGTGATAATATATATTATAACATATTTAATTAAATATTCTACTGGCAAAATAATAGAATAGAATAGAATAGAGTGGTGTGGAACGGAGTGGAGCGGAGTGGACAGGAGAGGAGCGGAGTGGAGTGGAGTGGAGTGGAGTGGAGTGGAGTGGAGTGGAATAGAATAAACTTTATTGTACACCAATTGATACAGTTATATTTGAGCTAAACAATATAATGACCATGTACAAATGGCGGCCTTATCGCTAAAAAGCAATCTCTTGCAGGCAAACTTTGGATGGACAAATCGACTGTAGAAACACAAATAATACATGTTTACAAATTAAGTGCCACTATGAACGTACATTGACAGCCAACATGGCTGCCACTGTAAGGTGCATTGCGTGATATGATTTTAAATCGATGTGACGTCATTTTAAATTTAAAATAACTGAACTTTAAAGAACAAAATAAATATATTCCGGACATATAACACACAACGCTATCTAGTCCCAAATTAAGCAGAGCTTGCATTTTGGGTACTGCACAACTGATATAAATACATATTTACTCATTCTATATATTGTACATACAAAACACCTAAAATCCGAAACAAATATTTACAGATCATGCCAACATTTGGTCCGACCCGTGAATCGAACCCGAGACCTCGACTCGCATACACTACTACTGTGCCACCGAGGCAGTCAAAATTGCGTGAATTCAGTGAATTTTAATCAAGAAATCAATTTTGGTATAAGTTATTCGAGACTAGGCGACAAAGTCATTGGAATAGAAACAAATTTGAAAAAGATGTTGATTGTAACCAAAACACAAGCCTCCATAAATTACTTAAAGTTATCTCAAGCCTCTTTAAATATCTTAATATTATATGACTGCCTCTGCGTGGTAGCGAATGCGACTGCTGTGCAAGAGGTCTCGGGTTCGATTCCTGAGTCGGACCAAATGTTTGTATGATCTGCAAATATTTGTTTCGGAGTTTGGGTGTTCTCTATGTATTATATGTAGGCATTTACAAAATATATATATAAGTATTAATATCAGTTATCTAGTACCCATAGTACAAGCTCCGCATAGTTTGGGACTAGATGGCGTTGTGTGTTAAATTGTCTGAACATATTTAGTTAAGACAAGAGACCATTTGGTGTTGAGTGAAATAAAAACTAAGAAAGAATTATTTGTAATATACTCAACAATTATCTGTGCTCTTAATAAGTAAACTAAACTTTGGAACAGTACAGACGAAGGCGTGTTTCATTAACCTCTGCTCCATTAATCCCGACAAAAGAAGAATGCTCATACCCTGTTTCTTTTTTTTAGATTACAAAGAAGAATTATTTACAATAGGCATGATGACTAATTTTGAAAAAACTGTTTATAATGTTCGGATGTATCTTTTACTGTCAAAAATAATTATATTTCTACAAAAAATAAATATTCCGCTTAGTATTGAGAATAACACTGGGTACATATAATTAAAAAAAAAAACAAAATGGAGGATTTTTGGCGCCAATATGCAATCTCAAAGATAAAAAAATGTTTTCAAAATACATCGAGTGTGGTATCAAAATAAGGATTTTTAACGGTGATTACGAATATATACATATAACTTATATGTTTTATTTAAAAAACTGAATTACACAAAGATGACAAATAATGACGCTGTCAGGTTTTTTTTTATATTTGACATCGTATTTAGCTTCAAAATTAATGTACCGATTATGACTCGAATTTTCGGTTTGACATCTGACATAAGTAATCGAATACTTCGTACTTGTTCATATATTTTAATTATGTATGAGCCCGTCAGTGTCTCTACACTGCCTGATGGAAGGCATAAGCAGAATCCAAGAGTGGTGGTCACCAAACTCATTGCGTATACAAACAATGCAACAACGCAGCAATGTAAAACACACTATGGCGACCTATTGAGCTGCTTCTAAAACATTGGGCCAGCGCCACTCACCAACAAAATACGATAGCACGAATATTATCGTGCAGTATATAGGCGTGCCACGCCTCGACAAGCCTCCACAAACACAAGCGTGAGCGTGAGCGATTGTGGTAGATTGTTACCGACCCGACTTCCTTTGATCTGTGTTCAAAACCCAACACTCGATGTCGGTTTTAGAACACAGATCAAAGGAAGCGTGCGCGAGCGTTTGTAGTTTGTGAACTGCCAAGGCCTTGCAGGCGTGTAAACAGCACGAGCGTTTGTAAAGGATTGTATATTGTGAGCGACTGCCAAGTTCTCGCGGGCTTGTAAACATAACAATAGTTATTCGTCAACACACAGACACGAGCAATTTAAAAAAAGTCTTCGGTTAAGAAATACGATACAGGAGGATTTGATCGTCTGATTGTTAGATTTAGTAATATTGTGTGTTTATCTTTATCCTTTTATCTTTCGATTATACTCGATTACATGCTAAGAAATCAATACCAAGATATTAATCATTTAAAGAAGACATAACTACAGTTTTAAGAATAAATACAAACTTTTGTGATAATATGCAAATTATATATTGGACAACAAACAAGGGCATAGCGCGCAGCGAAGCTAGTCTAAAAAAATTACCTAAGTTACTCTTTATATAATCAGCTACCTATCAGTGTAAGTGCCGTCGTCGGTCCAGCCGTTCCAGAGATTAGTCGGAACAAACAGACATACCAATTTAGAAATTGGTTGTTTGATATAATCGCATAATATTCACACCGCTTCCTACTGCGCCAAGTGTTGTGTGGGTTAAAATCCTACATGGGACAACACTTTGTGTGATCCATAAATTGTTGTTCTAAGTCTGGATGTACTTTGTGTCCGTTTCATGTATGTTTGTTAAGATCCTCGTGACACATGAATATTCCTAATGCGGGAGTTGTTTTTTTTTTTTTAAATTACTAATTTTACTTTCATTTGAGTTCCGTAAATGAGTGTTAATTTGAAATTACAAACAGACTCTTAATTTTATTTATTTATATGTATACAGTCACCGACAGAAAAACTGGCCTGAGTGCATAACTGTAGCTTGTAAATAAACTAAGCGTTATTTATGAGGTGTTTTGATGAGGGTAAGGTTCAAGTAACCTGTTTAGTTTATTTAAGTAGCTCATTTCAAATAACTTGTGGTTAGATTGAATTTAACTAAAAAGTTACGCCAGAATTGTTTTAAACGTTTATGCGAGGGGTAAGTTTTTTTTTACCAAATTCTACTTTATAGGCCATTTATCCATGCCTGTGTGTTGAGAGACACTTCCGTAAATATTACGATTTGCCCGTGTACACGTGAATTGGACTTCAGACAAATGGAGAAAAGTCTTGTTCACTGATGAGTACAGAGTAGCCTTAAGAGCACCAAATGGTCGTGGGAGAGTCTACAGGCGACGTGGAGAACGTTTCCTTCCCTGCACGACATGCCAAACAGTAAGGTACCAAGGTGGATCTGTCATGGTATGGGGAGGAATATGTTCTGAAGCGTTTTTTTTTTTTTTTTTACATCTCCCTCGTTATGAATATACATTCCTGTGTCGCGGGGATCTTTACAAACATACATGAAACGGACACAAAGTACACACAGACTTAGAACAACAATTTATGGATCACACAAAGTGTTGTCCCATGTAGGATTTGAACCCATAACACTTGGCGCAGTAGGAAGTGGCGTGGCGACCACTGAAACCACTAGGCCAACCGTGTAGTCAGCTTGAAGAGCTTGTGATCGTCGATCAGCGCCTAACAGCGGTGAGGTATATCAAAGAAATCCTCCATCATGTTGTGCTCTTTGTGGATTATATTGATCGAGAAGATTTTTTTACTCATGCAGGGTAATGCAAGACCTCATACTGCTGGCATAGTAGACGAGTACTTAGCTGATGTCGGTATTCAGAAAATGACGTGGCCGGATCGCAGCGTAGACATGAATCCTGACTTAATTAAAAGACAGGTTCGATTACTACCGAACCCTCTAGAGACACTCTGTAAATTGAAAGTTCTCTAGTGAGAGTGTGGTCAGGAATTCCTCAATCTGTGATTAAATACATGTTGCAAAGCATGCCATAACACATGCAAGCCGTCATCGAAGCAAGAGGTGGTAATGCGCATTAATAAGATAAGTGATTTACGCTGGTAATCTTATGAAATGTTAAGAAAGCTTGAAATAAAAATTATATTTTTTAATTCTAATTCTTCCCAATTGTTATGAAGAGTTAAAATTTAAAGTGTTAATTTCAATGAAATCTACGTTACAAACCATTAAATATTACGAATAATAAAAATAACATAGATCATCTTTTAATCTTGGGCCACTTTTTCTACCGGTGAGTGAAGATGTATAGATAAGTACAAACATCCCTAAATACACAATCCTTATATTCCACAATCCGAAATCAAAGAGTTTGATTTTTGGTATATCCATAATAATAAATAAGTAAAGAAGCCTATTATTGTTTTTTTTTAATCTGTTCATAAATAACAGAGTTCTGAGGCTACAAAAATGTAAAAGAACCTCCTTTCTTGAAATCATATAAATACAAAATATAGCATAGACAAAACGTGTTACCAAATAGGTTCGTTATAATAATTGTTATTAATTAAAATGTAAATTAATTGGGTCTTGACTTCCATTAGCCGACATCATATTTGAACATATTAGCTTACGTTCACACGACAATCCTTCTACAGTTTACACCCTCGTCAGGTAGATTATAATCCAACAGTTTTTACAAGCTTACGGTGACATATCCATACTATTATTATCAATACGAAAGTAAGTCTGTCTATTAAGCTGTCAAGAATAAAATCACTATACCGATTTTGATGAAATGTGACATGGAGATAGTTTGATGGTGAGGTTGGTTTTGAGGGAGATCATAGGGTACTCTTTACCGCAACAATCGACATATACGCGGTCGCAGCCGCATGTAAAAGCTAGTTTTCTGTAAATATAGTTGAAATCGTAACTTTTTTATTAATGCCTTATTATTGAACAATATTTATGTTCCAGATACGTGTCATGTATGTATTTTCGGCACGCACTCAAAACAACGGTTGTGCTATTGTTTATTTATAACCTACAATATTTGAACTCCGATAAAGAAGAATTGTGTAGACAGTGATAGCTTAACCTAAACTGGTAGTATTTTGATATTTTAAATTATATTAGTGTTGCCTCACTCTCTAAAAAAGGCAATTTTTATTTATGTAAATAAATAAGGCGTTTTTTTTATTTATTTACATAAATGGGTATAAAAATGATAAAATCAACTTCAATGAACCTGTATTAAGTACAATGATTTATAAATAACTGTATTCTTTAATAGGTAATTTTATCTCCCAAGAAGTGGAGGAGGCTTTGGTTCGTAATTAAGAATGTTGAAATTAATTTATGAACAAGGCAATTCTAAAGTAACAAACATGATTAAAATAAACCAAAAACATGAAAGGCACCTTCTTTTTAAATCTACTTCAGAAAATAAACAGGTTCTCATTTCGTTTGAATCAATTTTTATTAAGTTGTTTGATATTCTCTTGATTATTCTTTTGATTATTCTCTTATGGTTTATGGTATTAGCAAATTCAGTGTGGAACCTTCCGTTAATGTAGTCAGCCAATTATTAGCAGTTCTACTCGTCAAATACCTTTTTTTCCCATTTGGGAAAGAAGGAGTCTTACGCAGTCGAGTAAAAAAAAGGTATATATATGTATATAAATATATACATAAATATATGTATATATATATAACTTATATGTTTTTTATATGACATTGATACAGTCTGATTTATTTTTTTAATGATTCATTACTTGATTTTGATACACTGCAATCACTTAGTAAAGAATTTCCAGTGGAACACACACACCCTCAGAACATTTTATTTTATGTAGTCAGTCAGTCATTACCGATTGTATTTGTCAAAAGAACGAATTGTGAAGTATCAGATATAAATAAAATAAAATAAAAACATCCTAGAATAGACTTCAAACATAACAAAACAGCTAATTTTAGACATACCTGAGGCACTTGCGTAGACTTGCCGCAACCAGTTTCACCGATCAGTACTATAGTCTGGTACTTTTCCAACAAGTAAAGTATATGATTCCGATACTGGAATACGGGTAACTTCTGCCTTTGCGTATCCATCGGCAGGTGATGGTAACGATTGTATACAAAAGATGTCTTAGAATCATTATCGGTTGATAATGCTGTTTCTATGTCTGGGTTTACTAGTGTCTCGATTACACCATCTTTATTTCTTGTTGGGTAAAGAGTGTCATCTCCTGTAAAATGTATGATTTAAGTACTTTGTATTTATTGAACAATATTTGAAAAACAAAAATAAAACTAATTATAGGAGTGTGTATAAATATATTTTATGTGTACCTCACTATAATCATTAGCAAATAATCGTTCAAAACTTATTACAAGATCAACTACTACTGAAAAACTTTTTGATCAATTCTGTAGCTGCCTGAATGAGGCTGTTCTTCAGTATAGCTATGTATATTAGATTTATATAATTGTTATGTTCTTGTTTGGAGTTTTCTATCTTCCTATAAGAGGAAAGGTGCAAAATTTTTTATAGTGAACTAAACTTAAAAAACAAGGCAGTATTGACATTTGAGAATCCCAGTCGAAAATGTATCTTGACTCTATACTTGATAAAGTAAATTAAGAACAGTTTAAACACTCTTATTATAAAATACAGATAAATGAAAAAATAAATAAGAATACATTTAGAAGGATATTATAAACTTCTAATCTACAACATCATGTCAGCTATAGAATAAACTTTTTAATAGTAAAATTACCGTAAATATCTATCAAGAAAAATAGTTTTAACAAATCGTCTACAATGTAAACATAACCTCAAAATGATTCCATCAATATTTACCTGGTTTTAAAAATCTTGGTCGCTGTCCTGACATCATTTATATCAATTTAACATATATAAACAATAACATAAATGGTTGTCTTTAGTATTTCATACACAGTTCACATTAACTTTAATGTTTACAAAATAGTTTAATCAACTGACACTATTGACACAGAATTCAGAACAACCTACACTTACCACTGTTTTTTTCTCATGGTAATATTTCAAGACTTAAAAAAGCAAAATGGTTTTTAATTGTTAAAAAATATGAAGTTTTTATTTTGTTAATCTCTTAAACACAAAGTTGAATCATAATATTTTTTATGCAAAATGCTGTTTTTAGACCCATTCGGTACATTTACGGTCGTATGACATGACGGAAGGTCTCATGGTGCACGTAGCATGATGACGAATCCCTGCATGCGATAGAGGTAATACTTATCATAAGAAATTGTAAAATTAACCCACAAGTTAGTTAAGATACTTTTATTATTATCATATATATTCTTGTTGATATTTTTTTTCTTTTTTTTTATTAATGGTTTTTTGATGTCGACCGAGCATTTGTGTAATCAAAATGGTAATCGTTACGGGCACCCACAGGACAGGTTAGCCTATTGTGGGGCTATAACAATTACTGTATGTTTCATTTTTCAATATTTTTTTTTATCCTCGGTGAAAGTCCCGTCAAATCGGTCTAGACGTTTCAGAGATTAGCCGAAACACAAAAACAAAAATTGAAAAAATGAGGTTATTTTAATATTACAAACAAACACTCAAGTTACTTTATTTGTGAAGATTTTTTAAAATAAATTCTTAAGATAAAAAAAGCTATTTTAAAAGTAACTTTAGAGAGCCTTAAGAAAAACGGTCTCAAGTCAAACGTCTTCCGTGAAAGAACGATAGAAAGACATAGCGTTATCGCATAGCGTAGCGATACAGGGAGGGGACGCTGCCCCTCCCTGTATCGGTACGCCCATGGATGTCGGTATACCTGTACAAGTCGAGATTGGTCCGTAGTCGCTTTTAAATGATAATACAATGATTTTTTATGGTTTATTATAAATTATAAATAAGACTTTGACCTTTGTCCGATCAAATTGCATATAAATATAGTTGATGAAAATTTATTTTTACTTAATTTTCATTGTTTTGCTGCAATTCTGTCCCATTTTTAGCACTTACGTCTTCTACACCAATAAGCGCAGTCTGCGTTGAGTTGTAAGTTCTTTTTGATTCACCAGTAGTTTTAAATTCCCTCAAATCATTTTTCTTTAAGCTCATTACTATAGGTCCTGGACCGTTTAAGCTTCCGATATTACCTCCATGAAATAAACTGCCTGTGCCAGCCAGATTTGACGGTATTTCTCTATCAATAGCGTAATATTTTGCTGCGTTTATTTCACTTTGCCGCATAATTTCTTGCGGACTTGTGTTGGAATTAAAATCTTGAATTAGTTTGATCTGGTCGTTCAAATTAAGTTTTTTTTCGTCTAATACTTTTGTTTGAACCAGTTTTCCGTCTGCAAACGTTAGTTTTAGTATTTCTTCATTTTGGACACCATTTAAATTTGGTGAAACTCCTGACACACTTCCAGCCCGTGTCAGTTCTCGCAACAGTTTTGGTGGATCATTATTTAGTTCAGGATTGCTTGTTATGATATCTTGAATTTTTCTCAAAAAAATTTTCGCAGGTATATTGTATTTAACGTAATATATAGGATTGTATAGAATAGGCTCTTCGCCATTGAGCAAATAAGTTAATTCAACATAGCCATTATTCTGTTGAAGTAATTGTGGTACTAACTCATTATCCTGTACAGGTTCTGATTTTAATACATTAGAAAGCAACTTTTTTAGTTCTGATTGATTATATCCTTTATTTAGAGTTTGGTCGAACTGTTTTGTACCAGAATTCATTAAATAATATATTAGAACTTGTATGTTATGAGGAAGTGTACTCATGTCCAGATTTGGAGTCAAAAATTTTTCGCGATTCAAAATGTAGTAAACATGAAGTACCACTTTTGGTCTGGAGCTCTTGTATGGTTCCAATAATAGTAAAAAACTATTATAAGTTTTTGAATCTATATGCCCAGATTTCTCCTGTGATAAAAGAGAAACAAGAGTCTCCAGTACATTATAAGGCAACATTTTATTTCTATTCAAGTAGAGAATAATATCGATAAATTTTGAGTGGAAAATATCGTGTTCTTTTAAGCTATTGATAAAGCAATCTATTAAGATTGGTGCCTGAGGCTTACTTTTTATTAGAAAGAGAGCAATATCAAGACGTTTTGGATGTATAAATTTCCCGTTATCTGTTCTTAAGAATCTTAACAAGTCAATTATATTCTGTTCTGATAAAAATGAAAGTTTCTTGGGTAGTAATATTTCCGTCAAAATTTGAATTGCTCTGGGATCAATTCTACCTGTTTTGTTCGGTGACATTAATAAAAATATGGTTTTGATATTACCTTGAGAGAAATATGGGATTTTGTCAAAGTTAACAAGCATTGTCGCTATGTCAACACGTTGTTTTGGAATATAACCCATTTTATTAGGTTTTATAAATGTCAGCAATGTTTCTACTTCCTTGTCGGAAAATATATTATTTTTATTTCGATCCAATAACGCAAGGATAATGTTAGTAATTCTATGGTCAACATTTTCTGTTTTAATTTTTATGAGCAGTGGAAACATCAAATCAAGCATTTGTGGGTTAGTGGAAGTATTTTCTGGTTGATGAATTAACCCATAAATAACATCTAGAGTTGAAGGTTCTACTTGTCCTGTTTTACCCGGCGATAATAAGTAGTAGAGGATTTGTGTCTTTTTATTGTTCCATTCACTATTAATCCGGGGTTGTATCAAATAGTTAACTATTTCACTGAATCTTTCAGAGTTTACAATTCCTTTAATTAGTGCATTTAAAACAGAAAACAAAATCTTGTAAAGACGAGGTTTGATAACGTGCTGGTTCTCTTGTAATACTTCTTTTATGTTCTTTAAATGCTTTTCAGGATTATTGTTAATTAGTTGAGTAATTTGTTCTACAATATTTGAGGATAAAATTTGTGTATAAGCCTGTTGCATAGGTTGCTCTTTGGGTATTTGTGGCATATGAGTGGGTTGAATTGGATCTTCATTATTGGGTTCTTTTATTAATGTTATTTCTGGAGCTTGTAATGGAGTGTAATCTTCAACATGTGTTAGTTGGTCATGATGTAGTAATTCAGGTGCCTCAGGATAAATAATTTGTTGGTCTGGATAATCGATGTGTTCAGGTTTTTCGAAATATGTGTTTAATTGATCAATATAGTCAGGCATAGATTCTGGCTGTTCAACTACTGTTTTATGCTTTAATTTAAAAACTGGCGAAGATTCTTCAACGTAGATAGGTTCCGGCTTACTGATAAGTTCTGGTGCAAATGGTGCGTTATAGGTGTCTGCTTCTGAGTTTTCAATATAATCATTTTCGTTTTCAACATAAGTGGGTTCCGGTTTAATTTCATCTGTGTGAGTATAATCAGGTTTCTCAATATAAAAAGAATCTAGGTTATGATTGATAGGAACCCGCTCAGGTTTTTCAATAAAGATAGGTTTAAGTTTATCGATATAGACCGATTCTAGTCCTTCAACACCAGTGGGCATTAGTCCACCTTTAATATTTTTTTTCTCATGAGTCGGTATGTAGTAATCAATATATCCAGGTTGAATTTCAAATATCGGATTCTTCATATTCTTTACATAAGTAGATTCAGAACTTTCAACAAGGTCAAGTTTCTCAAAAGAGACCAC
Source organism: Hyphantria cunea (assembly GCA_003709505.1). NCBI lineage: Eukaryota > Metazoa > Arthropoda > Insecta > Lepidoptera > Erebidae > Hyphantria > Hyphantria cunea. Next base: position 303,667 of record PKRV01000777.1, read on the forward strand.
TTTTTTAATATTATCGGTTTTTTCATCTTTAACATATATTGGTTTAGGTTCATTTAAATAGGTTGATTTGGTGGCGCCAGGATTCAATTCTTCTTTGTAGTTAAGTGGACCTTTTTCTACATAAACGGCTTCGTCAATTATAATAGGTTTATTATCAGGTTTTAATTCTTCAGTGTCGATAAGTTCTTGGTGGTCAACGTATATTGGCTTTTTTTCTTTCACCTCTTTTGAGTAAATATCTTTTACATATGTAGGACTGTATTTTGTTCCAAAGAACGGTATGGCTTCATCAAAATATACAGGGTGTTGATGGTAGATGGGTTCAGGTTCCCCAATATAAATTGGTTTATTACCAGGACGTTTTTTTTCGCCATGAATGGCTTCTGGTTCGTGAATAGCAATAGATTTGGGATCATTGATATGAATGGGTAAAAGTTTTTGATTCGATTCATCGACAAAGATGGGATTGAGTTTTTCTACGTACATAAGTGCCGGTTCCTCAATCGAAGTAGGTTTATTGCTAGGTTTTATTTGTTCAGTGTAGGGAAGTTCTGAACTTTCTGCATAAATAGGTTTGGGTTTTTCTTTAACCTCATTCATATCATTCATATTTGTTCCATGTATCGGCTTGGGTTCATCAAAATACACAGGATATTGATGATCGACTGATTTCGGTTCTTCAATATGAATAGGCTTATTTATAGGTCCTTCATTTTCTATATAGATGGGTGCTGGTTCCTGAATAGCTATAAGTTTAGGATCCTTGACATGAATAAGTGGAAGATTTTGGTGTTTAGGTTCGTCGGCAGAGTTCGGATTGTGTTTTTCTACATAAACAGGTGCAGGTTCATGGATCACAGTAGGTTTATTGTCAGGTTTTAATTCTACGGCGTAGATAAGTTTTGGACGTTCTATATAAATAGGCTTGTACTTTTCTTTAACGTCATCTCGATAAATTTCTTCTTCGTTTATAGCACTATATTTTGTTTCATCAAAATATACAGGATGTTGATGGTTGACAGGTTTAGGTTCCATAATATGAATAGGTGGAGGTTCATGATATTTAGCTTCATCGACAAAGATGGGATTGAGTTTATCTACATAAGCAGATGCTGGCGCGTCAATTACAATAGGTTTATTACCAGGTTTCAATTGTTCATCGTAGATAAATTCCGATTTTTGTGAATGAATAGGCTTGGGTTTTTCTTTAGCGACATCTTGATAACTATCTTCTACATATGTAGGACTATATTCTGGTCCATATATCGGCGTAGATTCATCCAAGTATATAGGACGTTGATAGTAGATTGGTTTAGGCTCCTTTTCGTTGATAGGTAGAGTTTTTTGGTGATTCAACTCGTCGAAAGAAATGTGATTGAGTTTTTCTACGTAGATGGGTGTAGGTTGGTGAACCACACTAAGTTTATGACTGGGTTTTGATTCTTGGACGTAGATAAGTTCTGGGTGTTCTACATATATAGGCTTGGGTTTTTCTTTATCCTTATCTGGATAAATATCGTCTACATATGTAGGATTATATTCTGCTCCATGAGTCGGTGTGGATTCATCCACGTACACAGGGAATTTACGATGAATTAGGTTATTATCAGGGGCTATTTTATCTCCATAGATGTGTTGTAGTTCTTGAACAGCAATAGGTTTAGGCTTTTTCACATGAATAGGTGAAAGTTTATGATCATCGACTGAGATTTGATTGAGTTTTTCTATATAGACAGGTTTATGGCCAGGTTTGAATTCTTGAGCGTGGATAAGTTCCGGGTGTTCCACATAAATAGACTTGAGTTTTTCTTTAACGTCATCAATATAAGTATCTTCTACTACTTCCTTTGAATTATACGAGGCTTCTGGTTCCTGAATAGTAATAGGTGTAGGCTTATTTAAAAGAGATAGAGGTACAAGTTTATGATCTTTAAAATTAATAGCTTTAGATTCATAACTGGATTCAGTGTCTCCTATATATATGGGTTCCATATATGTATCATTGATTGGCTGTATATTCACGGGAACCTGAGAGGGTTTATGTTCAGGCTCAATTACTTCTGTTGGCTTTTTTTCCTGAAGAAAATATTTTGGTAGCAGTTGTTTTATCTCTGATTCTGACTGAGACTCGTTTGATTCTTGTACATGAAACGGTATCTGACTATTAGGTTCGACGCTTTCAAATGAAATCTCAGAAGAAGGAAGAACGAATTCATGTGTAGAGTCTGGTCGTGGTATCTTGTGAAGATTCCGGATGTTAAGTAGTATTTCACAGAAACGTGATGAAGTCGATTTGATCTCAAACTCTTGGTTACATCCAAATATAGCTAACAAACAATCAGGATATTTTCGAAGTTGTAATGGAAATTCAGGTATTTGTTTCAAAAACCGAACAATTGCAACCGGACAACCGTTATTGGTATCGAATAAACTATATTCAAATACAGGCTTTTGTAAAGATCGTAATTCTTTGTAAATTTGATCACTTCGAGTAATAATTGATTGTGCTTCACCTTCGATTTCAGATTCACTATCGTTAATCATAAGATCTAATGCCTCGGGATGTTTTTTTACATATTTCAAAACATACACAACTATCTTTTTCACCGACAGTTCCGAATAGCATTCTCTTTTGTTGCTGCTAAAGACTTTTGGAGGTTCCCCTTGAAGAAGTAAATTTGGCATCTAGAAAAATTAAAAAATATATTAGTAGATATCATATCATAGAGTCAGAGCAAGAATGTTCTTATTCGTAAGGAATAAACTTTCCGCTCATTATCAAAACCTTTCTGCTCTGCCTTTTGGACATAAGTGGGCGTCAGGCTAACCATCTGTCTTTGCTCAGTCATGCGCCAAACTCATACAATAGGGAAAACGCAATATTGGCGAAGTATGTAACATAAAAAGGGGTTTGTATTTGAAATATATTTTTCCACACATACTTCTGAACTCAATCGATCAAGGTGGTAGAAATTAATATTATTACATTGTAATCTAAATTGTTAGAAGTAACAAAAAGTATATCGGGTAACTAATAAGTTTACGACATCTCACATGTAAGTGGCCGACCCACTTAACCCAACCCTCGGGTTTCTCCCTCCGTCTTTCTCTCTCAACCACTCAGACTCAGGATTTGAGGGTCACACTAAATGTTGCTTCAAGGATGGATTGAACCCACAACACTAAGCGTTATAAGTAAGCATAATAATCCATGGGTACCTCAAAAGGTGTATCTCCGCTGCCCTTATTACTCCTGGTTAGATCATCATCGCTTGATAATTTTATTTCTGCGCTTTTTACTGACTCTTTTTCATCCTGAAAAATGAATATCAAGATGTCATAATAACATATTATTTATGATAAAAGTAGTTTTATCATAAATAATATGTAGTAGTGTGAAGTAGTTCACAATATCTGTTGAAACAAACTTTTATAATAGGACGTTGAAACTTTTAATAAGATTTTGGTAAAACAATCAAGATTTTTCTCATGAATTGGGAGGAAGTTTTGGGCTCAGGAAACCTCATAAACTCGGTAGCAACGAAAGATTTCTTAAACACCGATTGCCTGTATGTGATGAATTAAGAGTAGAGAGTGTCACCACCCTTATTCATCCCATGGACGATTTCAAAGGCAACTAAGGTAGCAAACTACACAAGACAACATCACTACAAAGTGAAGGAACACTTCAAATAAACGCTATATTAATCCGCCATGTCCGCGTGGTGTAGCAGGCGAAAATTTACTTATTCTGATTGGTTGTTATTATCATCAACAACTTTTTAAATTTCACTGCTGGACAAATCTCTGTCTTTAGAAAGAAGTTTTTTGCAAACAATACCACGCTTTATGTTCAGTAATATCTTGAACTCCTAGGCCCGATTCTTGTCAAACATATTTGTCTTTTATTAACCAACTTCAAAAAAGGAGTCGAGGAGGTTCTCAACTCGACTGTATTTATTTTCATGTTTGCCATCTCAGTATTTTTGACGGATGACGGTGATTCTTTTTTTATTTGTAAGCAGGTGCTTCCCGTGAGGTCCTTCTCCTCCTTTATTTCATATCAGTCTGGTTCTTGAGCTCGTTTTTTTGTTTTTATGTATACGCCTGCCAAAATGGCTCTGGTCTGCCTGGCAGAAAGCATACGCAGGATCCAAATGTATTAGTCAACATACTCGTTGCGAACCCAGACAATGCAACAATGCAGCATAGCGATCATTGGGTCTCCGGTCTCGCACTCACTAATGAAGCACGACAGCACGAAGTCTGTCATTTAAGGTTGACCTTCTGTGCAAGGTTAGTACCGCCCCGGTTGAGCCGGCCGTTCGTACTGAAATCAGCGTGGCTCTACTACCTTTTGTTGGGTTATTGTCTTGTAAAAATACTGTCTCTTTATACGTAAAACAAATTTTCGTACGAGCCTCCCCCCTATGTTTATCTATTATCGTGACAAAAAAGTAGTATACGTTCTTCTTTAAACTTCAATCTATCTTCGTACCAAAATTCATCCGAATCGGTTAACCGTGAAAGCTTATTAATTTATAATATTCATGTGGATAACTTGCTCTTACTGATTGACTTATAAACGCAGAGCCAAAACCGCTTGTTCTGTAAAACTGAAGTGGAGTTGCGGTTGTCCATGGGCGGCGGTATTCGCTTACCATCAGGCGATACGTCTGTTCGTTTGCCGGTTATTTTCGTCCGGCTAAAAGAAAGATATTTCCGTGACCGAAGCCGCGGGCACATATATTTCAGAGTTAAACTATATGTATTTTCCTACAGTATTAAGTGAGATAATCTCTATAAATAACAGCATTAGTAATGGCCGCGTGATGGCCAACGCGCCTCAATCTTCACGGATTAGCAACACCACTTACTTAGCTTGACTAAAAATATATAAAAGTTAAATTGACAGATATTTTTCACTAAAATGAGTTCAGAAAATGAGGCAAATTATTTTTATTTGAAAGGATTTAAGGTTCAAGTTTGATTAAATTCGAGTTTGAGGAAAACTTCCCTTTGGCAAAATTCCTTAACTTAATACCACATTATTATTATATTATTTATAAAAGATATAAAGGACTGACAATCCAATATCATGATTATTATCTTTGATGATAATACCTTGTTTGTAGTATATATATACATTAAGAAATATATATATTAAGGTTGTGTATGTATTTAGGAATATGTATGTTTATATGAGTAGTATGAGAAGATATGTATTTATATATGAATGTTGAATATTTTGAACTTGGTGTATCTTTTTTTGTAAATATTCAAATTTGAACAGATCTGAGATTTGTGCACCTTACTACTGATACCCTTATTAATGTCACCAAATTATCCGTATAAAGGTTGTCTGTAAGAGATCGCCATGAGCGATAAGACCGCCAATTGTCACATTTGTATGTTGTAATTCTTTTCTCTTTTCTTTTTATTTCTATCTGTTAAGTGTGTACAAAAAAGATAAATAAATAAAAAAAAATATGTTTGAGTCCTGCCCACTTAGACAAGATGGAATGTTTCGTGTCGATTATTTTTCTATAATCGCTAACACCTCTATTCTCTATATTATAAACCAATATCTTGTTTGGATTACGTGACTTAAGATAGAAAGACTAGCATAGTTTTCTATTATCTATCCACTAGGGCAGAGACAACGACTAGACAACAATCTCATTACTGATGTTTACCATTTTATTTTCAAACAACCCCTATACGAATCGTCTCGCTAACTAAGTATGTAATGGTAGGCCAAACTACTTAGGCCTGTAAAAAGCCAGTGGACTACACAATGCTGTTTAAGGAGAACGTGGAGGGAAGAAAATATGTGTTAAACGTATAAATCGATAGTTATGAAGGTAGAACCAAGTGGCGTGCAATTTGATACTCCTGTGTTCAGCTGTGGACTGCAAAAGGTTTATGATGAATAAGTAGATGAATGAAGGTGTGACATCTTTCCTATCACTTTAATATAATCTGTGGAATCCATATCCTAGCCTTTAACCTTTGGAAGTGTGTTAAGTTGTGTTGTGTCTTGTTAGGAAGAAGTTCCTACCCGAATGGCCAAGGTTTGCTCGGTATTTTTTCTTGGTTAATTTCCTAACAATAAATCCAAGCTACATCGATTTATCTCCCCGAAACCCTATTCACCCATAGATTTCATGAAAATCGTTGGAGTCGTTTCTATGATTCAGATTATATATAGGTATATAAGTATATACAAGAATTGCATCGTATCGTTTAAAGGTATTAGATTAGATAAGCGCCATTTTTCATTTGACTGTAATTGTGTACATATCTTAAGCTAAACTTAATTACTGTAAATTAATGAAAATATTGGAAAATAGCAAATCTAATTAAACATTTACATGTTTGAGATAAAAAAATAATAATTGAAAGTGACTGTATTTTAATGACGCAACGTAACTGCATCGGTCGCAGGACGCTCAACGATATTTTGAGGGGAGATCGTTTTTTGTTTTTGCGAAAGACTCAAAGACTTACAATTGAAGACTTTAAATACTTGACATTGGCAGAAATAGCTGATCCGGCTGATTGCTATCTCCTCAAAAGAATATTTTGAGAATATTATGACTTTGGCAACGACATTGAAGAAATGTAAAAAAATGTGTTTTTCACTGATAATTAATTAAAGATTGCTTGTTTATTTATTTTTATAATATTTTGTCAGTATATACATAAAGAGTGAATATGTTTAATTGCTTTCTTTGAACAGTTTTTAATTTTGTAATAAAAAAGTTAAACATTAATCATTATTACTTTTTATTCGTATATCATACTTTATGTGTCTCGTTACACTGATCTTGAGTATAGATTATTAAACTACATATTAATAGTATTCACAGTGTTTTAGAAACGGCGAGGTAAACCTTAATTTAAATTCGATATACACATTACTTGGGCAGGAATTCGATCAAATAGAATGTAGGGATTATATCGTAAGTAGGTCCCATCTAGTCCCAAGCTAAGCCCAGCTTGTATCATGGGTACTAGACAACTGATATTAAAAAATAAATACTTTTTTGTAAATACATACATATTACACATAGAAAACACCCAAACTCCGAGATAAATATTCGCAGATCATACAAACTTTTGGTCCGACCCGGGATTCGTATCCGAAACCCCAAGCTCAGCAGTCGCATACGCTACCACTGCGCCAACAAGGCAGTCAAATAATAGACTACAGCTTTTATGTAAATATTGTTCATTGTATCTTCTTTGTTATTTTTTCCTATTAGGTTAAATAATGTTTATTTGAACCGTAAATAAGTAACTGAAACACTGAATAGTAAAGAAACACGAAATGACAATGACGTCATTCAATCAACAACCCATAATGTCCCACTGCTGGGCTCGGGTCTCCTCTCAGGAGAGGGTTAAGGCCATACATCGACGTCATTGGCTGTGTCAAAAGCGCGCGCAAAATGGCAGCGTTTGAACAGCTCAAATTTAGTCAATGTTTTAAATTTGACTTTGAAAATTAGTTTGACTATTTGCAAGCCTACTTATATGGTTTTTTTTGTATGTTATAGAGACATGAATGATGAGATTAAAAAAAAAACATGCCTATTCCCTGTTACATGAGTTCTTCAAATTGTTAAAATAATTCTAATTGCGAGTTTGCAACAATGATTGAATTATTTTATACACGTGTATCGACAGCGTACGATTTCTGGTACTGTCAGCATCAGATTGATTTGTGTTTTTAAAGAAATCATGCTATATAAAGGACATCAATACAATTATATATTGACAGACATGACACTCAACTGGTTGTACGCATTCGAAGTGGTCATTACATTTTAGATAGACGTATGCTACGCGGACTTATGGTTAGAATTTTTGTTAGGATATAATTCTTTCATACATTTTTTTTACGTAACTTTATCCGTGTACGCAGCGTACATACTAAAAGCTATCAAGAAGAATATTTTTTCCAGTTTTGACAACATTTCTCATTGATACTGCGCTGCTTTTATTTGTAGCGTAATGCTTTCCTCAATAGCTGCATTAACTGACACGAATATTTTTCAAATTGGACCATTACCGCAATGCTTTCCTCAATAGCTGGATTAACTGACACAAAGATTTTTCAAATCGGACCATTTAGTTCCGTATTTGTCGAAACAAACAATCAAACAATCAAGCTTTAGAATATTAGTTTTAAGAAATAACCAATGTTAAATTTGATTAAACGGTTTAGTCCTGAAAGAGTTACAAGCAAAGTTACTTTGATATTTAGAATCTTAGTGAAGATAATGATATATTTTGTTACTACGAAAAAGAAAACTAAGTTTTACCAATTAAAACTGTTCATAAAAAAATATATTGCATGACAATGAAAGTATTGAATCATTTATACCGAAAAAAAGCTTTATCTAGTTGAAATTCCATCTGACATCTCTAGTTTAATTGGAGATAGGTTATTGAAAATATCTGTAAATTAAGTTCAATTAGAACTACGCACAGGTAGATAGATTCTCAGATAGTCAGGAGGAGGGGGGAAAGGTAGGTCTTTGGTAACCACAGAGACTCGATGAAAAGTAAAGTACTGCTAAGCGCTGATTTTCTGTAAGATCAGGGTATCATTTTGGTTGAGCATGCTTCTTCGGATCTTTCGTGTGGAATGGCTATCTTACGTTATAATGGCTTGTATAAGATATCCAGACTCAGTCCTAATAGTTATCAAATCAAATCTAATCAATATTTAATTGTGATCACAGGTGTACAAGATGTTACAAAATAAATGTGGATATTCTATGTAAACGTAAATAATTACTTACTTGCTCAAATTTAACAGATGATTGAGTCCTTGTAGAATAATCTTCTGACAATTTATCGCCATCGAGTCCAGATTCTGTCGTTGAGAGGTTTTCTGCAAATGAGTTATTCGTTTCAAGCCGTACTGTACTGTTATCAGTTCCGATTCCCTGTGAAATATTCATGTTTGCTTGTATTAAATTGCGATAAAATAATAAATCAAAAATGGATAAGATGTTAGTTGTTAAAAAACCAGTTTGGAAACTTCTTTTTTTCTTAGTCATCTTTTTTCTTTGCACTGGAAAAATATTTTGGCTCTTTGGGCCTATTGTGAGCATTTCGTTTCTATTTGTTTGCGACGGCGGGTTATACTCGTATTGGCATTGCGTGTGTGTGAGTGAACGTTTTAGTGCGAATTGATAGCAAAGCCAAACGTTGTCATTGTGAGTACCGAGTATATTTAACATTAATTTACAATATTTTCTCTAGTTTATTTCTAATTTTAAGGTATTTAATTCACATTATAATTAAAACTTAATTTATTTGAGAAGAATGCTTTGAAAGGTTCTTTCTAGTAGCAGCATATTTTATATAAATAAGTATGTATTAACTTAAGCAACAGGTTGATTTGTAAATAAATTCCGGTTTACATCTTTTAGGAAATTGCGCACTTGAAAACGGCTTCACCGATTACGCAAATTTTGTTTTGCTTATGATAAATTGACATAAATTTTTATTAAAGATTTTTTACCGGACCGCAGGCATTTTATAGCAATTTCACACATTAATATTTCTACTTTGATCCATTAAAAACCATTAAATTCCATTCCATTCCATTAGTTTGTAGTAAATTAGCAATTTCGATTCATGGTGTTTACCACGCTTCAACGCATGCTGGACGAGAGTGGCACAACAGTGTCAATTAAAACTGATGTTTAGATATGTTTTCATTGCTTTCCATCCAGTCAGAGAGTTTATCAAAGACCCAAACTACGTCCAAAGTTTAAGATGGAGGCCTTCATATGGTAGGAGCTTGTCGCTCAACTCGTCCATGTTCTGACTCGTGCAGTTCTCAATGAGGCTGTGAGCATCTGGTTGAGTTCAACGCCAAGAAAACACAGGTGTGAGCGATCTCTGCCAAAAAGTCTCCATTCCTTCCCCTTCCGAGTTTTCAGAACACTCAACTGCCATTACAAGTTAGGCTCGATATCCTGGGCATGGATATACCGTGACCTCAACCCGCGCGAGTACGTTGAGAGCATCATTATGGCGGCGTCGCGGAAGTTAGGTGTTCTAAAGAACACGAGACGATTATTCTCATCCGGGCATCTATGTCTTCTTTATAAGGATCAGGTTCGCGCTCTCTTTCATCTTTGCGTTGGAGCCACGCAGTATCTGTTGGACGCTTTCGACCGGTTGCAGTGGTGAGTAATCCGCATTGTCAATAGTCCTGAAGCCACCGAGTCACTTGAGCCTCTGCAAACGCGTAGAGATATCGTCTCTAATGCATTTGCGGAGGCTCAATCATGGGAAATGTTGTCTAAGACAACACGTACCGGCCTTGGAAGTCACCGCTTCAGAGTGGTAGACGTATGCTCTGGCATTCATCGCTTCGGTTCTTTCTTCCTGAACCAAGTGGTTCAAACCAGGAACTCACTACCAGCGGACGTGTTTCCGTTCCATTGTGATCCTGGGTCCTTTAAGCGGGGCGTGAAAAGGCTGCTGCATTGTCCTTATTCGCAAAGAGGATGGTGACCACTACTCTTGGATTCTACTTATGCTTTCCATCAGGAAGAGCAGGGTCATTTCCATTAGCAACGGTAACAACTCATTTCAGATAGCCGTCGAATCATTGACCATTAGTTCATACAAACTGATGCATCCAATTACCGATTTGTGTTTGTAGTATGGATTGCAAGCAGGTAATATTTGTTTCTCTTAAAAAGACAACTTCACGTGAAGGTCATATCGATCCGGGACACGAGGCAACAATTTGTTTTATTGGTTGATTGTACGTGGCATTCGTTGGAGAAGGGAGTAAAAAAATGTCTCTATCTATTCAGCAGATCACACCTGCAATAGTTAATTTATCCTTGGAGGTTCTGATTAATTTCATCACTAGCCTATTGCAGTCCACACTTTGATCGTTTTTGGGCTTTTTGCATCCAGCTCCTATCAGGCATCTTGCGCGAATTATCACGTTTCTTAAGTTTAATTTACAAAATATTAAATTAATGTTTGTTTAAATAAACCCTGTAATTAGTGAAGTTTAGTGACAGATTAACAACGAAAATAGTTTTGTTTAGATTATTAAATTGCAACCGTACTAACCGTAGAGTGATTTACGTGGCTGAAATAGATGTAGGTTTATTAACATTTCACAAACTTAAGACCAAATTTGGCAAATTTGAACATAAAATTCATATAAAAAAGTGTATCAAAGTAAATATTTATTTGGCTTTTGTTCAACTTTAAGGTTCTCCTCAAAAAACACTTGGAAAAGTAATATTTCTATAACTACCCGTGTTGATAGAAGCTAGTTTCTTCCAAAGTTATTAAATCACTACCAAGTTTTTAATGTAACTGCTTCATATAGAGCCGAAATGCCTATTTCCGAAAACTTACCCACGAATCACAACGAACTAAACAGAAAAACCAAAAACATATCACTGAGCGCAAAACCATTTTGCGTTATCGAGCGGCTGGATCGTTTCTGTAAATTCCATCGACAATTGAAAGACTTTATAATTGGTTGTGGTGTCAAATTATAATGTGTGAAATTGAAAACAATAATTTATATAATGTTGTGTTTTACGTACTATTTCTACTCACATAGACGATTGGAGGCTGTGCTTGGCTGACTTATTTCAAATGTTCAAGGGAAATATTTCTTTTCTATTTATATCCGCAGGCTTCTAGAATCTAACGAGAACACTAAGACGTGTTTATTTCGGTAATCGCTACATGTTTTTGCTTTAAGAGTTGTTAAAACTGCGGTTAATTTCCAGGCATGTTTGATCGTAGGATATGTTTTTTTTTATTTATTTTAATGAGGGTTAACGAGCTGACGTATCGCCTCCGCCCATGGACACCCGCAACACCAGAGGCGTCATTAGTGCGTTGCCGGCCTTTGGGGATGGGGGCCTCCGGTAACCTCACTTACTCGGTGAAACATAGAGCAAGCGGTGTTTTATACCGGTTTTCTGTGAGGGCGTGATATCATTCGGATCGAGCCGGACCATTTGTGCCGAAGCGTGGCTCTCCCACGGTAAAACAGTATTTGTGGTTTTTTTGCATAGTAATATTAAAGGCCCACAATGTATAGCCTGCATAGTTAAAGTACTTTTAGAATATATGTTCAGGGATATCTCGATATCCATGCTGAGCATGGGCCTCTCCTCAGAAAGGGTAATAAGCCGTCGAGTCGACAAGACGGATTGATGTAATATAGGTATTGTTTCAAGTTGTAATTATGGAAACAGGTTAAAAAGTGCCTGTCTAAATATAAACTTAACTGGTTGGCACGACAACTTTAACTGCACAAAAATGAATATAAATGAAAAACTGTTTTATTTGTATAAATTACACCATCGCTCGTGGGTACATTGTTTTACATTTGTTTTTTCTTCAAACACTAAAAAAAAAAAAAAAAATAGCCTTTATTGCTGTTTACTTTCTTACAATATATTATATGCCTACTTACTAACATTTTCTTTTCTTCTTTTTTTTTCAATCATCGGCAACTGTATGTTTGTCTTTGACAGCTTGTCTATCGACAAAGGCCTCCTCTAAAGATGCATCTTCAAATACTAAATTACACTAAAAGAACGAGTCCCGTAGTCAAGTTTAGATTCGCGAAAACGCAAACGTGATTAGGAAACTAATCAAATGTATGGAAATGTCGTTATCTGAACGTTGAGTCAAGTGGTTATAACAAAGTAGAAGAGAATAGATGCGTTTACGATTGTAGAAAAAGATTCAACGCGCAACGCTTGTATCATGTATAGGCCCCCAGGTCCGTCATACGACTCCAGAATATTCTCGTTTCCACCGCAAAAGACGCAAAACTTCTCATCCTCAATCACCTCCACTACAATTGCCAATTTTCAATGAAAGTCCCGTCAAAATTAGCTTAACTGTTTCAAAGATACAGACGTACAGAAATAGAAAAAAATATTTTTTGATATTACTATCACAATCTTTCATATGCGCTTCGTAAAAATCTGTTAATTTGTAGTTATCAACGGACACCTACTTTTTTATTGTGATTTTACTCTGCCTGATGGAAAGCAGAGTGCAAGAGTAGTGGTCACCATATTCACTGTGAATGCAGACAATGTAAGAATGAGGCATGGCAATGTATACTATGGTAGCCTGTTGAAATGGTCCTGCATTATTAGGCCTCCGGACTGGCACTTGCCAACAAAATACGAAAGAACGAAAGCTATCAGTTTAGATTGGTAACCTGCAACGTCAACCGCAGGTAACGACGTGAGGTGAAGCTAGTCTAAAACGTAGACTAAGTTACTCTTTACTAAGTTGTATCATCAGCTATCTGCCAGTGAAAGTCCCGTCAAAATTAGTCCACCTGTTTTAGATATTAGCCGGCACCAACAGACAGAAAAACAGACAAAATTATTGAAACTGTTTTTTTTAGTGTAGGTATGTATGTAGTGAAAAGCTGTTAAATTGAAATGCAAAAACACTTCAATTTTATTTATTCGTACAGATAAAAATTTCTTACATCTTCTACACACGGCTGTTTAGTATTTAATTTAAAGACTGTCAAAAACATAAGTTACTATGATGGTATGATGATGATACTTATATTCAGGGGGATTTCTCGGCCATCTGAACTCAACATTTGACTGTCTAGTTGGTCTAGCAGTTAAGTATATGACTGCATATCAAGAGGTATCGGGTATATTGGTATTGAGTTTTCTGATTATAGAAATGCTTAACAAAAGCCCGGAGTTTGAATTAGTGCTTTATCCCTCGTGTCTCGTAAAGAAAAGATGACTGCACCTATGCCCTGGTGGTGTAAGCGGCCGCCCCGTCGCTTCCTACTCTACCAACTGTTGTGGGTTCCCACATGGGAATACACTTTGTGTGATCCACAAATCGTTTGTCTCGATCGATAAGGGATTAAGAATTTGTTTGAAGGAGGTTGGAATAAGTGATATGTTCCAAAAATCCTTTCTGCTCACCCCCGTAACATGAGTGCCCTATGACATGCTGCAGTAAAAAAAAACCATGAGATTTTATTCTTGTGTAGAATATGGTTTTAGTCTTTTTATAGGACACTAGAGATAGTAAAAACGGATCAAAGCCACTAAAAATTAAAATAAGTTTGCCATTTTTCGGGATACCAAGCAAACCGATACCGACCGAAATGATTGTGTACCTTTGTTTGCTGTGAATTAAATAAAGTAGGTACATATGCATAATTTAAAAAATCAATGAGTACAACTTCGTAAACCACAAGTCTTTACTTAGTTAAGACATGAACAACTTTTATAGACCACTGCTGAACAAAAGCCTCCAAGTTTTAATTTATTACAAAATTTAAATTTAGCATTAGTACTATAATTTTAAGCCATCTATTTACAACATCATTATTTGAAAACCAATCTTAAAAATTCGTCTTTAGATTTCTTAATGTTTTTGTCAACTTTTGAAGACCAGGCCTTCGAAAGTGATAAACTCGATGTGACTGAACACATGGTCTAGTAAAGATTAAACGCCCTAAAATTTTCTTACGAACATCTTCCCTTGTGGTAGGTTTATCTAGATTTTTTTTCTGATCATTAATTAATCGATGGTACCAAGATATCAGATGCGATGCCAGTCCTCTTTGTTTTACGATATCCAAATTGTAACGATTATTGTGGAGTTTTAACATTAGTTGTTGCACCCACCTAAGTCTACAAAGAATATTCGCATATTTTATTAAACGGGCTCTTACTTCTGGGTGAAGCTGCCAAAACCAAATTGAATATTCTGACTTATCTTCTACCCTCTGTGATTTAAATACTAAATATATGAATTTAATCATCGTGTAGAATCTAGAAAGCTGTATGTTATTATCTCTCTTTAATTGTATTTCAAGCTGGCTGAGGAGCTGTCTTAGATTGGTCAGGGCAAAAAGATGTTTATTTGATAGAAATTCTTCCTCAGTATTAGATTCGTTATTTTTAAATTTAAAGATTTGCATATTTTCTACATTATACGTTTCTGGGAGAATATGTGTTTCTTCATTAATTTGGATAGGGAATATCTCTGCTTGTTCATTATATATATGGTTGGAGGGAAACTGTGTGTTATCTTTAACTATTGTTGAGTGTGTATCTGACCATTCTATGTTTTCATTGTTCATGAGATCATTACTTATGTGTGACTGGTCTTGGTTGATGTCAGAAGACACCTCAATAACTTCTTGATTGGTAAGATCATGGGAAAATGGTTCTTGGGGAACATTACCACAGGAACTACAGTCAACTTCTTTGACATTTGCAGTAATTATTTGAGTCTGTTCTGGTTTAATATTTCCATTGTGCGCATAAGAATATTCTTTAAATTTTTGTGTTGTAGATAAATTTCTACATTTTTTATCAAAATCATTAGAAGGATCTAATGATATGTGTGGCCGTTCCATGTCAATATCGACAGAAGTCACTTCGGTCACTTCTTGACTAATAAAGTTATTCGA
This sequence comes from Hyphantria cunea, assembly GCA_003709505.1. Taxonomy (NCBI): domain Eukaryota; kingdom Metazoa; phylum Arthropoda; class Insecta; order Lepidoptera; family Erebidae; genus Hyphantria; species Hyphantria cunea. The sequence goes on from PKRV01000777.1 coordinate 319,166, forward strand.
TAATTCTTTTTGAGCGATTTTGTAAGAAGAAGCTTCATTGGAATAGGTTTTTAATATTTCTGGATGGTTCAAGATTTGAGCAGACGATAAATCTGTCCATTTTTTCTCTCTATTTTTAATAAAGCCCGAGACTTTTTGTGACTGTCCTTGTTGGATGTTAGTAGAAAACATTCGGGTTCCATTTTGATCAAGAAAAGCAATTGTCTCTTTATGCCCAATATTTGCGTTATCTTTATTTTCTGGAGCGCTTTGGTTTGCTGGTAAATTAATCAGATCCATTTTAATTTTTCCGGTAGTACCAGAGTCAGCGTATTGTTGTTGTTTTTGAAGTTCTTCGTGGTTAATATAATCGGAAAGTTTCCCATCGATACTGCTGATTTCTTTGAGTGCAGGCTTAAGTTTCTCATTAATACTAGCAGGGATTTCTGTCTGTTCCTGTTCAAATTTATCATTTGGTACAAATATCTGGTATTCATTTTCTAGAACCGGTTCAACATTATTAGTCGGCTTTGGAGTAATAGGGTCAGAGAGTAAGTCTATTTGTCCTAGTAAAATATCGTCAAAAGGTAAACTATTACCGTCAATAATATTATGAATGTATGTATTTTGTTGTGTGTTGTTCATATGGTGCTCTTCTTGAGGTAAAATTTCTTTATTACTTCCTAAGTTAGCTTCAGCGAATTCTTTTTCCTGTGACCCATTATATAATATATTTCCCACCGTGTCCGGGTATCGTCCACTTAGATATAAATCGAAAGTAGTTTGACTATCATTACTTTGGTGTGAGAGTTTTTGAGTTTCTAGAGTGTTATCGATTGCTGAGTGGATATCGTTGCCGATTTCAGATGAACCACGTCCTAGTGTTTCATAATTTTCAGCAAGTAGTAATTGGCCGTGTAAAGTATTATTTTCTCTAAGGGTAGATTCTTGATCCTGTGTTAAGCTTTGGGTTTCTATGTTAAGTAGGTCTTCTTTGGCTTCCTCTTCTAATTCTTGAAAGTGTTCAGTAATATTTTCATTTTTATTAACCTCTTTCTGAATGCCTTGAAGTCCAGTAGACATCTGAACATTGATTACTTCCGTTTTACTCAATGATTTACCTGAGAATTTTATATTAAAATTTCATTCAATTAGCTTAATAGATTCATCTAAGAATAGAAAAACTTACATATTATTTTAGTTACCAAATGTCTTTTGCCAAACATTTAAGATCTACGTTTAGAAGATCTTTATATAATACATATTTTATTGAGAACTACCACACATGATATATTTCCTGTGTCGAGGGGAACTTTACAAATATTTTATGAACTGTACACAGCGAGTATTTAGACTCAACAATTTGTATATTACACAGGTACAATAGTCTCCTGGAGGAACTACCTAACAACCCACTACGGAGAATGGCAAGATAACCGCTCAATTGACTACACAACCTGGTTACTAAACTAGAATATATGACAAGATGTTCACCAGGTCATCTAGTTATTTATTACTTAAATAATTATTGCCCGCGGCTCTAACCTTTTTTTTCTGTGTGTTATTCTCAATGACTAAAAACCAAGTGTACAGAGAAAATCCCTGGGATCCCGACGTACCTCGGGCAACAAAAGGCTTGTAGTTTCCTCCCTCCTTTGTAGAAGCACATGCCCCTCTCTGCTCAAAAAAAAGAGCGCGCGCCTTGTAGCACTTGTGCCTCCACCCGGGTCTCCTTTGGCTAGGGTGACAGATTGCCTCACAAGTCTTCCTCAGGCTTACTTTTAAGGAGGACGATTGGATCGGCCCGTAGCTTCACCCGCGTGTGTGTCGGATATCAGAGTAATTATTTTTCGGTTTATTATATATCGCCTATGACACTCATAAATAATGTGGACTTCTATTGGTAAAAGAGTTTTCAAAATCGGTTCATTAGACCCAGAATTTACCGACAACCTCACAAACTTTACCTCTTTATAATATTAATATAGTAAAAGTAAGAATATTTAACCTTTGTTTTTATTTAGTAGTTGTATTTCCCGAGTTTCATCTTCATTTAATCTCCATTTTCCACCTTCCAAATCCTGTAAAAGGATAGTACCTTGTAAATACGTGATTATTTTAACATTAATATAAGATAAATGTTCGACATCAAATGTTTGTTTGGCTATGAATTAAGATTATCGAATGACACCATCTTTATTCATTCCATGGGCGTCGTAAGAGTCGACTTCGAAACTTCAATTATACCACCCATCTTACCTGTGTGGTGTTGACAAAAACCTTTCTAAGCAGAGGCCTCTGTCTGTCTGTGTCTTTTATTGTTTAACCAGCTGAGCCCCCGCGGTATTATCTGCGGTATAAAAAGAACCACAGGTAACGCCTTGGGGAGAATTAAGTTACTCATATCATCAACCATCCTAAAAAGTTCCCCTCAAAATCACTCCAGCCTTTCCAGAAATAAGCCAGAACAAACAGACAGACGGTTTTACATTTAAGCACCGTATTTACTTTGATATACATTTAGTTTCACTAACTGTTAAATTGAATTATTACTTCAATTTCATTTACTTGTATACATGAAAACGGAAGATCACTTACGACTGTAGATGCCTCGCCATTTTTTCCGCTGCGTTCAAGATGTGCCTCTGACCTATGTCTTTCGTATCGATTTGTATTTCTAACAGCATATGGATATGACACAATTGTGGATTTACTTTGAAATGTTACTGGTTTTCCAATACTTATTTTTTCGTAGTGAACACGGCTTTTAGAAGCAGGCAAATGGTTTACATGATTATGGTAAGATTGCATGTAAGTTCTAGTTGCATTTCCCTCACGATCTTTTTTATATTTTCTTTTATGTTTAATAGTTTTCAATTTTCTTTTTATATAAACTTTGTATCTATTAGTACCATTTTTATATTCCCCAGGATCTTGGTTTATTGGCTCTTTAATTTTGACGACTCTGAGTAATTTAGAAACATCTTCTAAGCCGTCTAAACGCTTTGAGTTGATAGGACTGGTTGAATTCAGCTCACGGCGTACAAAATAACTAGATATTGATCCGTTTGTGCTATTGGCTTTGTTCACACCAACTTCGACAGGGGCGGTTGGCAGTGCATGTATGAAATTCTGTAGAGGTGCAATATGAATTAAATTACACCTGATAATGATTGCATAAGGGTGTATTGTCTGTTTTGTCTCCAGACCCTAAATGATAATAATTATATTTTCCAGACTGCGACTCACAATGCCATCTACTCCAAAATTAAGCAGAGCTTCTACTACGAGTACTAGACGACTGATTTTGATTTATATAAATATATCCATTTTACTTTTCTTGTAAACATACATATATTCTTAAAAACAACTAAAGACAGAAACAAATATTTACAGATCACACAAAAATTCAAATATGATATGAACATGTATGTGGCTTTCTTTGGACACATACAAAAGGGCAATCAACATTAATTCCTAAGGCTTCTTTTAGAAGGAAAAATACCTGGCTGGAGGACGCCAGGTCGCTACTTCGACACGAATAGGCCGGCTCGACCGGAGTGATACCAATGCCTCACAGAAAACTGGTGTGAAACAGCGCTTGTGCTGAGTGAGTTAGGATACCGGAGATCCATACTGCAACCCTTCAAAGGCCGGCAACGCTCTTGTGACGCCTCTGATGTTGTGGCTGTGCATGGGCGAAGATAATCACTTACCATCAGATGATACGTCTGCTCGTTTGCCCCCTACTCCATAAAAAGATGACTCTGGGCCTGGACTGGACTAAAATATCTCCAACTAAAAGAAGGCGAGGGATACCGTCTGCTGATCTCCATATTTCATTTTCAAGATGGCCTGATGATGAACGTGGTACAGAAACTTGATTCGGCCCCTGAATTGAACCCTCACGATCTCTAGCACAGCGGTCGCATATGTTCCATCGGCACAGCTTCATATGGCTTCAACGAGCCAGTCAATTCTTAGTGAGATTTAGGAGATACGGCATTTCAAATTGAATTCCCTCACAATGTTTCCGTCTATGGTTCCTTGATAGAATATAGACTTACAGTAATACTACGTATATACACACACATACTTAGTACACACATGCATATACACGTACACGCACAAACATATAGACACACACACACACACAAACACCTATAATTCAATGAGAAAAGAAAATAAATCTTTTGCTACCTTTTTGATTTGGTATTTTGTCTCTTTTGTTTCTTGTTTTATTCATAGCGTTTGATTTATAGTATCTGGTTCGGAGCGAGGACCCTGGTGACCTGTAACCAGGCAATTTTATGCCTACCACGGGCACCAGCGATCCTTAGCCGAAGTACTACCTGACTATTTTGTAGGTCAATTTATAAACTATGTATTTCGGTTTTGGTGAGAAATAAATGTTTTTATTATTATTATAGATGTTTATATCAAAATAAACCATTAGTGTACGATCAGTCCAAAAGGATAAAGCTTGAGCCTTTTACATAAATATATCCCACATAGTGACTCGATCAGCAGTAGGTATACTGAAGTATTTTTTTACGTGTGTAAACCCCCCTCGGGCCTTTACCCCACCGGGGTTTGCAGCGGGGCAGTGTGTCGGAATCGAACCGACTTAAACCATACCGTGTGCCACTCTGCGCCTTAGATGGGAGGGGTTCGGGAACCGCTTTCTTACACCAGACCCCTCCCAGCGCCTGCCCGCACTGAAGTTGGCACCGTCTGCTGTTAAAACTCTCAATTTAGGCGACGAACGGCACGTGGCACGCGTAACATCGCCTCCTTGCCTCGCGCCTGGCCTGTGAAGCGGATGGAGGGGTAAACCCGTCCTCGACCATCCGCGGTCACACTCAGGGACGGCCATACCCATAGCCAACCTATGTTTTTTACTTACCAAAAATGCCGACAGCTGAAGAATACATATTTCTTTAATTTGAAATTTCATATCAGTCCGATATATATTTTATTAAAATCACAATGTTTAAGCTATAATACGGGTGCATGCAAACTGTGAATGAAAGCTTTAAACTAAATCTATTTTGTATTTAAATGGTAATTTATCGGCTTCGAATATTATCGAAAACGTCAAAATCTGAAGCGTTAAAACAATTACATGGACTATTTAACGTGAACAAGGTGTTTAGCAATATCCTTTTGTATATTTATTATTATGACTAAACCTTGACGCAGAAGGGAGTGTACGTTTCTGAGGTATCATAATTGCGAAACGGATGAACCGATTGCGTTGACATTTATAACTTATTTTTTAGCTCGGTAGTATTCCTAAAAAAGGATGCCTTGAACAGAGCGCCAATTGTTATTCGATAATAATATAACCTGTAATATAATCCATTCTTCAGTCTGTTACAGCTTCACGGCTAAATTTGGTAGACATACTTTAATTTATAAGGAAGGTTATAAATTAAAGTATGACTGCTTTGACGCGATACTCGAAATACATTCATGAGAAATACAGCACCAGTTATCATAGTAATGGGGATGAAAATTCTGTATTCTGCGTTGAATGAAAATAGGATTTTTCGTTTGTATTATATCAAGTTAACATTTCAAACTATGATATGTAACTTGTTAGTAAAGTTGGCCATGGACCCCTCCAAATTAACCTTTATTTAGCTACGTGCAGTCACACAGATGTCGCGCCTTTTGCTAATTCTCAGGATTGACCCCTTTCCTTTACTTGCCGCGATCATGGGTCTTAGTAGCTTTTGTTTTAGTGTTAAAACGACCGCGGAAGGAAAAAAGTGTTAAAAACATTGCATATCACGTTGGTTATATCAATATAAAAATTAAGTAGACAGTCAGTCTCACAGAACACATATACTCGTCAGGCTACCAATAGTTTGTTGTAGCTGTCAATAGTTTTCGTAAAAATGTTTCCGAACGAAGGAAACGTCAACACCAGACAAAAAATTCATCAAAAAGAAAAATATGATTAAAGCCCCAAGGATATGTCGATAGGCAGACAAAACTGCTCCACTTGTTCCAACAGCCGCTGTACAAGAGGATGGCCGATGGTAGTTTTCTATCGCATTGTGGATTTGAGCGTGATGAACGCTTACATATTTCTTAAAACAGGCTTCAATTCAAGTTATCACATACTGCAGGGGGTGAAGCAATCCCCTATCCTTGCTGTTCTCTCACCTCTTGTGCAAAAACGGCCAATAATGTGCTAAACTGGACAGTAGACGACAGTACACCCGCGCGTCCCGAACCCGGCGGCCAAGCGGCGGACATAGTATGTAGGAGACCTTACACATTCGGTTCAAACAGAACCATAGAATTGCTGAACGAAATGCCGGTACTGTTGTGCCCATCCATTTGTGAAGAAATGTAATTCTTCCAAGGTTAGGCAGTAGGACCCTTTTACATCGTTAATAGTTATTAGTATGGGTATTAGAGGCATAAACGCGTGTATAGATTCGTCACAATGTATATACACCATTAAACCCCTATTTATTCGATTAATTGGTAGATAGGCTGCAGGCCCTGCGTTGTGCGGCTTAATAACAAGTAGGAAATAAAATTGATTTGTTCAATAGTATGTTTATGTAACGGATGAATTTAAAAAAATAATGTACAAACATCCGATTTGGTTAAATTGATAAATTGAGTTACTTATAAGTAAATGCTGTGAAGGGTTATCCGTATAATATGTTACACGATTTTTTGATTTGGAATTGGTACAGTATGAAAGTGAAAATTGAATGAAAGACAACTTCCGCATTAGTAATATATGTATTGTGTGTCCCGGGGACCTCCACAATAGGCATGACGATTAATTTTGGAAAACTGGTTTATGATGTTTGGAATTATCTCCTATTGTCAAAAACAATTATATTTCTACAAAAAATAAAGTTGTAGTAGGAAAACAAGTTTAAAATTTACGAGAACACGCTCGGTGGTATCATGGCGTCTGTTTGTGTGAGACGTGACGTCGCTATTCATCAACCAGTGTCAGTAACGTAACTCGCTCTGATTGGTGTTCAACTTAACATGGCGGATTGCAGTACTTTGTAGTTTAATGTTGGTTAATTAACTATTAATCTTGCTCTAAATATGAAAATAAATACGATGTTTATACTCTGTTAACCCCATTTCAACAGATAAATACATAATTTTAGTGGTTCTTGGTTACTGTCATCATGACTATTAAACATGAAACGAAAGCAAAGAATACTCAGATCACCATTTGTGGATCGCACAATTTGTCGATGTGGGGATCGCAGAAGCAGGAACTAAAATAACCTAATGTGGAGGAACGGGTGTAATGTCCCTCCAACACAAAGTAATTTTCCGACCAGGCGAGGTGATCATGCCTGGTGGGCCACTGCCCAACGGTTGATATTGGGAAGTTGTATATATGTTAAAAGGCGCGAGAACTTCTATTGCGCTTTGAAGGATTGATAGTTTCTTCGTATATTACGTTACTCTGTAGTTTAATGTATCTTCGGTAGATTGCGTTGTCATATATCTTTGTTGCCGCCATATGTGGAAGTCGCCACACCTAATCTTTAAGATTTACCTAAAATGTTACCAGTGTTTATAAACTCGTGGTGTTATATTGGTCATACACTAAATCACAATAGAAACTGACTTCTTAATCATTATTATACTATTCTGGAACTCCAAACCACAAATGAATGAATAAAATCATACCTCTTAAATACAACTAATTGTTTTTTTTTATACTCACAATTGCATTGCAGGCTTTTAAGACATGTTTTTTTAATTAATTGCCAAAATGACTGATCTCTGCCTGATGGAATGCATTGAGTAGAATTCAAACGTGGTGTCCACCATATGTATTAAAATAAACAAAAATAAAACAAACTGAGTATATAACAGTTATATATTTACTTGATAGTAGCAGATACAAATTTAATCAAATACAAATTTTAACAAATAAATACAAAAAAATATTCTTATCATTATATCAATCACATACATCTTTGCCCTACGATGGACGTTTGTTACCTATCATGGTTTAATTTTTGTATTTTGTCCAGCCCACTGCTGGGCTGGGATTCATACAGTAATATTGTCACTGTTTTAACTTGCGATATTGCATCGAAGTGGCCAGTTTCGAAATGATAGGCCAATGTATATTAGAAGTATATGACAACCCTTAATGTACAGTCAACAACGAAAACCGATTAAAACATTTAAAATAAAGTTTTCCCTATACTATACGTATAATATAAGTGCTAGTAGTTATACAGTGGTCGGAATTCGGTCATAAATAAATATTTTCATCAAACACACAACGCCATCTAGCCCCAAGCTAAGCAGAACTTGTGTTATGGGTATTAGACAACTGATATAAATACATATGTACTTTTTTTGGTGTTTTCCATGTATGATATGTATACATGGAAAACACTTAAACTCCGAAACAAATATTTGCAGATCATACACATTTGGTCCGATCCAGGAATCGAACCGGATACCTCAAGCACAGCAGTCGCATACGCTATCACTACGCCACCCAGGTAATTTAATTATGTTTTTGTCAATTATTCTATTTATTTATTTAAGCTTTCTGCTTTCCTTCTCGATATAAACTTTTGTTTCACGTATTTATATATAGATGTACGAATAGCAAGAGGAACATTAAATAAGTTTTTTTTTGTGGGTGGTTGAAGTGTGCACATAAAAAATTATGTCTCTTTTTTTTAAATTGCTATTTAAATTGGTTTGACTATTAGTTTTAAACATTTAATGTACTATTTGAGAAACTACAATAGTCCTCTGCCGGTGACAGTGTTATTTCCACATTGCACATTAAACAAGCAGTATGGAGTCCCTGTTGAAGACCATTGCCGATATGAATGTCGAGTTTAACACGCGCATGGCTGAATTTGAAACAAGAGACAGACTCCAAAAGGAAGGCAACTCATCAGCCTCTTTTGTTAATCTCCAAGCGGATTCATAACTTTTAAACAGTTTGTATTGAAAGCTCTCAATGACATCCAAAAACAGGTTCAGTTTTTAGCGCAGTCAGCAGACAACGTGGAGACACGAAGTAGGAGAAGGATTTTACTGATTCACAGTGTACCCGAAGAAAAATACGAACGTTGGTGGTCCACAAGATTATCAAAGTGTAAGGTGAACAGTTTTTCTCCAACTTGTATAAAAAGAAGTCAGAGGAGGGCCCAAGTTACATCACCTAATAAACCCAGGCCTATCCTCGTTAAATGCCAGCTTTTTTAGTGTACCTTGACTAGCTGATACAATTTCAAATCATTTCTCTGATGTTCCCAGGAACTTCAATGTTGTTCATCTAAATGCCCAAAGCATTCCGGCACATTTCACTGACTTGCTGACATCCTTTGACTGTACAAACGTTCACGCAATTCTTGTATCACAATCGTGGCTTTCAGTTGGTAAGGAACGATCGTACTTGTGGACGTGGCGGTGGAGTTGCCATGTATATTCGATCCAACATTCCTTTTCCCGTAGTAAATATGTCACCACAGCCCCCACCCTCAAATGCTGGTGAGCATTTATTTATCGAAATATTTCTCCAAAAACAAAAATACTTCTCGGTGTATATTAGTCCTTCGTTACATGTAGATTACTTTTCTTCCCTTGTAGTACTATTAGAAAATTTAACCCCTTCGTACAGTCGTACCATAGTCATGGGTGACTTTAACACCTGTTTAATTAAAAACGATTCACGTTCTGCTATCCTTCGATCTGTTATTGAGTCCATTAACCTTTCCATTCTCCCTCTAAATCCTACACACAATTTACCAAACCGTAACCCATCTCTCCTTGACCTGATATTTGTATCCTCTGTGCATGTTGCCAAATACGGCCAATGCCCTGCAGATTCGTTTTCCTATCACGATCTTCTCTTTCTTTCCTATCTCACTGTACTCCTAAACCTAAAAATCATATCACACCGTAATTTTCGTGACATGAACGTCCCTGAACTTCGTAGAGATGCCGACAATATCGATTGGAGTTTGCTTTTTAATTCTTCTTGTATCGATGATAAAGTCAACTACTTGACAAATAACCTTATCTATCTATTTGATAAGCACGCACCAATACAACAAAAAAGGTAAGACATCTACCTGCACCTTGGCTCACAGAAGAAATAAGGGCAGTACAAGGGAGGAAGGCGAGAGCTCAGTCTAGGTATGTGTCACCCCACAGCGACAAACTGGGAAAAATTTATAACCATTAGAAATCGCTGCAACAAGATGTGTAGGAATGCTCAGCGCCGACATATCCACGAATACATTGATGATGGTGACCCGGTCAGGGTTTGGAGGTTTCTTAGGTCAATGGGGGTTGGAAAACCACGTCCTGATTGTGTTTCGAATGATATAGATATTAATTCCATAAATTCATATTTTTCTGCTTCCCCCAATCTTGGAGGGTCTACCAAGGATGCGACGGTAAATTATCTTTCTTCTCTGCCGACTCCCGACTGTTCCCCATTCAATTTCAGTCAATTTGCTGCATGTGATGTGAGGAAGAGCATAATGTCAATAGCTTCTAATGCTGTAGGGAGCGATTGCAAAAGCCGTAATAATATTCTTCCCATCCTAGATGAAATCCTACCCGTGATTTGCCATATCCTTAACTATTCCATATCCGTCAATACCTTTCCATCTGCATGGAAATTGGCTCAAGTTATTCCCTTTCCAAAGAAATATAATCCTTCCTCCTTTTCAGATTACCGTCCAATTTCTATCCTCCCTTTTCTCTCCAAAGTCCTCGAGCGTCTCACTCACAGACAGTTAAACTCATTTCTTTCCCGGAATTCTCTCCTTAACTCTCTTCAGTCAGGTTTCCGAGCAGGCCATAGCACTACCACAGCCCTAGTCCATATTACGGATGATGTTAGGTCGAGGATGGAGCGGGGAAAGCTAACGGTCTTTAAAAACAAAACAAACAACAACCCATAACGTCCCACTGCTGGGCTCGGGTCTCCTCTCAGGAGAGGGTTAAGGCCATACGTCCCCACGCTGGCCAAGTGCGGGTTGGGGACTAGCAAGAATACGTTGTGGCTACGTAAATCTTGCCGTTGGATGTTTTTAAGCCGCCCGAAGGCCTCCAACTAAGCTTCACGGCTGTTATCCTATGATAACAACCGGGACCGACTGCTTAACGTGACCTCCGAATCCCGGACGGTCTTTGCCTTGCTAAATTTCAGCAACACCTTCAATACTGTTGATTTTAGTGTGTTATTAGGTATTCTGCGCTCACTTAACATATCTCCATCAGCAATTGACTAGTTTCGTAGCTACCTGTATGGTCGCCAGCAGCGTGTTTTTATCGAAAATGTTTACTCCTCCTGGTGCACTACATCTGCGGGCGTACCTCAGGGCGGTGTTTTATCACTCTTACTTTTCTCAGTTTTTATTAACTCAATCACAAATCAATTACTTTCTTCCTACCATCTTTATGCAGACGATCTACAAATTTATTCACAGGCTCCTCCAGGTAATATAATAGAAGCAGTGAATATTATTAATAACGGTATGGAATAAGTGTGAATCCAGCCAAAACACAAGTCATCGTAATAGGTAGTCCTGGTCTGAACTATAGAATAAACTTCCAACAAATACCACACATTGTTTGCTCGATTGTTCCATACAGTGATAAAGTTAAAAACTTGGGGATATATATGGATCGGTTTTTATCTTGGGGCCCCCAGATTGGGGAAGTTATCCGCAACCTATTTGCAGCAGCTGGGTCTCTGCGAAACCTACAAAACTTCCTTCCCACAAACACTAAAATTGCGCTCGCACAATCTCTTCTTCTTCCGATCCTTGACTATGGTGATCTCTGCTATCTGGATCTCACCGAAGACCAACTAAACAAACTTGAGCGGCTCCAAAACCTCTGCATTAGATTCATATTTGGATTACGCAAATATGACCATATCTCTGAATTTCGTTCTAAACTCAAGTGGCTACCAATACGCTTTCGCCGGAATCTTCACATTCTTTCTCTTTTATACAGTTTCCTGTTTCATCCCCACACTCCATCTTATCTTAAAGAACGCTTTCAGTTCTTACACAAGACTCATTGTAGGGACCTGAGATCATCAGAGAATTTGAAACTAGCAATGCCAAAACATTCCACCCAGTTTACAGATAAATCTTTTACTGTGCCAGCAGTAAGACTCTGGAATGATTTACCTAAAACGATCCGTCACGCTAAAACCTTGCCTGTATTTAAAAAGTTGGTGAAGGATTATTATCTTTGATTATAATACCTTGTTTATAGTGTATATATTAAGGCTGGTGTATGTATTTATGTATATCTATGTGTATATGAGTAGTATGAGTAGATATGTATTTATATATGAATGTTAAATATTTTGAATTTAGAGTTTTTTTTTGTAATTATTCACATTTAATTGGATCCGAGATTTGTGCTTCCTACTACTAGTACCCTAATGTCACCAAAGGTTGTCTTTAAGAGATCGCCATGAGCGATAAGACCGCCAATTGTCACATTTGTATGTTGTAATTCTTTTTTCTATCTGTTAAGTGTGTACAATAAAGTTAAATAAATAAATAAATAAGTTCTAGATCTTAGTTAACCGTAACTTCGCCGAATCGTTGGGGTATACTAGTTCGAGAAAATCACTAATAAGGAACTGTTAGGTCGCTGACACGAATATCCGAACTGGAACAAGACCGGTCATACTACGCGTAGAGACCTGGCCATACAACAAAGCAGGCTCTAGATTGAAATCCGCTAGTAAAAACGAAAAATATGGGCGAAAAGTAAATCTAGTTACATATAAGATGAAGAAAATCGGCAAGACGTGGAATGTAGAAAAAATACTATAGACCGTTACGTCATCATGTCATAAGTCAAGGATACTTAATTTTGTAACCTAACCAAATAAATCACGTTTTCAAATATTTCAGTTTGCAAACTCGAATGTTTTCTATCGAATTTTCTTGTTGTCTGTACTTTCTTCTTAAAATATTTCTAAAAATTCACAGTATATAAGGTGTATATACATATTTTTTATTAGTATGCGTTCTAATGAAGGAGACATCGGTATTTATTTACGATACTGTCAACTACACTCCGGAATAAATGATTTCATTTGGTAGAATGCAACTTGCAACAGCTAGGAGGGCGGATCTTAATTTTGAATAAAGTTTTATACCAAGGGTATATATATCCATTACACTTTATATACTGCACGTCATACCAAAAACTCTCCATCTAAAAAGCTTTATACCACATTGCTGGTGAAGATTTCAATCCAGTAGCCGTCCGGGTCCTGGATGAAAGCCAAACCCTTCATTTTTCCGTCGTTCGGACGCTTTATGAACTTAACTCCTTGCTGTTCGAATCTGAAACATGATCAGATCATTTTTTAGTTATTGATAGCTCATAACTAATTTATTTATTTAATACTTATTGCACATAACATATTGTACAAAGACTTAATGCTTTGAGACATTCTCTCCAAGTCGACCTTCAGCAGATGTAGAAATATGAAATGGTAGGTAAAATGAGATAAAATTAGTAAATAAAAGATAAACCTACAAAATTTAATCCCTGAGAGAGCCATGCTTCGGCACGAATAGGCCGACGCGACCAGAGTGATACCACGGTCTCTCAGAAAACCATTGTGAAACTGTGCTTGCACTGTGTTGAGTGAGTTAGGATACCGGAGGCCTATACCCGAACCCCTTCCCCATCCCCCAAAGTCCGGCAACGCACTTGTGACGCTACTGGTGTCCATGGGCGGCGGTAATTGCTTACCATCAGGCGGGCGATACGTCGGCTCGTTTGCCCTCTGTTCTACAAAAACACAGCTCGGTTCTTGAATTTTTGAAGGTCATATTGGCACAGTTTTGTTGTACGAGGAAGAAAGCTGGCAGAAAGCTCCCAGAAAAGTTTTTACTGAACATAGGAGACCTAAGACAGTAGGTTTTTAAGTCTTTTAATATTAATTTATTAATGGTCCATACCTAGCGCAGGCCTCATCGACGTTACGGACGAGAATACCGATGTGTCCGAAGCCGCGAGGGTCGGAGTTACCGTTGTGATAACTCGAGTCGTCGCTCTCTGTACCCCAGTTGCTGAAATTGATAAAACAGTGTTACGAGACGGGTATTAACTAAATATGTTAACGATTCAATAACGAGAATTCACTGAATCACTCGTTACTCGCACTAGAAAGTCGCTTCGATGTTATTTGAAATCGCTTCGCTTTTAAAGAGCTATTTTTCGAACTGATTGAGCCTCCATTGCTTTATCGGACTACAAGGCTCAGGCAAAAGTTTCACTCATACTTTGTTGACATACTCAAAAGTCGAACTAGACGGTTTGATACCTCGTTTTTGATGAGAGTCGCCAAGATTTGGTTCGACCTGCCTGGGTCTATTTCTCCTAATGAGTTGAACTCTGGAGCCTTTAAGAGTAGAGTGAACAGGTTTCTTTTGGATGGGCGTGTACCACCTTCGTCTTCATCTACACTTTCCATCGGGTGAGATGGAAGATAAACGCCTATTCCATTACAACTATATATCGAATTATCTGGAATAATCTCCAGTATTCGACATAGCATTCTGGAACAAATAGAATCTCCTAGAAGCATTAATGTAGCGCCTTCTGGCGCCGAAAACATTGAAACTACCAACCACAATCTTAATAGTTGTGCGCTACTGGATACTAGATGGCGCCGTCCTTTGAAACGCAAGAAACTTTAATTGCGTAATAGTAGTAACCACATAGTTCAGCTGTAATTCGCTAGATGGCACTGAAGGCTATTCAAAACTACTACTTTAAACTACTAATTTTTGTCCATTGTAACGTTTTTATTATACGAGAAATATTTTAGTTACTTACTATGTCAATTCTAAAGTAGCTTTTCTTGTCATCGCCCAAGCTGTTCTAGTGGCTTCATCAGATGGGATCTCACCAGGGTTTTCATAACCCATGAAAAAAAGCGAAAACTTCATTTCTGGGAAGTGAAGCTGCTTTAACAAAGTCATTCCTAAGACTCCAGTGTAGAAAGGAATCGACTTGCGGGGATCCTTAATGCGGTACATTGTTTGTTGGAACATGAAGTCCTGGAAATTGTAAGAGCCATTTTTAAATAAATGATTTAAATAGTTAGAATAACAAATTTCACAAATAACAATAACTATATCAGACATAATAATAATGATGTCTAATTTGCAAAAACTGTTTTATGGTCGGAAGTATTGCCTCCTGTTGTCAAAAACAGATAAGTTATATTTCTACTAAAAATAAAGTTGAATTGCGATTTAAATTTTAAAACTCACGGCAAAACGATCAGTGGTGGCATGGCGTCTGTTTGTTTGTCATTTGTCAACCAGTGTCAATTATAGGGCTTAAAACCAGCAAAGTGATCGTCGATTATATCCGAACAAAGCGAACTTTATATATATAAGTGATGTAACTTGCTATGATTGGTGTTCAATTAAACATGGCGGATTGCTGTATTTTGTAGTTTTTTTTTTGTTAATTTACTATTAAACTTGCTCTAAATATGAAAATAAATACGATTTTTATATTCTATGAACCCTATTTCATCAGGTAAATACATAATTTTATGCTTGGTTACCATCATCATGCCTATTAATAGGAGGAGGACTTTGGAATGCAATCTACCAATCTGTGAAAAGTGATTTGGTTAAGGTGGCCTATTTGTGATGAAGCACGGATCTCCCATTATGTTAGTGAGTAAGAAACTCGTATTAGTTAAAAAATAATTATAACTTTGTCAACAGCCTTTAACAGTTTATTATTGACTGCACTGCTACGAACATAAAGGCCTTAGCAAGCTGGTTTTTTCAGTGATGATGACAGAGATTGTTTTTTTTTTTTTAAAAGACTTCCGATATAGAAGTATACATTCCTGTGTCAAAAGTGTTGTTCTATGTAGAATTTGAACCCACAATACATGATGCAGTAGGAAGCGGTGTTGCGACCACTGAAACCATTAGGCCAACCGTGTAGTCAGTTTAAGTTCTGCATTAATAGATCAGTCAGTTGTCGCAAGTAAATTCAAAAAGTATACATAAACACTGTATTACATCAATCAATCAACAACTCATAATGTGCCACTGCCGGGTTCGGGTCTCCTCTTAAGAGAGGGCTAAGGCCATACATCCCCAGGCTGGCTAACTGCGGATTGGGGACAGGCAAGACAACATTGTGACTATGTAATCTTCTAATACATACTGGTACCATAAATTCGAAAATGACTCTAACTGTCTATTGTTATTGTCTATGTTACACTTCCACAGCTAAATTGATGCACCAATTATAATCTTTGGCATGTAGATACTTTGATTGTCGAAGAAGAAAATAGGCTACTTTTTATTACCTTAACATACATGGAGATGAAATCATCTGCGAGTGCAAGTAGACAGTATAAACATCATTATTTATAATAAAATTAGCTGTGCTCTGCTGTGTTGCCCGCTGTATCACATCAACCGGAGATGTTAAGCCAGATCGCAAGTCAAGTCTAAAAATTTTATTTTTTGCATATTTTGAGAAAAGCTGTTAGTTTGAATTTACAAACAGACACTTCAATTTCATTTTTTTGTATAAATGTATAGGATAATATCAAAGAGTCATTGATATAATACATACTATTAAAATTCTTTTAGTTCCTTATCAGTAATGTAACAATTTATCAATGTTAAAGGTTATATTTAATGTGATAACAATTATTTCATGTGCGGATTTCTATTATCTTGTGGCTTTTTAGTATACTTTACCAATAGACAACGGGCATGATGAAATTAACCAAGAACCACTAAAATTAAGTATTTATCCGATGGAATGGGGTATATAGAGTATAAAAATTGCATGGAATTTCATATTTAGAGCAAAATTAATAGTTATTAATAAAAATAAAACTACAAAATACAACAGTCCTCTATGGTATATGGAACACCAATACAGTTGTTTAAATATCTAACTTATATGCACCTACCTCAAGATTTCTACACCACCCTAAAGTTGACTGGCAGAGAATGCCTTGGGCATTAAGTCTGACGATGCACAAAACTGCATAAAGTTATAAACAAATAAAATAACAACAGATTTTTTTTTCACAAGTCTTGTTAGATAATCATATTTGTATGAGTATTATTTATCGAAAGAAACCTCGATTCTGAGAGGCCTATGACCAACAGTGGACTGTTGAAGGCTGTTGATGTGGGATGTGAAGCTTATCTCTTAAATAGTGTTAGTGAGATAACTATCTAAAACTTTTCCAGAAGCTCGTAAAACTGACCTTTAGGCCTAAAAAAATGTGAGCAGTTATGTTTCTAGGCAAAGGCATCCTAAAGATACAGACAAAAATCCTAGAGAATAATATACCAAAAAGTTTACAACTGTGAAGGTCTAACACATAAAGTAAAAGTTAGATTTACTTACTCTAGTTGAAGGGTCCGGGGTCTGGCACAGAGCCTCGATCTCTTGAGGAGAAATTCCTGCGTGCGACATTGTTCTGCACAGAAAAATAAAAAATTAACCTAACCTATAAACACCGAATATGCTATGAGAATTGATTACAGTTTAAACTTCATTGTAAAACACTTCTTAAACTTTAAAAATATTTTAAATTCTTAAAGGAAAAAAAGGTTTTGTACCTCAATTTAAATTAATTTGAAAAACAATTAAAAACAGCTTTGACGTTTCAGTTCAACAACTTTTGCTCTGCAAGACTACAAGTAAAAGTGTTGCAAGTTTTATCAAATTATATTAAGCCGAGTTGAGCTATTTACTTTCGACATGCGTAAATTTTAGGATTAAAATCAAAAGATTTCCATTTGCATAAATAACTTTATTTTGTAAAAATTAATTCACTTAATCCAAAGGTAAAACTTTTCGTATAAATATTTAAGTTCTTCCATCCATACGATATCTCTCGTAGCAGATGTTTTAATGCATTCATAGGCTGATATCATTCTTACATTTTTATCATCAGTAAAAATATCTCCAACGACGCTCAAATAATCCCCTTCTGTAAAGTTAATGGGTTTTTTCGCAATACGATCCAACAAAGTAGACATAATGACAGTGTTGTCATTGCCTGTCCTCGTTGCTTCTGAAAACCTATAATATAAATCTTTCAAAATGGCGGGTGACGCGATCATATTACTCTTAGTGCTATCATAATAAATTTGCACTGATCCCGTAGCGTCGGAAAGTTCCGCATTGGTTGTAGTACTTGATGTATTATAAATCCCGGTTATTACGCCGTGTATCATGACGTTTTTGAATGTCATTCCAAATAATTCGTGGATATATTTGTTTTCCGTTGTTTTGGCGCGAAATATGTCTTGAATGTACACTTTTAAAGGGCTTTGTTGAAAGTTGTCCATTGTCTACTAACGATTAAGTTACATTGCTAATAAATATTACAACACTAAATAATTATTCCATTACTAGTACAAATGCAATGTTTTTTTATTTCTTATATTAGGCTAGCACTGTAAACAATACAATTCGTTATTGTCGAATGTCAATATGACAACTTCAAAGTTCAAACTGACACTTTTAGTAGAGTAAGTTTCGTTCAAAAATCAATAACTTTGATTCTTATTCACCTACTATGAAACCATAGTTTGTGACAATGAATGTTAGGAAGTTTGTTATCCATAACTCCAAAAAGACGTGAAGACATGGAAGGAACGACTTGAGCACTCTGTTATCGTGGTTGTGAGACCCGTCATGGAAGATTGACTCAAGAGGCATCATGGAACCCTCTCATACGGCTGACACACTAGGTGAACACTGAGAAAGGATATCCGTAGATCACCTGTGTCTGATCTGCAAGGAGTTAAAGCTAATGGAGGACAGAGTTCGTTTTGCGATCTTCAACGCCCGAGTCGCTTGCGGTACCTGACCTGTACCCAGGCCTGGCGGACAGAGGAATTCTAAACCTCTCCCGGTACCGCTCCGCCATCTCCTTCGTAAGCATAATTAGCTCGCAGAAAGCGACGGTAGTGTTCCACGCGCTCTTGCTCCGCAACATGTCCGCAATCATATTACCGAATGAGAGAACCCCTACCCGATCGCCGCCACGAGATCACGGTTTGGTTCGTCCCACGCTGGACATTCTGCCAGCGTGTGGAACGCCGTGTCCACATTCTGGCCATCGCAGTGATGGCACTCGGGTGCCAACGCTCCTTGCGGATCAGACACAGGTGCTCTCCGAAGTATCCTTTCCCAGAGATCACCTGCGTCAGCCATCAGTATACCTGTCTCTCGAAATAAATATAAACGTGGTTTTTCATTTCTTCTTTCTTTTGAGTAACTGCTTTTAAAAAATAGGGGCTTAGTTTACAATTACTTAAGAATTTTTACTAAAGTTTGGTGCATTCAAAATAGTTAAAAATTCCAATGAAGTCCCGCAATGCGAATGAAGGCCTATAAAAACCATGCATCTCTCCTAAAATATTGATGGTATACGTAAGGATATGATCTCATTCGATTCAAAATTACAAAAAATAACCTTAATACCTTGTTGCAAATGTGCATTTTTACAAATTTAATTTAAGCACGTTCCATGTGTCTGTGGCAATCAGAATGGATAGTACACCGACAACAGCATATATCTGAGAAGTCGCTCCTCAAACTGAAATTATTATTAAAGCCCATCAAAGCTAGTCTAGGAAAAAGGCTTGAAGGAAGTGTCTGACACTTATAACTTCTCATCATGCCTTCCAGAATCTCTATTCATATGCAGAAAGAGATAAAATGAGAGAAAGCAACTAATAATTCTATTCATGCATTACCCAATACTGTTTAGGCAACGCACATTTACAATTTAAATATCTGCTTCATTCAATCAAATAATGTGTGCATTTTATTGCACCAAAACATCCCACCATTGTTCAATAATGTTCAATAGATATTCTACATCAGGAAACGGAAAAAGAAAAGAGACGAACAAAGCGAATGCTAGAACAGCTTCCATTTGAAATGCCGACATTTATTTCTAACAAAATGCCAAAGGAGTGAAACCACATGCGAGAGTTTGTTGCCAATAAAACGGGATGACGTCAACTGCCAATTAAATTGGTCGCCATCTTCTCTTGCTTTTGTTTTAATTGGCTACAATAAAAATATGAGGACGGGAAAAACGAAAAAGGGTAACTTATACGATTTCATTGATTTATTTTGACAAAGCGAAGTGACGTTGGTTTTGTTTTTTATTTTGTCATCTCGTCAGCTTTGTCTACGAGAGATCTTGTACCTATATTTGCAAATGAAATAAAAGTTTTGATTGTTTATGGTACTTGTACTATGGACATAATCTCGTGACTTCAATGCAGTTTATTATTCGAATACAAGACGCGAATAATAATTTATAACGAAATATCTTAATGTCAATTTTAAGAAATATCTGTTTGTTTACCGAGAGAATACAAATATGTTTTATGGTCTTGCGCGCAATGACTTTCATCTTTGGATTCATATTCCATACCAGCTGCGCCCTGCGGGTTTTGTTGCTTTTTAATCGGGTACTACACACTTCATTATTTCAATGGTTATAATTTTGTTTTCTAAATATTTTCGTTTCAGAAACAATTAGTTTTTTGCATCTTTTTAAAATTGAAATAGCCCAAGTTACTCCTTATAAAAAGTAGTCATAGTTTCTCCTTATAAAAAAATAATAGAGGCATTCCAGAGATCAAAGAACAGCCGGAACAAAACAAAAGACAAAAAAAAAATTAAATTATAACCTTAAAATTAAAATCTAGACTTGTAATTATTGAAACACTGTTTATTTGAAATTACATAAATTAAATTTTTTTTGTAAAGATTGAAATGTTTTTCTGATGATGCGTTTGATTTCTACACGAAATTAGTCATAACCCATAGCATTTCTGGGGTTATGGTATATAGTGGAGTTTAAACAAAGAAGTTTATACTAGAACACGACAGAGACAAAGTTTGGTTCCCTAAAATTAATGGAAAGGGGAAAGGTTTGAGCTGGTACTCAAAGTAAGAACTAATAAGAACTAATTTTCTAAGACATCTAAGGCAAAGAAAAGTAATGAAAGAACTGCTTTATTATAATTATCAGCTTGTTTGTAGTCCACTTCTGAACAAAAGCCTCTGCCAAGGAACACCACAAAAAAAGTTCTGCTGCTAAATACCGGTTTCCTGTAAGACTATGGTATCGCTCCGGCTCAGCCTGACACATAACATAGTTTTCCCTCGTTTGACAATTTGCGTATTTCTCTATAGGTTTCATCAAATCAAATCAACATTTTATTAATTACTTCGAAATCATCTCATGGGCGTAAACTAGCGAACTGAAAAATTTCGATTGCTATATTTTCGAAACATTTTATAAAATGATTATTTAACTGAGCCTTACAGGAATAAACGTCAAAGTGATGTCACAGTTATTTCCTCGCATTTCCGCGGCGGCCATCTTAAAGTTTATTTTACCAACGAAAATAAATTTGTCAATGACTTTTGTTTCTAAGACCTTCAGCTTGATCATAATGCTGTGAGAAATTGTGAAGATATTTATGCTCATGTTTTGACCATATTATACACACACATACACCTATGTAGACATATATGAACAACGGCAGCACTAAATACATACTCGAGAGTAGTGCATTCCGGTCAATTCAATAAATCAGTTGGCAATTGTGCTCAATTTTTTTCCTTTTTAAAGGTTCCGTATTTCACGTTTCAAAACCCGTATACTTTCGGCTTGTCTTCAAAAGGTTAGAGCTAGAAAAGTGGAACTATGTAGAGATATGTGTATTAACCACGTCGACAAGTGGTAAGATAAAATCAAGAAATATATATTACCCTACCAGTAAAGTGTAAATGACTTTTTTACTCTCGTCTATACCAGATTGGGGGGAATCATTACATAGGTCTTGGGGTTGGGGTGTGAGCCTCTGTGATCTTCACTCACACAATAAAACACAGCGCAGGCGCTGTTTCACATAGTTTTCTGGTGGTATCACTTCAACGAGTCGGCCCATTCATGCCGAAGCTTTGCCCTCCCGTGATCTCTACTCTCCACTCCATCGGTAATTACAGCTTGCTACTCCCTTTTCACAATATAATTATGAACGGTCGTCGTTACTAGTCTACTGCCAGACATAGGCCTGTATCGTCACAACTGGATTTACAATAAATGTGTGCAATGACGAACAATGGTTATATATGCACATTTATTTCTTGCGATTTGGCGAGGAAAGCGCCAGGAACGGGAGTTGAAGGGTACAAAAGGTGAGGAAGACCAAAAGAAACATTTGTCGACTGCGTGACAGATGACACTGTTAAGGAGTTTTTATTCGTCATTGCACCGTATACTCCCCTATAGGTTATAATGACGAATGAAAAAATAGAATTCGGGTATTTAAATATTTTGCGCCTTCCCATATAATGTTAAGACAAGAGTAGGCAGATGATAAATCCCAAACACATTATAGCATAAATACCCCCAACACGATATATTGTTGTATAAAAACTGCGGCACAATATTCATAGTATAACACTTTTGAATTTAACGTTCGTTTTGAACGAAAATTTAAACTAAAACTTTTAGCACGTCAGATACAGCGCTAAAATGTATCTGACTGATGCGAATAGCGTCATGTTGTTAAAATAATATTATGAATAAGAAAGTTTCTATATTTGTATATATGTTTGTTACTTATTCATATTCAAATGGTTCTATTAATTACAATAAAATTTAGTGCGGAGGTAGCTGACGCTCTGGTTTAATATTTAGATACATATTATTCCGAAATAATATAGTGTTTTTGTGGCAGCCAGTCGGTATCTTGAAATAATACTGCCCATACGGCCAACACGCTCCGCTTTTATAGGGCTATCGAAATATCTGAAATGATCTCTAGTATTCAATACACCGTTTTGGAATAAATAGAATCACCTAGAAACAGTAATCTAGTGCCTTCTAGCGCCGAGTACATTGAAACAGCCAATCACAATCTCAATAAATAATAATAATAAATAATAAATATTTTTTGGACATTTTAACACCCAACGCCATCTAGTCCCAAACTAAGCAGAGCTTGTACTATAGGTACTAGACAACTGATATTATTACATATATACGCATTTTTTTTGTAAATACATACATATTATACATAGAAAACACCCAAACTCCGAAAAAAATATTTGCAGATCATACAAACATTCGGTCCGACCCAGGATTCGAACCCGAGACCTCATGGACAGCAGTCGCGTACGCTACCACTGCGCCACCGAGGCAGTTAATAGTTGTGCGCTACTGAATATTAGATGGCGCCGTACTCCAAATCTCAAATATTCTAGATTATATGAGACCCATTTAAATATCATCAACAACCCATAATGTTCCACGGCTGGGCTCGGGTCTCCTCTCAGGAGAGGGTTAAGACTATACGTCCCCACGCTGGCCAAGTGCGGGTTTTGATCTTGGTCTAGGTCTTGCCGTTGGATGTTTTTAAACCGCCCGAAGGCCTCCAACTAACCTTCTCGACTGTTATCGTATCATAACAACCGGGATCGATTCCTTAACGTGACCTCCGAATCACGGAGACGTTCATGGTAACATGCCACCAGCAGTCACCCATCCAGTTACAGACCACGCCGTCGTTGCTTACACTCGGTGATTGTTTCTAATCACCGTGTGCTACTGGGCTATGAGAAATATATGGTGCAACAATATTATTAATATCTACGGCACACCTTTTATTGAAAGTTCTATGAATAGTTCAGCACAGTTGTAGTACGGTCAGTAGTCCATTACATACACATAGGCAATAGTGGTACAGTTTAGGCAGCCAAAAAAAACAGTTAAAACAGTTTTCCCCGAGAGAGCGCTAACAAAAAACTGTTGATGAATCGAATATTTCCACCAGAGCAAGGCCTGTTGTGGCCACCTTGCGTACGTGGTATCGAGCCTGTGATGACCTGAAATAACATAGTCGGGGTCCTCCCAGAGGCTGAGGCCGTCCGTCGGGGTGGTTAGGTTTGGACCAAAGGACCAAGAGGCTACTTAACGTCTAACTCGAATACACACGAAACGTAATCAACGAAACACCCTCATAAAGTTTGGAAACAGAATCAAATAAATGTCTACTTTCATCAGTATTTAAATTAAAATTTACATAAAAAGCTTTTAAACCATCCAGCCCTTTGTTTTTTCCCTCTAAAACTTTATAAGGGTAGTAAAATTAATAGTTGACCAAAAACAAAAGAGTTTAATGCCATTGACTGGCAGACGAGAGGGTTGTCTATGCCATCCATACTTAATTTTTTAAATTCTATAGCAGCTCTGTCTCTCTGTTTGTTAAAATTTCACGAATGCACTAGTACGTCATTGTGATACGAAATATTATGTATTAGATTTTATAACCAAGTCTTCTATTCCTCTTTGTGTTCATTATTTCCAAGATTATTTGTGGTCGGCTACTATTTAAATCGGTTTTACCTGAATGTCACTTTTATATCGGACCTCCAACCGGCAACCCCGAGAGTTAACTAAATTCGAAAGTTGAACTATACTTAATAGTATTCTTAACAGTATACTTGAGGTCACCAACTTCTCAATAATGATTGTCATGTCTATTCCTTCATTCTCAAAATCCGATGTGACGGATATCCGACACGACGGGGGAGTTTCATTGATATCTTCAAGACCTATTTACGAATAAGAAAATTAGATTACGTAATTTTATCAGCACAGTCACTGTAGTATCTACCAGGCCTTTGGAAAACCTGACATTCAAGTATTTGTTTAACGTTAATAACACTTTATGTGGTATTAGACTTGGCTGTGATAAATTAGCATCTATTATAAATTATTATATTTAATTGAATTGACTCATCGACGCTAGAGACTAATCAGGGATGAGTAGATAGATTTCTAATTAATTTTTCGTACATACAAAATAAATAAATAAATAAATATTTTGGACATCATACACACAACCCCATCTAGTCCCGAGATAAGCAGAGCTTATGTTATGGGTACTAGCCAACTGATATAAATACATGTATACTTCTTTTTGTAAATAAATACATATTATACATAAAAACACCCAAACTCCGAAACAAATATTTGCAGATCATGCAAACATTTGGTTTGAAATACTTACGAGGTTAACATTTTCGACTATTGCAACACTTTTGTAACAAGTTTCTTTTTTTATTAAAGTTGTAATATTTTTGTTGTTTATTTTTTTTTCTCTCATACTTAAATACCCTGCACCAGCTTTCAATGAAACCTGTCCATCCAAAGGTTGCCTGGGTGAAATCTGAATTAGTAATAAAGCCGCCCTTTGTACACCACATTTTCATTTTTACTTTCTTTTAATTTTTAGGATTGTATATTGTGTGTAAACCTTGGTGTACAAATAAAGTATTATCTTTCTACCTCTCTATCTCTTACAGGAAACCGTGGCAGGCAAATGTTGTTACTGATTCTGAATATCATTGATTTGTATGAAACGTTAAATTGGTTTGTTGAGACTCAAAGACCTGAAAAGTTATGATTGACCTCAAAATTGTTGCTACCTACAAGCCGTGTCATAAATGCTATTTGCCATGGCGATCGTTTTTTGCATTTCGAAAGACGGTCTCCGTTTCATCTCATTCAAAATTTTTTATATTTTTTATCATTATTTTCATCACGACTAAGACTTGAAGACTCGAAGACTTATGACTTGAAGACTTTTAACACTTGACATTGGCAGAAATAGCTGATTAGCTAGTTGCCATTTCATCAAAAGAAGAAGAAGGTCTTTGTTATTTTGTGGCATTTCTAATATGTCACTTCCTAGCTGCGCCGACTGACTTCGTTTCGTTGACATTAGCAAAAGAGGTTTTAATTTACCCTATGATTTTTGTTGGATACTGGCGTCTGGGGTAGAAAATTGAAACGCAGACAAATTCTAAGTATTCACTTGTATTTAAAATAAATCATACAATTACAATTAGTAGCAAAATATAGATAAAAGGTTGCTAATAGTATATATTGTAACGTGTGTACATGATAACAATATATCGTTGAGTGGCCGTGCACTGCGGCGATGGCGGGGCTCGCCGTGTAACCGGAGAGTGACCGGTTAAAACGGCTTCTTTGTCCCCTTATACATGAGTGACGTGAACATCTTGGGGGCCCTTGAAGACGGAAGTATTCAAATGCAGGTAGGTAGTGTAGACTTCTTCATTAAGGGGCAGATGTTTACGTCTCGACTATAAGTGCCAGTAGTGTTAGTTACGTCGGCGATACGCGAAATCCCGCTTGCTCCAAGAAAGGACCCGTGAGAGCGTGAACAGTTTTTGTAGAAAAATGAAATTTTTTTTTAAGGATCCCGTACTCAAAGGGTAAAACGGGACTTCAAACTTGAAAAATAATTTTATTTTAGATAAAAAAATTACCGTGGGAGAGCCACACTCTACCGTGGTAGAGTTACGTTTTGGCATGAATGGGCCGGCTCGACCGAAGCACGGCGAAGCACGAAATAGCACGGCCTCACAGAAAACCAGCGTGAAACAGCGCTTGAACTGTTTTAGCTAGTATTTGAGGATACCTGTGGTCCATACCCTATCCCAGCCCAACGCACTTGTGACGTTTCTGGTGTTACAGGTGTCCATGTGCGGCAGTAATCGCTTACCATCAGGCGATAGGTCTGCTCTTTCGTCGCCTATTCCAAAATATAGTATATTTTATTCTCTATTATATAATAGATATTTACTTAAATTATTCAATTATGGAATGCTAAACTAGTAACAGTCCAATTGAGTCCAAACAGTTAAACAAACTAAAGCAACACGATTTTAGCTATTGACAACCCTAACTCGTGGCACCCGCCGGCAATTATGCAAACTGCGCCCGTCTGCGCGCTTATTTGTCGAGTGTTTTCCCCTATAGAGATGGGATATATCGATATTTAATTGACTCGTAATTGATTGTGTATGCTTCAACATGGAATGCCATGCATATACGTTGGAGATGAACTATTTTATTATAAACTACTAGCTGATCCGGCGAACTTCGTACCGCCATATTAATTTTCATGAAAAATTTCAGAATTTTCAAAGAACTTATTTCAATAAGCCCGTGTTAACTTCCCGTAGGGCCGCAGTGTCTAAGCAGACTAAGAAAATATAACACTTCCAGTTTACTTACATTTATATTTTTGTTTTATTATTATACTCAAACCTTGTCCTGACAGTAACCAACACATAAAAAAGAATTATACAATTTGGTGCAGTCGATCGACAGTTATGCGCGTACTTACATTTTTGTTATTCATTTTGATTTATTTAGATTAGGTGTACCTTGCTACGCTTTGCTATGGCATGATTGTATTGATTAAACATGAGGACGCATAAAATGAAATAAAAGGGTGTTAAATCGTGTCGTAATTTGTAAATAATCGGTGTAGAATATGTGAGTTTTAAAGTGTACACAAACAGCTCTACCACTTTATGTGTATAGATAATAAACCAGTAATGATTTTTTGTTTCTGAGGCTGCCAAAATTACTCTAATCTGCCTGATGGAAAATATAAATAGAATCCAATAGTAGTGGTCACTGGACTCATTGCGAATGCAGACATTGCAATGCGTATTATGGCGGCCTTGGCCTTGAGATGCTCTGCATCATTGGGCTTCCGGTCTCGCATTCACTAAATTAATGCAAGAATGCAATAACATTAATGCTGTACTGAACTATCGATATTAATAAATTGTCGATACATCCAATTACCCATTTGTAAAATACCGCATCCCTAGCACTCTCATCATCGATGCGTCTATATCGAGGCGTCGCATCGGAATCGTCTGCTTCGCCCTGCACTATCTGGTTATCGACTACATCACTACTACGTATAGCGCCTTTGTTTTACATTAAGTGGCTTATTAAATACTCAGGGTTTTTACAATACACGAGAAATTATTTTCTATTTAACTTTTTGAATTATTTATTTTTTAAATGTGCATGCCAAAGTGATTCTGCCTGATGGAAAATACGAGTTGGATGCTTGGGAATGCAGACAATACAATAATGTAGTATAGTACCCCACACTAAGGCGGCCTGTTAAGATTCTTCTCTATCATTAGGCCTTCAGTCCCGCACTCATTTATGAAACACGACAGCTTGAACGCTGTCATTTTAGATTGATCTTCTGTAAGAGGATAGTCCTGCCAGCCCGTTCGTGCTGAAATTAGCGTTAATCTAATATCTTACTATTATTGTTAAAAAGTATTCATATGGGATGAAATGCAGGATAGGATATGAATAAAAAGTTTTCATCAAATAATATCATCAAAAGCCTTTAATGGTCTACTGCAGGGCATGCTCTTCACTTTGAGAATGAGGTTTAGACTTGCTGTATTACTCTGGTCAGATGGGCTGGTATAGGGTTTGTTTCAAATCTTGTAGGGGTCTGGATGTCGTTCCCGTATCCCTTTCGTCTCAGGCGCAGAGGGGCACACCATGTGGTTTTAGTCGGTTCGATTCCGACACACCACCCCGCCTCAAACCCAGGTGGGGTGAAGGCCCAAGGGTTTGTTTTAAGTTTGTAGTAATATTACCTGTATAACTTAATATATTAGTTGGCTCGTCCACGAGATGACGCTTCAATATCATTATTGTCGGTTTATGGCAGTCCACAGCTGGACATAGCCCTCTCCCATTACACCACTATCTGACGCCTAGACGTGAGATCTAAAGGACTGTAAAGCCTTTGATCAGGAGAGACCTGCTTCTGACCAAGATTGTTAAAGACTGTTCCCGAATGCTTTTTAACCTTTTTTTATGGAAACGACCAAACGTATCGTCTGATGGTAAGCGATTATCGCCGTCTTTGGACACCCTTAACACCAAAGGCGTCACAAGTGCGTTGCCAGCCTTTGGGGTAGCTGTCTAGTGATAGGAAGAGGGGGGCCACCGGTATCTTTACTCACTAGGTGACACAGCGCAAGCACTGTTTCACACTGGTTTTCTGTGAGGCCGTGGCATTACTCCGGTAGAGCCAGCCCATTCGTGCCGAAGCGTGGCTCTCCCACGGTATAATAATAAAACCTTAATAAAATAAAGAAGATCCCTTTTCTGAGTATGCAGAACAACACGTGTCGGCAATAATAATAAAATTTGTTATAATAAAACAGAATTATTACTAATTACAGTAATGCATACTACCTACTCCACTTAGCTAAGTGTTATTGTGCCTCCCGTTCAAGAAATGGACCGACGCGCGCGTTTGTTGTGGGATAATAACTGCTCATGCTGTTGTTCAAAATTGTTACCGTTTTCTTAGAAAAATTCTAACTAATTATATCTTAGAATTTCTACAATCCATACTAATGTTATAAATTCTAAAGTAACTCTATCTGTCTGTCGCGCTTTAGCGGCTTAACCATTACACCGATTTTAATAAAATTTGGGATGGAGAAACTTTGACTCTCAAGAAAGGACATATAACCGACAACCGAGATAAACGCGGGCGAAGACGAGGGTATAAGCTAGTATTACTAAAGTGTAAATGTGACTATATTTGGAACCCATTATTAGGTTTATTTTCCTGCGTGTGTCGTGTTGTATAGAAAAAAACATTAAGTAGATCTTTATGATTGTTTCTCATTGGCAGCTTGGTTAATGTTAAATGATGCTGCGCTAATGTTAAAAGTCGATTAATGGACTTTACAACCTTACAAGCAACGTCCGCTCGAGCAAGAAAGCAAATGAACAAAATCTTTAGCTTTATAACATCTATAAATCTCTATGCTATGGTATATATCTATCGTGAGGAATAAAAGTTGCACTCATTTTAATAAAAAACAAGCTGACCCGGCAAACTTCGTACCGCCATATTCATTTTTATGAAAATTTTCTGAATTACAACTAAACTAAACGGTTTCTAGATGGCCCCCTCCTGTGTGCACAAACTTGCGCGTTCCATGAGGCGGGTGGATGAAGAACCTTCTACGGCGCGGGTTCGACGAAGGGTGCGCCGCTGAGCCAGTCAACCTTTAACCACGGTCAGTGCAACCTGGTCAAAACGTCAGGTAAATTAATCGATCATCACTTATTTAAAGGTATTACATAATTTTTGTTAGTATACGCGATAATTTCCGTGAAAATAATGAATAAAGAAAATACGTGTTATAAATATATATATGTATATATATTATATAATGCATACTCACATATACATACATAACCACATACAGTCTACAAGTACAGTTCAGTAAAGTTTATAAGTATCGATAAGTAATTTCTGCAGTTTCACTGAGATGAGATGTGAGATAACTTCTTTTTGAACGTAAAACGATTTGTCAACATCCTGATTTTTAGTGGGAGAGCATCCCTGAGTAGTACTGCTTGGGCTAAGAACGAAGAGTTCATGAAATCTGAATTGCGGGAGGGACATAAGATGAGCAGATTATTTTGTTATTAATGTTGTAACTCATCTTTAACTATGTGTTTTTGTAACACGTTTGTATACAATAAAGATAAAAGTTAATGAAGAAAATGTGATTGAATATCACTGTGACCTCTAGTTAGATAGTAGATAAATGCCTACAAGTCGAGGAAAAACCCACTATAATCT
Organism: Hyphantria cunea; assembly: GCA_003709505.1. Lineage (NCBI taxonomy): Eukaryota > Metazoa > Arthropoda > Insecta > Lepidoptera > Erebidae > Hyphantria > Hyphantria cunea. The sequence continues at coordinate 349,768 of PKRV01000777.1, forward strand.
AAATGCCAAAGTAATTCAATCAATACGGACAAAATAAACTAAGAAAGATTGTTCACAGAATAACTACCACTGGAATAACTTCAAAGATTTCTAATAAGACTGTCGGTATCTATTGAACATAGTTTCTCAGAATCTATTGTAATGTACAAAGTTCTTGAAAATGTACAACAACACTTAGCTTAGCTTTAGTATTGTTTCTTTTGAAAACATCCACTACTTGTGATCTAACAGAAATAACTGTTTTTGTCGTATACCGGAACTTATTCGCGATAAAATAAAATGTTACGATACCTTCAGTATCCCGACGTTTCGTACGGGTTTGACCGCTCGTGGTCACGGGTAGACTCAGTCTAACCGTGACCTACTTAGTCCCGCTATTTAACAAAAAGTAGTTGTAAAAGTCTAAAAACTGAAATAGCGGTGACCAGCTGGGCTTAAGAGAGTTGGAATAAATGAAAGGACAGTGAAATTAAAATGATAGTTTGTTTTTTTTTGTCTTGGTTTATGTCCAACATGGGGGGCAAAAAAATAAGTCACACAAAATTTCCTAGAAATCGGTCTAGCCGTTTCAAAGGAATTTGGTAACAAGCACCGTGACACAAAAAATCGCATATTATGTTTACCTATTTAATAATGTACCTTAAAAATATTCAGTCCATTTATTTTTCCTAATCGTTTAAAAGCCCGGGTTTCAAGTAATTATTTATTTAAAACAATAGTTTAAGTGTTCTTGTTTCAAAATTAATTTTCAGTCAATTACTAATAAGGTTCACCCTTCGAGGCCAATTGGAAATAAATGCCCAATCTTCCTTACTCCATTTTATAAGTCGAGATCCTCCTGATTATTGCGAGTACAAATCTCTCCGGGGATTTCCCGTGTAGTCGGTTGAGCGAGAAATTAATCAGGGATATATACTATAGTATTTGGGGAAAAAAGGTAAAATTGTATCTTTGATGTTTGTTAAAAGCCTCGAAATTATGGTTAGTTTATAAGAAATGATTTTCTTCCTTTAATCACTGCTGGACCTATGCTTGGAAAGTTTAAGGTTGAGTGAAATATAGCTGAAACAGGATCTGCCTTCAAAAAAAAAAGAATTAAATAATTAAATAGGAGCTTGTCCTATTCGAAATATCAATCATGCTCTTCAATCCTCCCCTCTTAATATTTTCCGTTCTTCTTATTTGCATACCTTACTTTTTTCCTCTATTTTTACTAAAATACATAATGGACAGACTTCTGTCTATTTTTCGTCTGCATGATCCCATGGGACTACCTTGTGGGATCAAAGTCTAATTTGCAAAATACTGCCTACTCCTTCGAGGATATTGGCTTGAATATACAAGTATAATTGTGCTCGAATTCTATCTTACAAAGGTTAAACAGATAAATATTTTATTTATTTAATCTACATGTAAAAATTTGAATTATGTTTTTGATACGATGATATTGGATATAACTAATATTTCAACTGCCTCGACACAGTCATAGCTTTAGCACCTGCTCTGCTTGAGGTCTTGGGATCGACTCACGGGTCGGAAAAAATATTTGTATGATCTGCAAATATTTTTTTTTGAAATTTGGGTGTTTATATATACAAAAAAAATATGTATGTATTTATATCAGCTGTCTAGTACCCATAACACAAGCACTGCTTAGCTTAGGACTAGATGGTGTTGTGTATTAGATATCCGAAATATTAATTTGTTATATTATTTATTTATAACCTACACAAATTATATTTATAGATATACGTAAATATAATGCAAATTACTCATTCGGGGAAGTGTCGTGCCAATTCATTCTAGAGTAGATCGCGTACTTTCGTCATGAATGTGAGACGGCTTGTGAACATCCTGATTTTGGTAGGGAACGCGTTCCAAATAAGAACTGACTGCACAAAGAAGGAAGAATAGATAGAGTTAGAGGTGTGAGGGGGCAGAGAAAAAGCATATTGTTTCTTGACCGATTGATTATAATATTTAATATATTTCTAATATTTCTAATGTATGCGCAACTGGTTCGGTAGATTTAAACTTACCGAACCAGTTGTGACTATCAAGTCACAAACAAAGTATCAACTTTAATCAGTAGGATCATAATTATATTACAAGTACTCCGTATGGAATAACAAGAATAGCAGATACACATATTGATCAATTAGTAAGTAAGTAAGTTTAAGCTTCGATGTGGATCGACTCAAGATATAGAGAGAAAACAGAAATATCGTACCTCGGAGACACTTTGCAGAAAACTTTCTGCAAATATTATTATATATTAATTAAATATTTGAGCAATATCCTCCAAGTAGGTAGGTAGGGAAGAAATCTAATGACAATGATAAGATTGAAACGCTGGAAAACCCTGAGAAAGAAGACATTTAAAAATAGCCTACGATATCATAGAGCAATACTTCACGACTGATGTAAGTGTATTTTATACACTGCTAACCATTACCATCAACATTTTGCCGTAGAAAAACCACGCTACGGCACGAACGGGCCGCCTCGACCGGAGTTATAGCACAGCCTCACAGAAAACAGGTGTGAAACAGCGCTTGCGCTGTGTTTCACTGAATGAGTGAGGATGCTAGAGGCCCCGGATATGCGGTGAAGGCCTGAGATTTTCAAAAAATGCTCAAACCTGGTGAGATGATTTCACTTCAAAAAAAATCCACGATCTCACGAATCTAATTTGTGGGATCAAAGTCAAGTTGGTGATTTTTTTTTAATCCCACAATTAGATTCGTGGGATCTAACTAGCAGATGAAAGCTAATTAGATGATAATGTATAATAACAATAGAAACAGGCTCAGACCACGCAGGTTTTTTTTTGTAAACGCTACCAGGCAATTCCTTCATTTCATTTTAGCAAGTAAGCGAGGGGGTCGGAGTTCCAATCTTTTCTTTGCCTGATTCTCTTCATTCAAGAATAGAAAAGAAAATCTTGTGTCATATACCGTTATAATACTGTTACTAAAGCTGCATGGAGAAATAACCAAGGTGGCTGATATAGGAATAAAAACAAGGTCATTGAAATGGAAATGGACAGGGCACGTGGAGATCGCAAGCAGAGAAATGGACTAGAAAAGTTACGGAATGGTATCCCAGGTATGAGAAGAGACATAGAGGAAGACCGGTAAAAAGATGGGAAGATGATCTGCCAAATGGATGGAGAAGAACTGCGTTGGACCGGAAACCAGTGGAGTGAAGTAGAGGAGGCCTATGTCAGAAGACAACCTGACATGTTTGCCGATAATGCTACTTGATCAGATATCATTTAATTAATTATCAATTTAAAAAGAAGGAAAGTGTAAAGCATGTTACAGGAAATAAAGGCTATTTTTATTTTATTTTATTATTTTATGTAAAGCTGCATAAAATAATAAATGTAAAAGTAGTTGTTTAAACGATCACCTCGTTGTTCTCTACTATATTGAGTATTATGCGTTTAAATCCCACACCAGCAATAAAGAAATTGTTATTCTGAGTCTGGATTGTTTATGTCCTTTTCCTGTCTGTTTGTAAAGTCTCCCGCAACTGATAATTTATTATATTAAAGGACCATATTTATATGCCATGTAAAAATATAAAGTAGTATTATTAAGTCATTTTACTCACCATTATTTTAATATTTGGTTAAAATAATATCACGACTTCGTTATTCCTATGAGAAGACATACAGGTAGACACTGGGCTAGGTTAAACTAAATTAAAAATTTAAAAAAAGTAACGAACTCGCAATAAGTAAACGGAACTTGAACTTGAAATTTCAGCAAATAATGAGCCATTCTGATACGGCACCAGAAATGAGACTTGGATTTTAACATGAGAGTAGAGAGTATAGGTGCCAGATAACGCTGCGGTCGGTACCTAGTCGATTATTGACAACGATTCGTGTAGTGATGTGACTAAATTTATCGATAGTATCGAAAAAAAATAGTCTTGTAATAAGTATTTTGAAATCATTATATGTAAAAGAAAAACTGATCTCCGCCTTATTAGATATAACACCGTAAAAGCACTTAGTTAATTCATAATAATACCAGACTATAATAATATGCCAAGAAGGCCGCCCTTTTTTTAACACAGAAAACTAACATTACCATTCAATATGGCAATGACGCTGGCCTTTTGGGAACGTTACCAATAGGCGATGATGCGAAAGAAATTTTTGTCGCTTGTTTTTAAATAATGTTGTTTCTTTTCTATCATTATTTTTGATTATTTTAATTCAATTTTATTATGGTTATTGTAACTATCAAAAAGAAACTGCGAAATTGGTGGTATGAATAAATCTTTCACTTTACGATTTCGGTGGCCAACAATGTGGAGTAACTTGGTCGATAATATAATTGATAAGCTAATAAAGCCTACATAACCATTTAGTTTTCTTATTGACCAACTTCAAAAAAGGAAGCTGTTCTCAATTTGACTGTATTTTTGTTAGTTTCGTTACCTTACAAATTTCGACTGTGTAAACTGATTTGATGATTCTGTTTTTATTTGAAAGTCACCGCGGCTTTTCGTGTAGGGCCGTTTTAATTCGATCCAGTTTTTGTAGTCGGTTTTAAATATTTGAAATTCATTATGCATATCAAGTGGCAGTGGGCTGGCCACATTTGCCGAAGAACCGATAACCGTTGGGGTAAACGAGTTCTTGAGTGGAGACCGCGTCTCGGCAAACGTAGTGTAGGACGTCCACAAGCCAGGTGGAGCGATGATTTGCGCAAGACAGCTGGCAGGAGCTGGATGCGAGAAGCCATAGATCGAACTAAGTGGCGTGAAATTGGAGAGGCTTATGTCCAGCAGTGGACTGCGATAGGCTGATGATGATGATACATATACCTTACTTCTCATGGGTATCGTTAGAGATGACTAAGGAAGCATGCTTCACAGGACAACAGCACTGCAAAGAGAATCAAACTGGAGACTATACCAACCAGTCTGACTAAAACCTTCCACACCAGGCCTAAACCTTCTTACTTAAGAGAAATCTGCTACTTTCGGTTATTTTTTTAATGTTGCGTTTGGCTACAGATTCTTGAAGAAGATTCAACAAGATAGAATATATTAATAAGATCTATGTATTGTCGTATTTAAATGTTTACAAATGTTTAAAGTATACATGTACATTCAAAAAATAAAGTTTGTTCTCATATCAGAGTCCTTTTTATTTACTAGCTGGCCTTTTTAGCAGTTTCAACATATGGCATTGTAACTAGACGATTGATGAACATACTTATGTATTTCTAAATCATGAACGTACACTTATCAGTAGAACATAAGCCTCTTTAAGTCCCATAGGACTGAGATTGCGTGGGAATTGGGATAGTGATGATTAAATATATCCAATGATCTTTACAATAGATCCCTTGTAAATACCTGACCTCTCTTAATTTTTACCGTCTGAAAATGTTTTTCTGACTAAAAAGAAGTTTGCCATAATTGCTTCAAAACGCTAGTTCAATGTGATTCTATTAATAGAAATTGACCCCACGGGTTTAAACCTGCAATAATGTTTTGCATTGATCCCAAATTCTTAAAAAAATCATATAAGACCATAAACGAAAAGAAAACTTCATTTCTATTTCAACCTAGTCACCAAGTTGAACTTTTATAACCCTATCTCTACCATGAAATCTTGCAAAGTCACGTATGTTATCGATATCTATAGAAATTATCGATGATTGGACCCATCACTAGACCAATAGTGCAGCTGCTGAGTCGATGTTGGCTCCTCGCCAAAGATGCGACGTCTAAGACCCGGAGTGTATCTACATGTAACTGGGAGGAAAAAGAAATAATTATGTGTGATATTTATTTTGGATTGTTTCTATACATGATCAAGTAATTTATTTCCAGTAGTTTTATTCTTATGAGATATTTGTGGTATGTTAATGGTTAGATGGATGGATGAAGTGATTTATTTAGAAACGTTTTTCTTTTTTCAACTGACTATAAAAAACAAGGTGGTTTTTTTATGCAATAGGGGGCAAATGAGCGCAAACGAAAACAGGCAACAACGATTACCGCCGACCATAGACACCCGCAATACCTGAGGCGTCACAAGTGCGTTACCGGCCCTTTGGGGGGATGGGGAATTAGATGAGAGAATGAAGTTTCTCGAAAAAGATGCATTCCCCGTTATCTATCTATCAGATTTATTAATTTCATTACAATGGCTATAGTTGGGTAGGTTTTATAGTAGAAGAGCCATGGTTCGCCACGAATGGGCCGGCTCGACCGGAGTAATACCACGGCGTCACAGAAAACCGTGTGAGTAGGGAAACCGGGAGCCCATACCCCAACCCCTCTTTAAGTTTAATTGCGACGATACGTTTTCTCGTTTGCCCTCTATTCCATAAAAAGAGGTTTATCATTGAATACGAATAAACATAGATTATAGGGCTTTGGCCCTTGAATTAGGCAGTAGCATATCTGACGCATTAAAAGATCTTCATAATTCGTATCTCTTTAGATTAATGCATTCGTCTACACTAATATTATAAAGAGGTAAAGTTTCTAATTTTGTGTGTATGCTGTAGGGGGTAATCTTCGGAAAGCGCGGTCGCAACCTTCTACGAAGGCGTAATCTCGCAGAAGGAGGCGGCGGAGAAGGCCCGGGAGGACGACGTTCCCGGATCCCTCCCTTCTCAGGCGCAGAGTGGCACACCGTGTGGTTTTAGTCGGTTCCATTCCGACACACTGCCCCGCCGGGAACCTCGGTGGCGTGAATGCCCGAAGGGGTTTCAAAAGGTAAAAAAAATGGTAATCTTCGGAAGTACTGATCCGATCCTGAAAATTGCTTCACTAACAGAAAACGACCTTATTCAGGAGGAATCATTTAACATAGGCCATACTTGATTATGATTGAGCAAACATTTCCGTTGAAAATAATAATATTCGTAAATCAAGTCGAAGAAAAGCGAGCGGTTAACGACGAACGAAGTGGGCACGGGTCGGTTAGTATTTAAATAATAATAATGAGAACGTTCTAAGAGGGTCGGCAGTTGCTTAAGATCGGCATTATAAGAATACTATCGAAATGATGATTCAAGTAGGTAATTTCAAGAGAGTCTAGTAAGATTAGCTGCGTTTGTCCATATTTTTCAAACGTTAAGAAATTTTGCCCGCTTAAGGGATAATTTTCTTTGATTCTTAGCTCCTATTAGTCGTTGCGGGTTGTTAATCAGGTAATAGCTTTCTTTGCCAAAAAACTATCCACAACAACAAGTTTCGTTTTTATTTACATTAGTTTTCCTGAGACTAGCACGTTCAAATGAACAAAGTATACAGTTTACTCACATAAGTATAGATTCGCATATTCTAGACGTCGATAGCATTTACTAACGAAATTATTGTTTAAACTACCCACAACAAAAAGTTTCTTTTGATTTACAAAAGTTTAACTGAGACTAGGAAGTTTAAATAAACAAACTATACAGTTTACCAATATAAGTATAGATTCGCAAATTGAAATACGACGATAGAATTTACTAACGACATTATTGTTAAAACTATCAAATAAGTAAAATCAATGTTTTCGTTTATACACGATTTCTAAAAATAGTATTAATTTGAACCATTCAAAACTAATATATTTAAACAGTTTCGTACAAAGCACTATAGTGTGAGCGGTATACGCATATTGAGCCAACAGAGGCAAGTTTACAACTGCTCTGAATATCAGTAAAATTACCCTAACATCGTTACATCAACAGTTATCAAAGTTGAGCCTGAAGCTGTCGGGTAACTTTACCTGCGTCACTCACGGATACAGAGAATAGACAGCTGATTACCGTTTAAATCAAACATGTATTTATTTGAATAATCTTGAAAAATCCCCTATTGTTATCATCATCAGCCTAATGCAGTCCACTACTGCATATAGGCTTCACAAATGACACGCCGTTTGGCTCGATACTCGGCTACTTAAATACGCAGTGAATAATAATTTATTCATTATAAGTTTTATGTAAGAAATTTATGTGATTAAGTAAGACTATGGATAAAAAATTCGGAGTGTGACCTCCCTTGTTCATTGCCTTGGGTCATGTATGAGCCGACTAAGCGACCAAATTACATGGATCAACAGATATAAGGAATAACGGATATAAGGAAGGAAGGAAACTTGAACCCGTTTGACTAGTGCAGTATGGTAGGCCAAAACCTCTTTTCTATGGAGAGGCCTATGTTCAGCAGTGGACTTTAAAGGCTGTCGATGACGATGATGAGATGAAACCTTCAAGAAAAGAGCATACTTGTGACGCTTCTGGTGTAGCGGGTGTCTATGGGCGGCGGTAATCGCTTACCATCAGGCGATACGTCTTCTCGTTAGCCATCTATATCATAAAAAATCTGAATGAATGACCCATTCATTCAGTTTCATCATCGCTGCTCCGAAACACGAAACGAACGACGAAACACACAATTGAATACTGTTCAATAGTGTGTTTCGTCGGGGGACATGAAGGCGGTGTGTGGGACTTCCGACGAATCGGTCTACCTACTAGACCCCGTGGCGGCCTATCTCGACAGTCAGGGGAGCTCCAGGAACGCATCAGCGGCTTCTGGAGTCCCTCCTGCCGTACCTCACGACAGAATGTTACCTAGCACGGTTAGAAATAAACATAGCATATTGCAATATATTAGGTTTCAGTATCGTTTGGTACTCAATTTGTAAAAAAGTACTGTTAATATGACACTGAACAGAGTAAAGACAATATTGTTGTACATTAAACGGGTATCTGCACAAAAATGTCGGCTAGAACGGAATGTCACCATTCACATACCGTGACATTTATTATTGAAATCAAATCAACATGAGTCATTTATTATTTAAGAAGCGATGTCAGTCAGTTTGATGAGTCCGTTTGTATCGCGTGCTAAAATATCTGCGTTCTTAGGAACATTGTAGGTAGAACTACCATCCATTGAAGAACGTATCCCTATTTGTCTGTCATTACACTGAGAATAATTTCTGAAAATATTCTCCGCTGTGGTGTTTGTAAAATAAAGCGTAAACTTCAAACGGATTACACTATATTTGCTTAGGAAACGTATATAATAGGTTACGGAAATAACAATTAGGAAAATATATTAGAATAAATAACTAAAAAGTGTTAAATCTCGATATTATTCCCTTAATTTAAAAAAGGCTCGGGAGAACAATGTTTCAGCACATAAGAGCCCTATTTTATCACATATCAGCCATGTTTCGGCGCATTTAAGTCAAGCTAGAACGGAGTGATACCTTCTCACAGATAACCGTATGAATGTACAGGCTATAAATTAGTGTATATATATATATATACATATATATATCTTTATTTTCAATTCCCTAACTACTCTCGATTACACCAGTCACCCTTTATAACCCATGGTAGCCTGGAAGAGATCGCATTTTGGGCGATAAGGCCGTCAATTGTACTGACCTGGCAATAAGTAATTTATTTAGTTATCTGGTGTATATAAAGAGATTATTATTATTGTTATTAAATTTATCCATATTTTTTATCTGTATGAGCAGTTGTATTATGCAAGTTTATGTCAGTTCTATATATTTATTGTCAAAATAATAACCTCTGGCTTCCACCCCAGTGCATCTACCTTATTAAATGATTGTATCATCCAAAGATATATGTTTGTAAAGATCCCCGTGATACAGGAATGTATATTCCTAATGAGAGAGAGAGATCTTTTTTTTTAAAAAAATGAGAAACAAAGATAATGCCTTAAGAAATAAATAAATAAAATAATCAGTGATTTGCAATTCTTTCGTTTTTTCATAGAGTGACTGAGTTAACTGGAGCTCAAACCCGTTCTCCCACTGATTTTGGGCGGCGGATAAAAGATTATAAAGATTCTCAGCTTTTGCTCGTTGTTCTTCTAATTTAGTTGCCGTGATAGATACTGGGTACAGTGTTAATGAGGGTAGGTTGAATAAAATACCGTCTGGCGGCAGTACACTCAGCTGCTAGTCAGCTTAGTGCGTTCGTCCAGTCGAGGTTTACGCCTCCAACGGAACCCCTCGCCTCCTTTGTAATTTCTGAGTATTCACGTGTCCCGTTTTTACTTCATCTTGGTGTGAGCGTCCGGAATCCAACTTCAATTGTGAAGATTAAGCAAGGAATCTACTACACAACAAGTTATACTAACATTCATTCTCACTATACAAATTCGTCGACCCAAGGCAAGATTGCACTTGGTGAGTAAAAAACTCTCACAAGCAGACTTTGTCCTTTATCAAGAATCAAAGTTCCTACATCATTACATATTTCCTATAAATCTATTATTATATAGTATATTCGTGACATAAGATTGAAGTCACGTTTCTGTCAAACGTGTTGCTTACGATTTACAAAAAATAAAGTATTACTGTCAGTTGTGTAGTACACATAGTATACGCTCTGTGTAGTTTGGGACTAGATGGCGTTGTGTATTAAATGTCCGAAAATATTTATTTATTTAACATCACGCTTAGATCAGCAGGAGTCGAGTATGATTGAAAAGAGATGCAGACGAATAACAAATAAATAAAATTGAAGGGTCTATTTGCGATTTCAAATAAACAGGTTTTCATTAAAAGCATGAGTAAGTAATTACGTACTAACATCAAAAAAGCATTTTTTATTATTTTTTGTCGGATGTACCGCGGATAACACCGTGGGGCTTAGCTGGTTTAATATAAAACACAAGACGTACAAAGAACTACATTTATTAATTAATATTAAAAAAATAATTTATATACAGCACTATTTATCACAACCTAAATCTTTAAGTCTAAATATTTATTTATTTTATTTATATAATCTCGTGACAGCAAGGGCTTAACTGACAAGTTTATTTTATTTTTTAAATTCGTAATAGTGGAATATAAGTACCCACTGGGTGTACTCAATACTGGTGTTGGTGTTGTATAATATAAAGGGCTTGGACTAACCGAAGCTGCAGTAAAAATTTTCTTAATATTAGTCAAAAGGGAATGTTTTTTTGGTACTATAGCAACCACTCTATCAGTGACTGTTTCATGTGGATCTGCTAAAGAAAATGTTGGACTTTTAGTAACAAACAAATCTTTGATTTCATAGTACGGTGGTACTACGGTAGATTTAACTGAATCTGTGTTACTAACAGCACTATTACCATCTTGATATACTGTGTATTTGCTTGTATAAGGTTGGTAATTTACATTCTCTGACGAATAATCCTTGTCTTCGTACACATCGTAGTCTCCCACACTTGGTTGGTTTATCTTATCATTATATATATCACCATTGATATCGTTTTTATAGGAAATGTCTTGAAATAAGTTACCTGACGGTGCAACATTGTTATAGCTCGTTGCATATGGTTTTTTATTTTTATCTGTATAATCAATGTACAGATTGCCATCATTTAAATCATGATAATGATTACCTCTTTCGTTATTATTTAGTCCTTTGGAACTATTTAGTGCGTAACGATCATTTAAATACCGATAGTCAAAATCATCGAATCGGTGTTCTTTAGCCACGGCATTCTTATTTTCGTTTGAGGCTACTATATCATCATATCTGACATCGGCCTTATAGCCTCCTTCGTCAGCTGTGTAGGAAACGATTTGCATACGGCCATCAGGTAATCGAACCCTGTATTCTCCATTAGTAGCTGATCCACTGCTGCTCTGGGAGTGAGAGAAATCGTCGCCGGTTTTGTGATCCTTCACAGTATAAGAGAAGGCGTAATTTTCTCCCTAAAAGTGTGAAAAACTTATAAATTTTTGTATTGTATTATATATTATACATTCCTTAGTAATGAGAGAAATAAATGCAATATTATTATCATTATGTTTGACACTGAATTTAAAATTCCAGAGCACAATTTTTCGGCTTGATTCTGGGAAAACTTTAGGTGTTATGGCCCAATCCAATCATAAACGATAATATTCTTGTTTTGTGCCCTAAAGCCTTGTGTTAATCAAATCGTTAATATTTTACATCATTTTAAAGAATAAGAAAACCAATGGATTCAAGAAGTCATTAACTTTCAAATTAAGGTATTTGTGTTGTGAGAAGTGGTAAAGCTATCTTAGAATATTAATATTAGGGTCAATGCATAGGGTATTTAATTTAATATACTACTGGTCTCTGAAAGAACTATTGAAAAGTAACTATTCGCTCCTAGTAAAAAAAATATTCAATTTAGTATTGTGTATAAATAATGTAATTTAGGTAAGAATCTTTATAGTACATAAACCAGAGAGACGGAGCGTCGTGCGGAGACAAGAGAAAAGACATTACTTACATAGTTATGATCTGCATTGTTCTCTTGAACTGTCCTTGGATTCGTGTTGTAATTTTCGTAGTTAGACGGGTTGTTCTGAAAATAAATACAGTAATATTTAAACAAATAAGCTTCATGAAGTCAATTATCATTTCAATTATTTATATTAGACGGGTTACGGTTTGTATGTGGGAACTAAAACCCGTGGAAACCTGGAGGTCAAGAGCCACGAGAGTTTGATCATTCTTGATGTGGCCAATTTTACAAGACTTAAAAGGTTTGGCAGTTCATGATTTGATTGTAGTTGATAGACCGGATGTTGTAGTGTAAACTCCTTGATAAGGAGAGGTCTATGTCTGCTGACTGTAAAATTAAAATGGAATGGAACTGAATAAGGGAAGATTCTCACGCTCATTAACATTATAACACTAGTTACCAGAGATGATCACCTCCCCTGGTTGGAGAATCTTATGTATTGAAAGGAAATGAAGAATATTTCTCCATAGTTTAGTAAACAGGCCTCAGGAAAGTGGGAACTGTGTCAACTGTCATTATTGTTATAGATTTGTATTTTTTTGTGAGTTTTGGGTTTCTGACTAATATAATACTAAAGTATTTACCTGATATTCGTAGACTGGTTTTTCACGTAAAGCTTGATTCTTTTGGTGATTTAAAACATTGTTCGCGTGGTCTGAGAATGCTCTGTAGATAGGAGGCAGAGTAGATCTTTGCTGTAACAATGGGTTCAGTTATCTTCAAGGAGAAATGATTATCTTTCATCAAAAGTGACATTGTACTCGTATATGAACAATTTTTGTTGCAACTAATATTTTTTATGGAAAAAGGGCAAACGAGCGATATTCGAGGTGTCACAAGTGTATTGCCGTTCTTTTAAGAAGGAGTACGTTCTTTCTAGAGGGTTTGAAGGTCGTATTGGTCCGGTAATACCGCAGGCGACATTACATTTCAGTTTTGTTGTAATGCGAGACAAAAAGTTTCTAGAAAAGCGAAAATTTGTGGACTGCCAGCCATCTAAATGATGGGGATGAAACTGCTATCACGTCGAACGATCGTGGAAAGAGGTGGTTATTTCTTTCTAACCTTGTAGGAAGGGCTGAACTAAAATGTCACATTTATTAGGACCTTTTGATTCAAATAAGAAACTTAATGGTCATCATTGTTCATCAGCCTTTGGCAGTTCATAGCTGTATATACAGAGGCCTACGGACGAAAATAAAAATTAAGTTTTGCCCTACTATACCGTTGGCTGGTTGGCTCTCCTCGTAGTAGACCTTCGTTCAGCAATGGATGGTGAAAGGTTGATATTACTACTACTATTCCACGATGATCAGAAAAGTTGGTATAGTGTTTGTGTCAAGTTTTTCCCCTCTTTGAATATTTTCCTCCTCTACTCCCTCTCAGTCATTCCTCTCTTAGTCGGCTCTTTCGATACCTTTAGGTTTAATAGGTTGATAATACTGCGTTTTGAAGATTAGTCAAAAACTGAGTTTTAAATTCGATTGAGAGCAATTTCTCTGCCCTCTAATTAGATTATGGTCTATTTCTACAACTTGGAAAAATACTTACTGTAATAAAAAAATTGCTGGTATCCCCATCAGTATACCTATTGTGATAATTGTTCGAGTACCCTGAAGATGAATCCTGAAAATAATATTCAGAACATTAAATGTAAAGGCTATTAGTGTTAGCTTCTGAAACAACTAATTTTACCTGATATATTAAATAAGATACCAGAAAATATATTTCAAAAATTCCTAACAAACGATATATATGTAAAAATAATGCGGGAATTCATAATGGACAACATAGCTTAAGCATGTAGATGGGTGCATGCTGCCTGCCCTATGTTGTTTTGTTTGAGTAGTAGTATTTATATAATCAGAAAAACTCAATAACACTTTTGGCCCGACTCGAGACACTGTCTCGTTAGTCTAGCGGTTGAAGTATGCGACTGCCAATCAAGAGGTCTCGGGTCTTAGGTATTCGCCAACTATATTATGCTGGCCAAACGGGTTGATGTGTACCAATAGGATTTGTGTCAACTTTTTCTTTTCTTTATAGTCGGCTTTCACGAGATTCATAAAATTTAGGAGTTTTTAGTTTAGTGGGGTTAACCCCACCCACACCCCCACCTCTGTAACTCCTGTATACCAGGATCAACAGCAGTGTCCCACAAACACACCAAGCTGTGATACTCGGGTAGTGCCAGTAAAAATTAAACTATCTTGGAACCCGCAACGAAATTAATCAGAAGAAAATTGCGTGACTGAACATAAGAAACTGGAGGATGGTTTGTGATACTTCAATTTTGAATCCGTGATCACGTGAACGGATGTTACTAGTTCATACATACCCTATATTCATAGTCAGGTAATGTAAAAGTAGCTGAGGTAGGCTTCTTCGGTTCATTGGGAACACTATTGATGTTGTTTGAGGATCCTCTGTAGATGGCAGGGCGGAGGGAACCGTCTCTCTGGAACAATTACACCTATAAAATTTGCAGTCACCTAAACTTTGATTGGTGTCACCATGATGGTTGAGTCACCTATTAGAAGTGGTTACTCAGTAATAAGAGTATGCGTATGAGTATGAGGCTTAGTTCTTGATATGACAAAAAAATTAATTACCAAGATTAAATTAATTTGTTTTGACAAACTTTATGATGATTAAGTATGATAACTTAGGAGATGTTGAAGTTAGTCATGCCTTAGAAATCTTAACCTGAAAGAATTACAGATGTTATAGTTATATCGTACGTACACGGTTGCCACTCCAGACCTCCCCTACGGCCGACTTGACTACGAGTCAGTCTGCCACATAAGTTTGTCAATTCTCTGGGCAATTTTGGTGATCTTGATTCGTTCTCAAATCTCATTATGATTTATTACGCAGACAAAACCCTCGGAAGTAATAATAATAATAAAAAAAGGGCTTACCACATAATCATCTATTTCCTTTATCCCTGTGAGTTTCCCGACCGACACCTTTTGGTACGGGACCTTTACATATTCATACAAAGGCGCAGATGTTGGTAAATACGAATATGGTGTGCTGCCTGAATCAAAATATTCAGGCCTATATGTGACCTGGTTGAGTTGAGACGAAGCCTGGACGGTGTTGTTTGGGTTCAGCTCGCTTCTTCGAATGGAGTCGATGAGAGGACGGGAGGTTACAATCAGAGGCGTCGGCGGTGGAGAGGGGGCGTCGTTTGGAAATAAGACAGGGCCTTTTCTGTAAAAAGAGACAATAGATATAAAATATGTAAGATGGCTTATATAACACTATTTTTTTATTTATCTTTATTGTACACTCTTAACAAATAGAAAAAAAAGAGTTACAGCATACAAATTTGATAATTGGCGGTCTTATCGCTCAGGGCGATCTTTTACTTATGTTGAATTATCTTATTTCAAAGTAATCATACGGCCAGATTCACGTGAAAACTCTAATTTCATGACGGTGAATTAGTGGCTTTTGATTTTTTTGTTGACGAGGTATACATTCCTTGGGACCTCTGGCTTCTTGGAAACTCAGGAACCAGGAGAGGGGTGATCTTCAATAGTAACATGACGAACATGTTTCCATTAAAAACCACCCTGTCCTGTCTTAGGCTCAATGACTTTTACCCAATTATAGATTTCGCGAAAGTAAAAATGTTACATTCTCATCTAATGTATATAAAAACACACATATGAAATATCACTGATATTTTTTTAAAGACACTAAGCGTGTCTATAAAATCTTATGAGTACATAAAATGACATGTACACTAAATAGATATTTACTACCAAAAAGTTTGGTCTTTATTATCAAGATTACAAGACATTTCCCCGGATGATCGCGTTCAACCAAACAGAACACTTCAGCTTTATAATGTTAGCATAGATTTATAATACGAATTACTGTCAATAATAATAATAGTTCAAGAAAGAAATATATCAAAGTGACTGCAAGGGCCATTAGCGTTGAATCGTTAACTTCTACAGATAGTTAAAAGTACATCGATAGTTGGCGTTGCAATATTGATTTTGCATTAGTAAGTAATTATACGTGCTCCTTGTACCGTACGGGGAAAACTGGGAAACCGAGTTTTCATTTACTACGAGAAATATTGTACCAATAAATTATGTTCCAGGAATCAAGATTTTTAATTTTTGAGCAAAAATGCCATCTATTGAAGATACACCAAACTACGAAGTAACTGTTAATTCTGTATCGCGATAGAAAAATTCAACACTGCACCTGGCCGGAAGATGCTCTCTTAGAGATATAGAGCACCCTTTCCTCAATAATTACGTCTGATGCCTGATTAATATAAAAACGAAAATTTGGGTTTAAGGTGAACATAGAAATAGCCACTTTACTTTGTGGGTTCAATTTGCTTCAAAAACTTGACAGCGTCGAACGGTAGATTCTTGAAGGCTCTGGAAGTCAAACTAGATGATGTCGATTCTTCTGTCTTAAGTCCCGGCAGAAGAAATAGTAAGACGAAGAGCATTATGAGTCTGCTTTTTAATTCTGAAAAAGAACAATTAGTCACTTATTATTCATATTACTGTCATATATTATTATTGATTAATTGTTTTTGGTAGTTAAATATAATTTGAAGCTCCCAAAGGAAGCTGAAATCTGGTCCTGACGAACCAGCCCTGACACTCATAATTAGTACCTACATCTATTATGTAGGTACTAATTATGAGTGTCAGGGCTGGAAATTGAAAATGGAATTGAAATTTCCGTGGAAGAGTCACGCTTCGACTTGAATGGGCCGGCTCGGCTAGAGACATACCACGGCCTCGTAGAAAACCGATGTTAAGCAGCGCTTACGCTGTGTTTCACCAAGTGAGTGAGGTTTCTGGATTCCTATACAACAACCCCACCAAACCCATCGCATCGCATGGCAAGGGCACATGCCATTCTCCGCCCGGAGTTCAGCCACCCGTCGATAAACTTCGACGAGCACTTCCGCCTCCAAATCCCACGGGGGTGTTCCGGCCAAGGCGCACGCCGCCTCGGTCGATACCGTGCGGTATCCGCGTATGGCTCTGACTGCCAATACCCTCTGAGGGCGCCGAGGCGCGCCTTATTCTGGGCGGTCAGAACCGACACCCACACCGGTGCGCCGTACAGCGCCATCGACCGGACGACCCCCATGAAGAGGCTTCTCGTTGCGACGCTGGCTCCACCCAGATTGGGCAAAAGTCGCCCGAGGGCAGAGGCAGTGTCGACCAGCTTCGGAGCAAGCTGTCGGAAGTGCTCGTCGAAGAGCCACCTACCGTCGAGGATCAGGCCCAGATACTTCATCTGGGCNACAGCGCCATCGACCGGACGACCCCCATGAAGAGGCTTCTCGTTGCGACGCTGGCTCCACCCAGATTGGGCAAAAGTCGCCCGAGGGCAGAGGCAGTGTCGACCAGCTTCGGAGCAAGCTGTCGGAAGTGCTCGTCGAAGAGCCACCTACCGTCGAGGATCAGGCCCAGATACTTCATCTGGGCCCGAACAGGTACGAGGACCGAGTTGACCACTATGGAGGCGCCGGGGGGCGGCCCGCGACGGGGCCCATGGAACAGCAGGGCCTCCGTCTTGTCCAGGGCCACCCGCAAGCCCAGCGCCTCGATGCGCCCGACCACCAGAGAGACACCCCTGGTGGCCAGGCACGCCGCCTCCTGGAACTTGTGACACCCCCGTGTTGTCCTCCGTTCATGGGCAGAGATAATTGCTTACAATCAGGCGATTCGTCTGCTAGTTTGCCCTTTATTTCATGAATTAAAATAAATTGTTTATAAAACTATGTGTCTTTGGACGAAACCATTGCATTTAACTCTTAAAATTAATGTTTTATAGATTTTTTAAAATTTAAATACCTTATATTTTATTGGCCTTTGTCCTGTAGTGGACTGATAAATGCTGTTTGTTGGTAATGAAATAGGTATAATATCCTTATACATATTTATATTTAAAACAAACCTGAAAACATGTATTTTCCTCTAAAATCAGGACTATTTTTCCAAGAAGTTATTTATGGTTTTATAAACCAAATTTCGAAGATATAGTGGACCTACAAGGTACGATTATAGCATAACTATATACAATACACAAAGCAGCAATATTTTGCAATATGATTGTATCTTGTCACGTCAATTGTAAGGCCGTGAGAAGTGGGAAAGTAAGATGAATGTATGGGACATTGTGTTAAGCTAATATTATTAAAGTACTTAGAGCTAATCCACATTCATGAGAATTAGTAATCAGCTGCTTAATCATTTTAATTCTACAAGAGACCGAACGTAACCATCAAGGGGTTATGGCCACGGGACAAACGAAAATACGTATCGCTTGATGTTTAGTGATTACCGCCGCTCATTTACATCCAAAACAACAATTTGGGCCTTTGGTGGATGGAGAGGCAAGGTTGGGGTATGGGCCTCCATGGATTCCCCGGGGCTGAAGGCGCAAAGACGGCGGACGAATTTGCCGAGAAGCTGCGAGGCGTGTTCGCAGCTACGGATGGTGTCCGGATCGCCAGGCCTACGAAGTGCGCAGATCTGCGCATATCGGGCCTGGACGACTCCGTGACGGTCGACGATGTCCGCGTTGCAATCCAGGAGAAGACGGAGTGCAACGCGGACAACGTCAGGGTCGGCTCCNGGGCGACGTAATGCGTGTGCCGTACGTCGCCCACCTTGAGAGTTTACCATCGGAGACGGAGCCCGCCTCAGTGCGGGCTGGCGCTGGGAGGGGTCCGGATGGCGTAAGAAAGCGGTTCCCGAACCCCTCCCTTCTCAGGCGCAGAGTGGCACACCGTGGTGGTTTAGTGGGTAGTCTGGCTGGTGTCAGTCAGGAGTCCCACACGAAGTGGACCCCCTGTACCCGCAGGGGAAAAGCGAAGTGCGTAAAGGCATTCCACCACGTCAAAAAAAAAAAAAAAAAAAATGGGCCTCCATGGATCCTCATATTACACCTGAGACAACGTATGTGGCACTGTGGTGGTGTCTGTTGGCAGTCTGTTTATTTTTATAGGTTCATACGCGTGCACTGTAGCATGTAAACACTAATGAGGTCTCAATACATTCGTAATAATGAACGGAATGACATAGACTGTATAGTCTACAGAGAGAGAGAGAGATACATATGTATATATCTAATTTTCTTACATAGTCGGTATACATTTCTCTAAACATTTTATTGTTCTAAATTTGTTTAAGAATAGCAATTAATTTTCCTCTTTTATTTTCTTGATCACTTGACGTCCTCTTTTAAGCATTCCTTCATTTTATTGTGAAATGGTTTTGTATTTTATTTTTTGGGAATTCAGTAGATCTTATGAAATAAATGAATGCCAAAAATCATGTCTACTACCTGCTCGTTGTATTATTTCGTATATCTTAGCAGCAGTCACATACGCTACTGCTACGCCACTGAAGCAGTCAGTCTGGATAAGATATTGATTGGAAAACACGAGTAGAGTCCAAGACTAGTGGTCACCATACACATTGCGAATACAGACAATACAACAATGTATTATGGTGATCCACACCTTATGTTTCATTATTTATTAACAACCCATAATATCCCACTGCTGGCTCGGGTCTCCTCTCAGGAGAGGGTTGAGGCCACACGCCCCCACCCTGGCGGAGTGCGGGTTGGAAACGGGCAAGATAACGTTGTGGCTACGTAATCTTGCCGTTGGATGTTTTCAAGTCCGTTATCCTATGATAATAGCCGGGATCGACTGCTTAACGTGACTTCCGAATTGCGGAGACGCTCATGGTATCATAAACCAGCGGTCACCCATTCATGTACAGACCGCGCTGTCATTTCTTACCCTCGATGATTGTTTCTAATCACCGAGTGCAACTGGGCTATGAGCGCCTCACCTTATGTGTTGAGTATTTTTATTTATTTAAAGGCCTCACAATGTGACTATACTTAACCTGATGGATAGCTTAGAATCAAAGAGTGGGGGCCTCTATACTCACTGCAAATGCAGACAATACAATATGACGATCCACGCTGTGACGGCCGTTTGTCTGAGATGATTTTTAAAGCTTGCTTAAGTTATTATTTGATTAATAATAGTTTATCTTTGTATATCATCAGCCTATAGCAGTCCACTAATGGAGATAGGCCTCTCCAATTGCACGCCACTTGGTTCGACCCTCGGCTTCTCGCATCCAATTCCTTTCCCCATCATCTCATTCCTAATACTTATTATCTTTGTAATAAAACCTTTAGAATTAGTTTTCTTTACTATTTTAATATTAATTGCTAGCTGAGCCAAGCGATGTTATGTGCGGCATAACAACAACCGGGGTAACGCCACGAGACAAAACTAGTCTAAGAAAAGTAGCCTAAGTTATTCCTTTTATCATTAACTATCTGCCAGTGAAATCCCGGTCAATATCAGTTCAGCCGTTCCGGAGATTAGCCGGAACAAACAAAGAAACAGACAAAAATTGTAAAAAAATATATTTAGGTATATGTACCGTGTATACATACGCATTTATGAAAAAGTATTTACTCAAATATCACAAGCAGATACTCCAATTTTATTTATTTGTCAACACTTAAGAAATCGAACCACGAGTAACAGCATTTGTAAATACGTTGAAAACAAAACAGCGAATCAAAATCTCCATTTTAAATAATCTTTTCCAACTCTTCGAATTTTAAATCAGTATAAATTTACAATTTCCAGCTAGCGATCCATTAAACTGCTGGTACTTCAGTGCACTTTAAAATATGTTCAGTGTCTCGTATTGTGGATGTATGAGGTGTTTTTATAAGTTAAGTGTGAACTGTTATAGTTTCAGACTTGTAAACGATCAAAGGGGGTCGTTAGCGATCGATTCAGATATATTGACATTCCATCTCAGATCAATAAGGCTCGGGTGGATGCACGGACGCTGCGGGTGGACAGTAACGGGAACATTGGGGTTATCTACGAGCCGTAGGTAGCCCGAAGTACTTTGGGGATCCAGGGGTTTTCCTTGCTAGGGTGCACCTGGTTCCCCGGCTTCTGTTACCGAGATGGAGTGCGGTTTTAGTCGGTGGTACCCGAGGGGATTTCCGCAGATTCAAAACAATAGAAATATTGATATGAAATTCAAGTGTCTCTCTAGTATTTCGATGTAGAAATGATAAATTTTCCTATTCCGACTTGGTATTCAACTATTGCACACACTAATATTCAAACAAGAGATAAATTAACGAAGAATAAAAATGCATGTAAGAATATCCTCATACATGGAATAAATCGCAATATACGATAACCATTCATTACCAGACATTCATCTCATTCATCACAAACAAAACCATCATATGCAAATGTCGTTCGTATTCGCACGGAGCGCGGGAAAAGGCGCCATATTGCCAACATGGCCGCTATCTATGACACAAGGCTCACACGACACAATAGCGATCAGAATAAACAAGGCATTGTGTACTTTTTTTATTTAATTTTTTTGATTGATTGGAGCCTAGTGATTGAAGAGATTAATATTTTTGATAGGTTTTTAGCTATAAATTTAATTGGATTTTAAAATCAATTCAGATTGAATTTTGGATTAATTTTATTGGGGCTATTAATAAGAGGCCGCGGTTTCTCGGTTTTTGATGTCATTTTAATAGTATTGTGGAGGTCTAAGTTATCTCTGGCAATTGAGTTTGTGTAGCCTCCATTTTCTTCGAATAACCCCGCAATGCTATATGAATAAGTATTACATGTTACAATGGCAAATGAATCATCAGTTAAAAGGTGGGTTCTACTGGGCAAGTGAAGTACAACCCGATGATGAATAACGAATGATTTGTAGTCTATTGAAGAAACTTAACACAACACAACTTCCAAATGGAAGCCGATCGGAGGATTCGGTTGGGTTGGGCAGCGTTCAGAAAGTTCAACCGCATATTTTTGCCAGTAATACCACAGAGCTTAAAGACTTCGACCATGCATCTCCCCCAAAGTGACTGTATAGCTAGTCCAGAAGCTTAAAGTTTTTCATCGTGCTATGGAAAAAGCTATGCTCTATCACTTTGGAGGATAAAATTAGGAACGAAGTCAGAGATCCAAAGTGACAGACTCAGAAAGTTAGTAGATTGAAGTCGCAGTGGGCTGGTCACATATATGTCGTAGAACTGATAATCGCTGTAGCAAGTGTGTTCTAAAGTGAAGAAAGAGCTCGTCTCGGTAAATGTAGTTTGGGACGCCTCCCGGCCAGATTACGGGCGACTCGCAAAGACTATGTGCAGCAGATGATTGCAACAGCCTGATGATCAAGATGATGTGTTGTTAATCGAACTAAGTGGCGTGAAATTGGAGAGGCCTATGTCCAGCAGTGGACTGCGATAGGCTGATGATGATGATGATGATGATCAAGGAACATGTATATGCATGTATTTATAAGTATATTACATTGCTGTCTGTTGATTTCAAATTGGTCTGTGTCTCTTTTCAATTATAAATAAATAAATAAATATTTTCAGACATTTTACACACAACGCCATCTAGTCCCAAACTAAGCAGAGCTTGTACTATGGGTACTAGATAGCTGATATTAATACTTAACTCCTGATGGTCTAAGCTTGATGTTAACTGTCCTATCTTAGACACGTCGGAAAAACACACACATTTTAGAAATTGTGTTTAACTGGTGTGAAAATCAGTTGAGTAGTTTCGGAGTTAATCGTGAGTAACACGAGAATTATACAACTTGCCGACCCGTGCCACACGACTAAGACGAATTTATTGACACCATTCACATAAAAATACGACAAGCCGTTTAGGCTCTAGGGCGTACCAAAGAAGTATACATACATACTGACATACATACATTCGAAAAACACAACCCTCCTTCTTTTGCAGTCGGGTAAAAATGTTCATCACCTCTTGAAGCAAATTAAACTCCCAAGAATGCCGAGATACCCGCAAAAACAAGGTGATATGCACGTAAATATAAACAAAATTAAAACAACAAAGTGTTACAAGTGGTAGTTGGTAGGGAAGTGAGTGTTGTTCCAGCTTTCACAGTTATTTATTACCGAAGCGTGGCTTCTTCGTAGTACAGGAGTTAGTTTTTAAGATTTACATAATCATAATTACAGTTAAGAACATCAAAATAAATGTTTATTGGAATATGCTGCAGTAAGTACATGAATATTTAAATTTATATGTATTTATCTTCCTCATTTATGTATGTATAACATATTTTTGTCCGACTGCGAAAGAAGGACTCTTATGTTTTTTGAGTTTTTGTATGTGTATTTCTTTGGCACGCTCTAGAGCCTAAACGGCTTGTCGTATTTTTATGTGAGTGGTGTCAATAGATTCGTCTTAGTCGCGAAAGTGACACTGGGTGCATCAAAATAAAACAAACAAAAAATATTTTAAATATATTATATTAAATATTTATTATAAATACAAAATAAATCAAAATTTAAGATTTTTGAAGTTAAAAAGTATTTTAAAAAAAATAATTTAAAAAAAATAAAATAAAAATAAAAAATAAAACCTAATATAAAATTGGTTTTCAAAATACATCGAGTGTGGTATCAAAATAAAGAATTTTTAACGGTAATTTCGAATATGAACATAACTTATATATTTTATATATGATATTCACGCTGCCGGGTTTTATTTTTAATAATTCAATACTTGTTTAAATCCCTATTTGTATAATCTATGCACGTTCTACCACACAAGATTTCTACACCACCCTAAAGTTCACCGATGGGCTTAAGATCACCGATGTACAATTGTGCATAAAGTTATAAATAAAATAAATACATACCTATTATATTTTTTTATAAATATACACATATTATACATTTTTGTAAATACATACCTATTATACAAAAACACCTAACCTCTGAAAACGAATATTAGCAGATCATACAAACATTTGATCCGGGATTCCGCCGATGCACAAACGCATAAATTTAAAAACAAAGAAAAGAGAGTTAAGCCTTCCATCCGGTGGCCATATGAGCATCTGTGGCAGTCATTACGGGTAGTTGGAGTCTCCGGTCTAAAGGTCCAACAACTGTCTAGCTACGAAACTATGAAATTCTTTAGTATTTGGGTTGGATGGCATCGAGTAATCAAAGTTTTGCTATGTGTAGGACCAGGTCATTTGTCCCTCTAACACAAAGAGAGAATCTTTCGACCAGGCAAGGTGATCATGCCTGGCGGGCCTCTACACAACGGTTGATTTTAGGCAGTTGTATTTATGCTAATCAGTGCGTGAACTTCTATTGCGCGATTCAGGATTAGTACTGTAATGTAGTACGTAACTTCGTAACTCAGTGTATTTTCAGTAGATGGCGCTGTCATATATTTTTGTTGCCGCTGAATTTGGAAGTTGACACAACCGAAAGTCGATCCTAAGCTAGCTTGGAACGAGACTTGAAGCATGATGTGGATCATGATAAGTAGTGTTTAAATAAACGTTTTTGAATTGATTGGAGTGCTATAGTAGTATTCTCTTCGTTGTTTTCTTAGGCGAAGTGGAAGACAATGCCTGTAGCATTAAGTCCGTCACTGTACAAATATTATTTACATGTAAAAAATTTAAATAAGTATTCCAAAATGATATCGTGACGAATTAAGAGTAAGGAATATATTTTACAGTGGGTGAGCCACGCTTCGGCAGAAAAGGGCCGATTCTAACAAAGTGATACCACGAACTCACAGAAAAGCGGTTTAAAACAGCGCTTGATCTCTTTTATACCGCTCGAGTGGAACGGCTTGACCAATTTTGACGGCTTTTTCTCTGGCAGATAGCCGTAATAAGTAATAATGAGTAACTTAGGCAATTTTAAAACCCACGACTGCAAAGGTATAACAATAACCGCGGGTAATACCACGGGCCTTAGCTAGTATACCAATATAAAGATTCACAGAGCATAAAACTTTTTAAAGAAAAACGATTTACTGAAAGTTATTCAATTGTCTTCAACCCAGTGTCTCAAACATGAGTTTGATAGTTCTTAAACGATGCTTGTTTATATCTGTGCTAGAAAACTTTCAATGCTTTATTGAAAATAACTTTTATGACTTATATCCCTGTTATATGGACGTCAAAAGACTCACTGTTCAATTTACTATACTCATTTAAAAACTAACCGACACGTTGGTTAAGAACCCAACTTCAAATCATCGAGTTTCCACTAAACATTTCTTTAATCAAAGAAACTATACAAGTAATGAATTATTTAAAAAGTCCCTGACTGCGTCAATATCTATCGTCTTTATTAAATTCATTGAAGAACTGAAAAGATGGAAAGAACTGAAAATAAATGTTTTTTAAAAATATATTTTGTTTGGTCTATTTTTAATTTTGGTGTACCCAGTGTCTCTGTCACGACTAATACGAATCTATTGACACCACTCACATAAGTATACGACAAGCCATTTAGGCTCTGGGGCGTGCCAAAGAAATATAAATACATATGTACACTCGAAAAATATAACCCTCCTACTTTTGCAATCGGGTAATAACACTTTTACAGCCTGAGTTCGGAATCAGATCCGAAACTCATTGAACAGCAATCGCGTACGCTAACCGCTAGACAGGTCAACTAGTCATATTATATTAGTGATAATGCGTGAGAATGGGCCCATTGATGACTCCCACAGTTACTTCATTATCAGAGTTTTTTATGCTATGTGTGGAACGCGCAGATAGATCCATTGAAGGTAAGTAACTAGGAATCTGCGTTCATGTTTAAAAGCGCATTACAGCCCTTAAAGTATCCCCTTCAAAGAATAAGAGTGTGGATGCGGAGGGACTAAGTTTTTCACCTATAATTTTGGAGTGGTCAGTTTAGGTACTTGTGACTGTGTTTCCAGATGGCGTAAGAAAGCGGTTTCCGGATCTCTCCCGTTTCAGGCGCAGAGTGGCACACCGTGTGGTTTTAGTCGGTTCGATTCCGACACACCGCCCCACCGTAAACCCCGGTGGGGTGAAGGACCGAGGGGGTTTCCACAAGTAAAAAAAAAGGTACTTGTGACTGTTCCTAGAGTGGCGGAGGATGGACGGGACGGATTTTCCACTCCATCAGCTACATTGGTCAGCTAGTATATCACCTAAATAGAGAGTTTACCAGCAGACGGTGCTTGCGTCAGTACGGGCAGGCGCTGAGCGGGGATGTGTTAATACCAGTGGTTCCCGGATCCTTTCCATCTCAGGCGCAAACTATATGGTATGCCATGTACCGTATAGGTTTAATTAGTCTGATTCCGACTCCAACTCCGTAGGGATGAGGGCCCGTGGGGGTTTCCACACGTAAATTAAATGGTACTTGTGACTATTGAGTTGCGGTTGATCTCCGACCTATGACTTTTTACGTTGCCTACTTATACAACGTTGAACGAAACGCGTCATTTTAAATCGAGAAAACTATCCCGAATAATAAGTGTTATAGCGCCATTTGTTTTAACAGTGACGTGACTAATGATAAAGCGCTGCAGCGGGACTCCTCACTTCTAGTAACCGCCAGATTTTACACTTCATAAAATTCCGCGGTCTAAATATTAAAAATTGATTCTCCAGGAGTACACTTCAAAAACTTAAAAACATGTTCTCAAAAATTGGTTACAAATAAACGTACAGATGAAGCTTATAGTAGCGTGCAAAAATATACAAACTTAGAATTCCTCTACAATTTTTTTCGGCGGTAATCAGTTATCACCTGATAAGTGATTACCGCCGCTCATGAACACCCGCAACACCAGAGATATCACAAGCGCGTTAACCACCTTTAGGGGATGGGGATGTGGATCAGTATCTTCACTCACTCGGTGAAACACTTCACAAGCGCTGTTTCGCATCGATTTTCTGTGCGGTCGTGGTATCACTTCGGTCGAGCTACCCATTCGTGCCGACACACAACTCTTCCACGTAGTAATTAATTACCTATTATTAAAGACGTCTGTCTAATTTCTATTAAGACAAAGCCTTTTTTTTACGTGTGGAAACCCCCTCGGGCCTTCACCCCACCAGGGTTTGCGGCGGGGCAGTGTGTCGGAATCGAACCGACTAAAACCACACGGTGTGCCACTCTGTGCCTGAGACGGGAGAGATCCAGGAAATAAGACAAAGCCTATATTAACTAGTTGATAAACATAGTTTACTGTAATAAGTATTTTAATACAAGACTTTAGAAAAAATACTCCTAGGTATAGAGACAACGTTACTATCCTCATGTTATTTAACAGTAAGAATAATAATAAATAAGCCTGACATGGTAGTGATAGATTTATTAGAGCTCCGCGCAATGATTGTCGACATCGCCGTTCCTCTTGAAGAGAATCTCGTGAAAATTGAAAAAGAAAGACAAATGAAATATTTGGACTTATCTCACGAGATTGTCGATATGTGGAATGCAGATTCGGTGATCATTGTTCCGATAGTTGTGTGTGCTCACGGATTGATTACCAAGAGCCTCGATCAACACCTCACACTTTAAGAGGCTCACCTTAGATGGCTGGATCAAGGGTCTCATGCAGAAAGCAGTCCTTATTGACACGGCTCGCATTGTGAGAAGGTTCCTGTCTTTGGAGCCCTAACCACTGGTTTCTTGGTACATGTACCCGAAGCCGGTGGTCTACTATTTATTATATATTTAAATGTATTAGTTTTTATATGTTTATTATCTTATAAAATGATTTAATTAATAAGAATAATTACTTAATGTTAAAAACTTAATAACCGTACGAAAGCCACTACCAATCCGTTCATCATTACGTTTCACTAACCACTTACCCAACTCCCTTATCAAGTAAAAATGTTGCTTTAATAAAAACACACATACACACACACACACACACGCGAAAATTTATCTATTAAAAACTAATATCAAAATAAAAACTTACCATACAAATAAAAAGTCAACCCATAAACAATAGAAGTGTATTACACAATAAAACACTAGTTCACTTCACGGCAAAAAAAATAAAATAAAAAAAGTAAAATATATTTTTTAATATAAACTTGTGCAGTCGCTTGTTTCTAAGAAAATGACAGTGATTGGCGAGTTGCCTCCTATTTATTAAAACACACTGTTCATGGGTAGTGTAGGAGCTGGGAGACTATTTTACACCTTGAGATAATTTTCTACTATAAATTTATACAATTATTAAAGAAGTATAAAAAATACTCATTAGATTTTAAATTAGATTGGATTTAGATAACTAGACCTTGTACAATAGTGTTTTGAAATTATTTGTGATCTTCTTCATGTTAAAAGAATGTTTTAGTGCAATTAGTTTAATTTTTTTTTTGGAATAGGGGGCAAACGAGCAGACGTATCGCCTGATGGTAAGCGATTACCGCCGCCCATGGACACCCGTAATACCAGAGGCGTCACAAGTGCGTTGCCTGCCTTGGGAGATGGGGAGGGGATGAAGGGAAGAGTTGGATTTTTAACCTCCGGTATCCTCACTGGCTCGGTGAAACACAGCGTAGGCGCTGTTTCACACCGGTTTTCTGCGAGGCCGTTGTATCACTCCGGTCGAGCCGGCCCATGCATGTCAAAGCGCGGTTCTCCCTCGGTAGTGGAGAGTAACTGGATTTAAACTGTTATTAAGGCGAAACTATGTACTTTATTATAAAAAAATACGTCACCTAATGTGATTTTTGTTTTGATCATTACATTTTTCAATCAACGTTAATGAATGTAAGAAATAAATAGTAGTTTTAATTTTCCACACTATAAGGCTATACCAGTTAGTAATATATTTAGACGGATAATTGCTTACAGACATTCCACAGAGTTTAGAATATGCATATAAAAAAATACCACATTTAAAATTCTAGCCGATAAGGAATAAAATTCTTACCTATTTCTAAAAGTTTCCAGACTTGTTCCAATGTGAATTTCAATTATTTGAAGCTCTATTTATTATTATAGACTAAATCAAGCTGAGAACAACTTGTATGAACTTATTAATTGATCTAAAATATACGACTAATTACTCCTATTATCTTAAGCGTACTATAGCGTAACACTTACTACATAGTGTTTGACATATTAAAACGTACAGTACTTTTATTAATTAAAGATGTTTACATTTCGTGGAGTACTTTTAATATAATAATTAACACACACACACACACACACACACACACACTCCTCTGTGGCGCAGTGGCAGCGAATGCGACTGCTGGCAAGAGGTCCCGAGTTCGATTTCTGAGTCGGACCAAATGTTTGTATGATCTGCAAATATTTGTTTCGGAGTTTGGGTGTTTTCTATGTATAATATGTATGTATATACAAAAAAAGTATATTAGTATTAATATAAGTTGTCTAGTACCCATAGTACAAGCTCTGATTAGTTTGGGACTAGATGGCGTTGTGTGCTAAAATGTCTGAACATATTTATTTATTTTATTTATTTTTACAATACTGCGTGTGTTGATATTGAATGATAATTTTAATATACATTTTTGGTGTTGGAGCATCAGTAGGCAACTATCACAATCTAGTTGAAAGCCGGTGTGAATTCTTTTTTTCGTTACTTTTGACTAGGTGTGAGGTGTTGAATACCCAAAACTCAAAGGGTAGGAACTGGACACTTGCTTTCAAAATTAGTGCGTTAGCACTTATGATTTTCTGTTCTCTTTTCTTGGGGAATACATCGCCTTTGCTATCGTTTTCTAATGTAAATATCATACACAGATACATAGAAGCATTGAAACTTCCTCGCTTTCGACGATTCGAGTCGCTCTCCGTTGAATGCGGTCTAGAGAGAAGAACTGGTACTGGGGCGACCCCGCCCAAAGATGAAGACAGTATTCCATTTGAGGCTGAAACTGCGCCTTATAAAGCAGAAGCTGGTGGGCCGGAGTGAAACACTGTCACGATTTATTGAGCACGCCAAGCTTCTTCGAGGCCAATTTGGTCTTTTCCTCCAAATTGTCACGGAATTGGACTACATTCGATATATCGACACCAATTATTCCAAAAGTATTGCTATAAAATCAGTTGTTTGAAGAACCAGTGGCTATAAAGTAGCGGATGGGTTAATCTGTTATGACGCACGTTCGTCTGTCGTATAAATCATTCATATTCTCCATTTTACATAAAGATATGAACAGTAATTATCGTTCACACTAAGGAAAATCATATGTACAAAGCTTGGCCTCATAAAATTTTCGAGAGTGAAGAGAGAAAGACAATCGAATATCTTACATCTAAATCTATTTACTCTTAATTATTTTCAAAGAATGAATAAAGCCTGGTCTTACTATAAAAATAAGTGTTTCAAAATCTGTTTGTGTAATGTATATAGAGATATCGTTTAATTTTCAACTTATTTTCATTTAATTATTTAGTTCAAATTTACATATAGGATCAATTTGTTTTAAAACGAAGAGCTCCTGCCAATATCTATAAATAGCCCTCTATTCACACTGTGCTATCTTGCATAAATAATACTCTGTTTGTAATAAGGTAAAAAAAGAAGATAAACTGGGGTAAAAAATGATTAGAGTGGAAGATCTACCATGAGTAACGAGGCTGTAACAGGATAATAGGATAACCGTCAAGAGGACAAGGCCAGGAGACCCATTGAACTCAAAATGACTATCCTCGAAGAAGCGTTCATAATTAAATAAACAAATAATGAAATAAATATGTGCAGACATTTTAACACACAACGCCATCTAGTCCCAAACTAAGCAGAGTTTGTACTATGGGTACTATACTGTTGACTGATATTAATACTTATATACTTTTTTTTTGTAAATACTTACATATTATACAAACACCCAAACTCCGAAACAAATATTTGCAGATCATACAAACATTTGATCCGACTCAGGAATCGAACCCGAGACCTCCTGCATAGCAGTCGCATTCGCTACCACTGCGCCACAGAGGCAGTCATCCGCATCACCGCAATTATATTAAAATAGTAGTATTATTATTAAATATTGAGATTGACAGTGAATCCTCGAATTGAATAAAGAGCAGGACAGAATATTTTATATTTTTTTTTTTGCATACTTTAAAGTACCTAGATGATTGAGCTTCACTGTGTATTATTATTTGGAAAATTTTCTATGAACGAATCCTAGCCCCCTAAAACTAATCCTAACTTCAGGATAATCATTGCAGCCGTTTTCGAGACTCAAGTTATATATATACAAGAACTGTTCGTTGAAAGGTATTAAATAGATATCTACATAGATTTTTATTAAATAAACATAACGTAGCAATGAAAACGGTGGCGAAAAGTCGCCGCTTTATAACACATAATAGCAGGCTAAGATAATATGTTTCACATTTAAACATGGAATTATTAGTTTTTGAATTGTGATGTGGTACTCTAGATCCATGTATGAGACAATTTTTTTGATGATCCAAAACCACCGTTAAACAAAATCAATGTCTGTTTTGGAACCTTTCGCATGTTGAAAAAAACGTTTGGTAATATTATAGTACTGAGCAAACAAAATGTTAGAAAAACTATTGTGTGCATGGGAGAACTTTCTGTTCACAACTATTGACCTACTGACAGTGCCATTGTTTTAATAGTCATATTTGAAGGTGTGTAGACAATAGGTTTGTACATATATAAAATATATATAGATAATTTATGGAAAATAAACTTTAACTTTATTTATTTATTAGTAATTGCATCCATCACACAACCGAGGGAGAGCCATGGGCCAGCTCGACCGGAGTGATACCACGGTTTCACAGAAAACTCGTGTGAAGTAGCTGTGTTTCACCCAGTGAGTTAAGACACAGGAAGCTCAAACCCTAACCCCTCCCCCA
Source organism: Hyphantria cunea (assembly GCA_003709505.1). NCBI lineage: Eukaryota > Metazoa > Arthropoda > Insecta > Lepidoptera > Erebidae > Hyphantria > Hyphantria cunea. The sequence continues at coordinate 381,835 of PKRV01000777.1, forward strand.
CCCATCCCCTAAAGGCCGGCAACACACTTGTGAAGCCTCTGATGTTGCGGGTGTTCATGGACAGCGGTTACCGCTTACCATTAGGCGATATGTCTACTCGTTTGGCCACTATTCCATAAAAAGAAAAAAAACTAGAAGAAAACCTGTATTCCACACATGAACTGAATGATTCAACTCAAATAAACTAGTATTTAGTATAAAAGAAAATTTAATTTATCTAAAATAGAAAGTAAAAGTGTGAAGTTAACCTCTCTGTGTCTGTTTGTGGGTGTATGTGTGCGTGGGAGTGTGTGTGTGCACGTGTGTATTCAGGTGTGTGTTTGAGAGGATGAGTATCTGTTAGAGGTGAGAGTTCACTGGAGAGTAATAAAGCGTTAAATGAGTATTAAACACTATATTAAATTGAACATACCCTTAATTACTGTTCCGACTTGTTTAATTTCAGTTTTTCGTAAAGTTTCCCCGTCACTGGATATAGTCCTAGTGCAGGAGTTGTCTTTTAAATAAAATAACAATTACAAATTACATTACTATACTTGAATGCCAGACACAAATAGATCAGGATAACCGCAAAAATATTTCAAAACTTCGATAATAAATAAGGACCAAAATAGAAAACGACCTCCGTGCCTATCGAAAGTAAAGTTCCTTATAATAAGTTTTAGAACCTTATCGCATGATGGCGGACCATTGTTCCTCTTTACTTTGCGGTCACGACTTCAAAACTTACTTTGACATAGTACTACCACTATATCAGAACAGTCTGAACTAAACAATAGGCTACTGGAGTTGCCCCCTTTATGCAATAGCGTGAAGATAATTAATTGGGTTATTTTAGACTTAGCTTTGTTTTAGTTTCGTAGTTTGGAGCTGGACATAAGGTTTGGGTTGGCTTTATAATGAGCATTGGGCAGTGTGGGGCGTGGTACCATTAAGAACACTGGAAGGTAATATATTGACGGGTATATGGTTTACAGTATTTTGTTCTAGGTTCTAATTGAGAAGGAACCCTGAAGGAAATGCCTTGTATCGCATTTTAAACAAATATGGCTAACCGCAGAATCATATCTGGTATCATCATAATCTTCCTAGCGTTTATTATTCCCAAGATTTGGGGCCGGCTACTAGTTCAACCGGTTTTACCTAAATATCAGTTCATTACTAGGTAACTGATATAAATACATCTATGCTTTTTTTTTTGTAAATACATACATATCCAGAAAACAACCAAACTCCGAAACAAATATTTGCAGATTATACAAACATTTGTTCCCGGGAATCTAACGCGAGACCTCAAATACAGCAGTCGCATGCATGCTTGGCATGCAAATACTTTGATTCATGAGGAAGGATATAAGCTACTCTTTATAGCTGACATACACGCGGGTGGAGCCATGGACAAACGTTAGGTATAGGTATTTCTGAGATGGTGTTCTCAGACAATCTAAATGAAAGCGTGTTTTGTCTACACTACAAAATGCCTAAAGTCTAAATAATCCTTTAGAACTATGTCTAGGTTGCCTGGAAGAGATTGCTTTAGACAATAAGGCCGCCCTTTGTGCACTCCGTCTCACATTTTATGTACTCTCTTCTACCTGTAATATTATAGTGAGCAAATAAAGAGTTTTCTATCTTGACTACACGGTTGGCCAAGTGGTTTCAGTGGTCGCCACGCCACTTCCTACTGCGCGAAGTGTTGTGGGTTCAAATCCTACATGGGACAACACTTTGTGTGATCCATAAATTGTTGTTCTAAGTCTGGGTGTACTTTGTGTCCGTTTCATGTATGTTTGTAAAGATCCCCGCGACACAGGAATGTATAATCCTAATGTGGAGTTGTCTTTTTAAAAAAAAAATATTATAAAAAAAAAGATATCGATCTATATATGTCACTTCCTACTTACTGTATAGTAAAAGCATTATCGTCCATTGTAAGAACCAAAATATTAGACGGCACTGATTGTGTCATAGCGGAAACGGATGCTGTGGGTCACGATCAGCTATCACGACCTTCTTTGTGAAAGAAAAAAAAATATGACCATAACGTTTACCCAATAAACGGTTAATAGATTTTTGTTGTTGTAAATTTTTAGGTATTGTGTTGAATGGTAGCACGACAGGTATTAGCTAACTTTCATTCTGAATGTGGAATAATGAAGAGTGGAAAAAATTATTCTCGGATTTGATTTCCGGGTCGGACTAAATCTTTGTATGACCTACAAATATTTGTTTCGGAGGTTGGGTGTTTCCTATGTATCATATGTATGTATTTACAAAAAAAATGTATATATGTATTTATATCAGTTGTCTAGTACCCATAACACAAGCTCTGCTTAGTTTCGGACTAGAAGGCGATGTGAGTTAGATGTCCGAAATATTTATTTATTTATTTATTTATAATTTGAAATTTTAAGGGCCAAGCATTTACTAGTTAGTTTGAACCGAGTTGGGCTTCTGGTAACATTATTCGTCACGCTAAACTAGCGTCACCCTACGAATATATTGACAGCTCTTCATTAAAATCGGTCCAGTAGTTTAGACGCTAGAGTGGAATATAAAAACATGCATAGACAGCTAAAACTGTTATCCTTCCTTTTGGCTTTATCATTGTTTGATAAAAAGCAGCATTATTATCATCATAGGAGAAGGCATTTTCTTTGAAGCCGAGTCTACAGTCGAGATGAGAAAAGTAAAAAGTAAGTAGACACGTCTATTTTATTAAGACATTTATAGATATGAATAATTATAACTTACAATAATATTCGTGAAAATCGTAGCACTTGAAATGAGTCCTGTAACGCGAGGTTTATAGTACAGACACGAGTGTCAGGTCATGGGTTCAAACGACATTCACGATAAATATATTTAAGTAATATATTTAATTACCTTGGTACAAGGTCACACTCTGTTTGAGATAAGACGGCTGTTTATAAGGACAAATTGTGGGTATCGAACCCGTCAACAGACGAATGGGTTTATTTGCTAATCATAGCGTCATTTGTGCTTTCTAAACGATTGTACTTAACAGAGATAAAACCATTATAAGTTTTCTTTTAAAAGAACATTTGCAAACGTAATATCTTATGGAAAGTTCGAAGTGTTCGGAACTGAACAAACTTCGTAACAAAGACAAAAATAGAATTCAAAGATTGATCTAGAGATTTTGTTCAGATGTCGCAACTTCCGGTACAAAGCCGGATATTACAAAGTGTTCCCTAATAAATTATGAGGCGGAATGGGGTGCTGCGCCCCTTTTCTGGTAGGGTTAATTACGTTTTGTTTAGGGGTTAATGTTATCTTTTGCAGTTGTTCGTGTATCTTATCGAGTTTCCTTTGTTTTTGAGTTGGTGTCGAGTGAAAAGCTGGATTTAAATTTGATCTCTCAGTATTGTAGGCTTGTTCACTTATAAAGATATTATATTTAGATAGCTATATAATATTTTTTAAGTTTATTAACACGGAGGCCGACTTAAGTCCTGACTGGTAGAAAATGCGATTTGACATTAATGTCAAATGGCATTTTCTGCCAGTCACCCTTTGCATAGTTTATGAAGAGTAAATAAAAGTAAAATATGATGAGTGACATCTGATAAAATTTCTGTCTCAAGACTAGTTATTCCAGTACTAAAAAATGAAATTGATAAAATTTATGTAACTTATGCTACCCCGGCTATTATTATTAATCCATTGATCTATAATCTCTATATCTTATTCATAATCAAGCAATAAATTAATTCAAAATAAAGCCCGATTCTCAATTTTTTTTATTTTGGTTTCTTTTTTATTTTACAATACCCAGTGTCACTCTCACGGTTAAAACGTTTAAGACGAATCTATTGATACCACTCACATAAAAATACGATAAGCCGTTTAGGCTCTAGGGCGTGCCAAAGAAATATACATACATATATACATACAATCGAAAAATATAATCCTTATTCTTTCGCAGTCGGGTGAAAAACGTGTAACGTCACCATCTGTGAGTGACAATAATTGAGTAAATATTGTTATAAAAGGAAACTTGAATGATTTTTTATTTCTCAATCTGATCATTTATTTCTCTATAACCTCGAAATAAATATAAATGGACTTGAAAATAGTCAAACTAATTTTAAAAGTAAAATTTAAAACACTGACTAAGTTTGAGCTTTTGAAACCATTTTGCATAAATTTGGCCATTTTGCTCGCGCTTTTGATACAGCCAATTAAGTCATTGTCATTTCGTGTTTGTTTACTATTCAGTGTTCCAGTAACTCTATATATATTTACAGTTTTAATTGCTATAAAAATCATGGAATTAGGTAATTTTTCTCACAAACACTACCAACACAGTTTGAATTTCGAGTCCCATAATTTCGATGAAGTACTATCAACGTCACATTTCGTTTCGACCAATAGTGACGCGTTTTGTAAGTTTGAATTTCCCTCTCTTATTTTTCACTTCTTATTTAATATTTTCTCCAAGACCAAGCTCCCAGAGCGATTAGGGATAACTTATTTTCACACAGCTGAAACCTTAGGTTCTTAGTAGTGTATCATATTCCTTGAATAATTGCTTGTTTTTGGAACCCCTCCTAATAGCGCCTGGGCAGGACCAGGTAAGAAAAGTAACTAAAATTAACAATCCATAAATTTACATGTAATTTATACTCGATTGTCGGCAGTTGATGGAACTTTTTGCAATGCATTTTGGAATCAAAATCACTTGTAATCATAAATAAAACAGTGGAATAAGTACTTAAAAACCTTTGATGCGAATATGCGAAACCGGTCAGGTGTAAACATAAATAAAATAGTAGAATAAGTACAAGTGATTTTAATTCTAGAATGTATTAAATTTATACGGCTGTTTGGTTAATATGTTAATATTATTTTAAAATAGTATCATACGTGTCGATTACTTCCCATGGACCAAAACTTTTGGCAGATGCTTTGAAGCCCCCTCTGTTCAAGCGCCTGCCAAATTATTAATGGCAGCGTTTGATAGGAGTAATTATTGCTGTGTATTCCAGTACTTATCACTCACGTATTTTAAATAATTGCATAATATTTTTTGATATACGTAAGGTCTTTTCATAAGAAACACGGATTTGTATTGATTTGTGTTTGTGAAGATTTGTGAAGATTTGGGTTACTTTGCGAATAAAACAGTTGGACAACTGTTTTATTCACAAAGTAACCAAATCGTCCCCTAGAAATCCGTTAAAAATAAATGAACTTTACTTAATTTTGCATATGTGATCATTAAGTACGCTATTGAGAACTTATAGAACGGATGACGTAGAAACGTATCATAACACTTGAACAACGCGTAACTACGCTTTTTCATACTTAAATATATGTATATCTGTACACTGATACTTGTGTACTACAGTATCGTATCGTGTGACGTTATTGTCAAGTTGCAACGAAGGCTTCTTGGTAGAGCTGTGTGTCGATTATCTTGCTTCTTTAACGTCGTTTGATCAGTGTCTTGAATATCTTGTTTCATACTTTTTCAGAGTCGTTTTCTTCGTAGTTGGGTAGTAGTAGTTTTTAGTTTTTTTTTATTAAAAATGTTCTGGTGCTGCTATAATATGAATTTATTTGCGAAATATATTTTAGTTAATAAACTAAACTGAGTAATAAATTGTCGTTTCAGAAATTAAGAGGACAGCCACCAACCACCAACCATAGAAACATCAATTATCGAATGAATACGGATAAAGACACGAGCAAATGCTAATAATATATATATATTTTTTAAATGTTCAACTAATGCTCTTTCCGATTATATCAAAAACGGCATATTTAACTCGATTGATTTTTTTACACGCACGCACCCACGCACACACGCACTCAGGCACTCACGCACACACGCACTCACGCCCACACGCACGCACACGCAGGTATACTAATTTCCTTTTTATGTTCTATATTTAGTTTGTTACTTATACAAATTTTTTTATGTGTTGTCTAATCTCAAAGAGGAGCGCTCATGTCCGAAATACAAATAAATCTATCTAGTTCGGACACAGATATCCAATAAATTTTAGCATAAGCTTTAGTTTTGTTAAACCACAATCGTTAAACTGTATATTTATGGTTAATAAATTATTATTATTATTTTCCAAGAGAATCAGGAAACTGTTCTACATTCTTTTTTGATGAAGCACGATTGACACTTGACTCAAGGATCGTTTGATCACCTGATCAAACACTCCTCTAGTCACGATCCTAGCACCTAGCTACCTAGCAATGGAAGCAACGAGGTTTTCACTAAGGAGGGCGCCACCTACAAACCATAGGTGGCACGAGGTGTGTCGGGGTTCCTTTCTAGGGTGGTTTCCCGGCTCCTAGTGCCCGAGACAGCATACGGTTTTAGTCGGTACGAGTCCGACATGCCACCAGGTGGTGAATGACGGGATTTCTGCACGGGAAAAAGAGAGGAGTGTTCGATCAGTTGAGATCCCCTCGATCTTATTTTCCTTTCACCTTGGTTAGGGGAGTTTACACATATGTATGAATATATAATATTAAATTTCAATCCGTATAGTTCCTTTGAAGATTAACAGCGACAACCAACAAACCAGGTAACCAGTCAATTATGTTTATTCATTAAAAACATTGAATAGTAAAATTCCGTGAATTCCGTTCCTTTACACGTGTGCTATTTCATTGCTACCAACGTGGCGTTATATATATATGACGGCAGTCGTACTGTATTCAGCTGCGAGAGACGGCGACTAGATGGCGCTAGTGGAACGTGCACCGGACGCACCATTTGAAAAATTATTTGGTCGATTTAATTTTATATCGATTATTTGGCTCAAAACACTTGGATTCAAACTAGTGAAACATTGTGACGTTATCCCTCCCTAAGCGACCGCCTTTATAACGAGCTGCGCTGTTGAGACGGCACGCATTTCGAACGATTGCGCCCTGGTGCACGGACCACTGTCTCTCTACAGTCAGTACTGCACGATTATTGGATGTGGAACGTTATCTCTGATAATTAGTACTATCTTTATTGCGGTGGGTACGTGGACCACTGTCCCTGACAGGCAGTACTGACCTATGTGACCGCCTTCATTGAAATAGTAAGATATTTAACTAATTCGACACCTTTGTTCATTTCCTAGGTTTAGGATATTCTGATTTATTGAAATAAATTCTGTATATTGCCATATCTAACTTTTACTTCTAATGTCTGGGCCCAACCCGACATATATTTAAATGCAAATTATTTTTAATCGAAATTTGTTTTAATGAAGTTCATGTTGAAGTATATATGTATACGGACTAAGTAAATCCTGCAGTATTACCCTCGACATCTGTCAGTGAAAGTCCCGTCAAAATCGGTCCTGCCATTCCAGACATTGCGGTTGGTCATCGCGGTGAGGAGTGTTCATTGTCCATGTTCTTCCCGAAAAATCAAAGTATCTCCATACCAAGTTTCATTGTAATCGCTACAGCGGTTTAACTGTGATAGCGTAACAGACAGAGAGAGAGCGGGAGAGCCACGCTTCGGCGTGAATGGGCCGGGTCGATTGGAGTTATACCACGTCCTCACAGAAAAACAGTGTGAAACAGCGCTTGCACTGTGATCCACTGAGTAAATGAGGATACCTTAGATCCTTTTTTTTAAACGTGTGGAAATCCCCTCAGGCCTTCACCCAACCGGGGTTTGCACCGGGGCAGTGTATCGGAATCGAATCGACTAAAACCACACGGTGTGCCACTTTGGGCCTGAGACGGGAGGGATCCGGGAACTGCTTTCTTACGCCATCCGGAGGATAATTTAGACCCATAGGCCAACCTCTCCTTCCACCCCCTTCCCCTCCCTTAAAGGTCTCGGCAAAGCACTTGTGACACCTCTGGTGTAGCAGGTGTTCATTGACGGCGGTAATCGCTTTCCATCAGGTATCGCCTGCTTGCTAGTTTGCCCGCTATTCCATAAAAAAATAGAAAGTTGTACAAGTCAGATCAAAGATGTTAGTTTGAGCGCAACTGACACGTTCTGAGATAAGTATTATCTATGCTATTAAGTTTTGTTGCGAAAATCTTTGAAGCATCTCGTTTGTGGAATGCATTGACTAAACTTCATACGTACTCAATCGTTAACTATTTTTATTTTATATCCAAAGTTACTTGACAAATTGGATATCGATCTCCAAGTTAACTTAAGATGAAACCTGAAACGTCTTCTGTACGTTTTTACCCGATTACAGCGAAGCCAATATGAGAGTTAGGTAATATTTTTGGTAATCTATATATGTGTGTATATCTACCTTAACGACTCATATACTGCATTAATTTTAATAAATACCGGGTAACAAAGACTGTATACGTTTTACTAAAAGATTTTACGTAGTCAAATAATATTTTTTTAAACTTTTTTGATTTTTATAACAAGCCCCTAAATAAACATTCATCTCTACTTAATGTTATCAATCCAGAGTAAAATTAAGCCATAATTAACAAGATCATTCTGTTTCTCATTGTTCTTGACAAGACTGATACGCGGCCCTCTGGGACTCAATCTCGATGATATGGGTCGGAAGTATTTGGTTAATTTTACCTTATAGAGGTACAAAAATGAAAACGAAGGTCAATATTCGGAGATACCAAATTGGCGTAGGGGTAATAAAAAATTTGGAGTGTTTTTACGTGTTACATTTTGTGTATTGTTATTTGTCTACAGTCTAAAAGAACGGATTGGAATTAATACTGTTATAAAATATTATAAATAACATTTTTTTAATGGATTAAATCTACCTATATTTCTTATTCTGGACTTTTGTAACGATTTTCTTATGGTATATGTGAGTTTTGCTGTAAATATATATTTTTCAGACCCTGGACCGACGACTTTGTGTGTTATCCAACTTCCTTCTCCTGTTCTCTCTCCGATCGTGTCCCACATATACCACATCCCATCATATTGTGAGAGTGAGGGAACAGAGTGTCGACCTATGTTTGGGCACTGACTTGTGCACTATAATTTCTTCTGTGTAGTTGGGTGGTCTCCGTCAAGACTGGCCACCGTGGCAGAAAGCGCTGGAAGATAACACTTTGATAAATTAAATCGTTTGAATTGCAACATAAAATAATAATATAATATTAACATATAATGTTTCATGAATTTTGTAACAATCTTAAACCTGATTACACATACAGAAATAGGAGGAAGCGAGTGGATAACCATTGTTAAAGGCAGAGACGTGACAACTGAGGGAAGGCATCACTCAAACAGTACCTCTATTTGGGCGAAGGCTTCACTCCTTCCTCCTTCACTGTATCAATACAAATAAATAAAATTTAAGTGTCTGTTTGTAATTTTAAAAGTACTGCATAGAATTATTAACGGCTTTTCACTTACTAAATGTATATAGTAAGTAAGTATGTGGCGTCTTCCACATACAGCGGCAACAAAAACCTATGACAACGCCATTTACCGAAGATACACTGAAATACGGAGTAACGTAGTGTACGAAGAAGCTACGAATCCTGCATCGCGCCATGAATGTTCTCGCGCCGATTAACATGTATACAACTTCCCAACATCAACCGTGGGGCAGTGGCCCGCCAGGCATGATCACCTCGCCTGGTTAGAGGATCCTCCCTTAGTTTTCGAGGGACATGACATCCGTTCCTCCACAAGTATATACGGTACTTTAAAATTTAAAAAAGATCATGTTTGTTTGTCTAGAACGATTGGACTGATTTGGATGGGACTCTCATTGACAGATATATGATGATATAAGGAGTAAGTTACTAAACACAGCTAGTAACAAATAACTCAATTACAGGCAAGTACTAAAATTTCGAGATCAAAGAAATCAAAATAATTTACTAACTTTTACCAAGATTTTTAAATTGTTCATTATAGGCTTATTTAAAATACTTTATTAAACCCGCTTACAACAACTTGTATAAGGTATGTTTCTCCACGAAGTTAAACATTAATCTACCATTTCCTAAAACTTCACAAAGAGATTTCATGCATAAATATACATAAATTGTGTATGCATGTATGTTTGATATTATATATGTATATCGCCATGTATGTCGGAGAGCGGTTAGGGTATGAAATGCATATATTAAAGTTAGTCTGCTAGTTTGTATGCGGAGGTGGTGCAAGCCATGGAGGCTTATTCTGATGTAACTTACTTCCGATGTTAAAAAAACTGGAGTTACTTCCTGCAAAAATGTGGGAGCTTTATACTTTTGTTAATAATTTTAACTCGTGTTTAATTTAGTTTTTTTCAAAGAACTGAAGAGTAACCAAGAGTAACTAACTGTCGTGATTGATTCGGATAATAGACGTAATTCTGTTCTTCTCATCTCTAAACTAAAATTCACTAAATTTTGTTGTTCTATATTTGTTGTTGTTGTTGTTGGATTATTGGACTTTAATCTTCAAATCAACAACCCATAATGTCCCACTGCTGGGCTCGGGTCTCCTCTCAGGAGAGGGTTAAGGCCATAACGTCCCCACGCTGGCCAAGTGCGGATTGGGGACTGGCAAGACAACGTTGTGGCTACGTAATCTTACCGTTGGACGTTTTTAAGCCGCCCGAAGGCCTCCAACTAAGCTTCACGACTGTTATCCTATGATAATTCCTATGATTAACCCGTCAAAAGACAAATAACATCGGAAGGTTTTCTATTCCAAACTGATAAATGCTAACACAAAACAGTCCATATTAATTTTATGTCTGACTGTAACTGTTCTTAAAGAAGAATATAGGCTTCGCTTAGCCGCGAAAATCAACATGAACACGGAGGGAGTCGTGAGCAAAAGTAGTTAGTAACGTAGAAACTCCTGGAAAAAGCAGAGAAAATTGACATTAATATATATTAATATTTTTTAATATTAATTAATATATTTTATAAAGCGCTCATAGCCCAGTTGCACTCGGTGATTAGAAAAAAACATCGAGGGTAAGCAACGACGGCGCGGTCAGTACCTGGATGGGTGACCGCTGGTGGCATGTTACCATGAGCGTCTCCGTGATTCGGAGGTCACGTTAAGCAGTCGGTCCCGGTTGTTATCATACGATAACAGTCGTGAAGCTTAGTTTGAGGCCTTCGGGCGGCTTAAAAACATCCAACGGCAAGATTTACGTAGCCACAACGTATTCTTGCCAGTCCCCAACCCGCACTTGGCCAGCGTGGGGACGTATGGGAGGACGCCTTAACCCTCTCCTGAGAGGAGACCCGAGCCCAGCAGTGGGACATTATGGGTTGTTGTTTTTTTTATATATTAATATTTATATACATTAGACGTAGATTATCGCGTAATTAAAACATCGCATAATCGTCCCAAACGCGGTCCCGGGATGAAGAAAAATTTCAGCGTTAATTTTATTAATTCCAGCTTAGAAATCTGAATAATCTACTTTTTCTGCTAATTTTGTTTGTGTTGCTTACATTTCTGCAGGGAGTTCTTGAGGACAAACCGAAGAATTAATTTGATGTTATACTTTCGTATTTTTTTGATAGAATTTTGGGATTGTAATTATTTAAAAGTGTCACTCTCAAAGCATGTCCAATCCATGGTAGAGCATTTGGCACGATTCTTCACATGTAATACCTTCATTGCAGCTTAAAAGATAGTGCCCCCCCTCCCTCTAAATTAGGGGGGAATCTCAAACTGTCAGAGTAAGCTCTGTCAAGTAACCAGTCTGCTGATACATACATGAGTATTTCGAAATACATATGTCTGATAGATAAATTAGAATACATAACAAAATGATTGTGATTTTCGAGCTTGTCTCGCAGTAATTGTCCTAGGTAGAAATTTAACCCATGGCTTCCTGATTAAAAGTTAGGGTTTTTAATCACTACCCTAACTAGAGTTGTCGGGGTTATTTATTTAGAAACTTACTATCTGAAAAATGTGTAGAGTAGTCCAAACGTGTTAAGAAAACCATCTTGTTCCTGTACATCGGAATAGTTCTTTTCTAAGGGATTTGTAGTTTTAAAGTTATTGCTGGCTCATAGGTGAGCATGACTTTGTAGCTTTGGTTTTATACATTTTGTTCAAGCACTTGTAAGTTGTAGCGAGTTTCTTGAAGAGGGGTTTTAAAAATTCGTTCGTTAGAGTTCTCAGGAGGTTTTGAAATAGTCGTAGTATAAGTAATGTTTGCAGTGTGTTGTCTGTCTGGGCACAAGGTTCTGTTTAAGTCCGTTTAAGAATAGGAGAAAGAGTCCGAATGTAAGTTGTTTTTTGTAGATATATTAGTAGATTGGAGAGCGAATAGATGAAGAGTACGAAGTGTCAGCCCATATTCATACAACATGTGGGTGTCGTAAGAGGCAACTTAGGGAGCAATTAACGCATTACAACAGTACTGCAAAGCAAGTTAAACCTGGATACAAACCCATCTAGCTTAGTATAGTAGGCGAAAACATCCTTCCTAAGAAGCGCTTATATCCAGCCCTGGACTATTTAAGACTATTTATGGGCTGTGATATGAAGAATTGTCATACATCTTGGAATCAAAGAACACCGGAACTCGGAACTAGGAACGAGAGCCATATAAAGTGTTTTACATTGACTTCTTTGACTACCTTAGTGGTATGTTTGGTAGTACATTGGCGTATATGATTAGTGTGCTTGAATATTTTGGTCACACCAAATGTTTGTAAGATATTTTTTTGAGAGTACACCCAAACTCTAAAATTTTTTTCCGGGTTTTTGTGCTTTCTATGCTTTAAGTGTATGTATTTATACAAAAATATGTTAAATGGATGCGAGTAGCCGAGTATCGAACTAAGTTGCGTGAAATTAGAGAGGCCTGTGTTCAGCAGAGAACTGCGATAGGCTAATGATGATGTACTTTTATCAGTGGTTTTATTTTAGTATAAACTAGATGTCATTGTGAGAATGTCGTATTATTATTATACTACCGCCCCGTAGGGTTACTTGCGGTTGTTGTGGTATATTTACAGCAACAATAATTGTGGCTAATACTGTGAGCGATAAAAGCATGTGCCAAGTTATGCCCTATCCTTATATTATCAGCTATCTACCAGTTCAATTCCCGTCAAATCGGTCTAACCGCTACAAAAGTTAGCCGCAACAAAGATAAAGCGAAAAAAATTTAAAAGTTGATTTAGTGATTTACCAGCATTTAGTGAAATGCTTTTAATTTTAAAATCGCAAACAGACACTTCTATTTTATTTATTTTCATCTATACATAAAGCTCTTTCTTCTCATCTGATACCTTAATCTTACCACCAATATGTTCTCTTTATTACATAAGTGGTATTAAAATAATTATAGTTATCAAGAGGTAAGCATTTGCATGCTTCTGCCTTCTCCTTAGGGATATAGAAATTACAATATAATTTATCTTTAGCTCGCTTTCAATTACTGTTTAGTTATTAGTCTCTTGCGATTCACATCCCAAGGTTGTCTGGTTTGAATCTTTCTAAGGAAATGATTACTATGTTTATTTAAAAATTATATAGATTGTAACGTATTTATTATATTTTATTTTTTAATTAAGTAATAGGGGGCTAACGAGCAGACGTATCGCCTGATGGTAAGTGATTACCGCTGCCCATGGACACCCGCAACACTATAGACGTCACAAGTCCACTGCCAGTCTATGGAGGATGGGAGGGGGAGGGGAGGTTGGAGTATGGGCCTCCAGTTTTCTCACACATTCGATGAAACACAGCGCAGGCGTTGTTTATTTGTTTTCTGCGAGGCCGTGGTTTCACTCCGGTCGAGCCGGCCCATGCATGCCTAAGCGTGGCTCTCCCACGGTATATGGATCTCTGTTCAATTTCTAGTAGAAATAATAATATTATTTTTGCAGTAAAGTACTGAACGCTATTGGAAATAATCAACTACAACATAGATTACAAAAACCGGTAAATATGTTTATAACATATTTTCCTTCTAAGTGAATCAAATCAAATTACGCAAACACTCTTTTAAAGAAGGAAGCCCAGCAAACCCTAAATTCATACACATAAATATATTATCTGACCCACGCAACTATGTCTGCGTTTCTTGTAAATCATGCTCGGCTCCTATCCGTCTAAGAGTAATGTTAAGTAAATGCAGTGCGAATAAAATGTGTCAAATTGGTTCGATAGTTTTGTAGTCCACTGTGTATATATAACTGATAAAGAAAGACAACTCGCACACTTGGATATATCAACGTATTTGAAAAGGACACAAAGAATATCTAAACATAGAACAATAATTTGTGCATTCACACAGTATTCTCCCATGTGAGGTTTGAACCTATAACACTCTGCCCAGTAGAAAGATGCAAGGGGACAGCTTAAACCACTATACCATCTATGTAGTCAAAAGTATATAATACAATCTTTTGCCTGCGGCTCCGTGCGAGTGTGACTCAGTTATAGCGGTGATTCTTTAAACCTTTTTTATTTTTCTACGGATTGAAATAAAATAAACACGAATAAATGTTAAGTAAAGTTTATTGAAATACATAAAAGAAAAATGCATTGAAACAGGTTGTCACTTCTGAGATTAGCACGCACAAACATATAAAACAAACGAAAATCCCAAAAACTGTGAAATGAACTGTCGCCTGCGATATTCCCGGACCAAAACGACCTTCAAACCTTCAAGAAAAGAGCGCACTCCTTCTAAAAAGGCCGGTAATTCCCTTGTGAAGCCTCTGGTGTTGTGGGTATCCATGGCCGGTGGGAATCACTGATTATCAGGCGATACATCTGCTCGCTTGCCCCCTATCCCATGAAAAAAATGTTTGAGTTCTGTTACTTTCACAAAGATCCTCTTTCATTAGTTTTTCTTTTAATATCCTATATGTACAATTTTATTGTATGTATAGATAACACTATTACACGTCGTAAAAATATAAATATATGATATCATATATAATTTATTAATTAAATCATATTAAGTAATTATATCAGATTGAAATTCTCAATTATCAAGGGACGGGGACGTCGGCTAATGCACGCCATTCATCTCCCGACTAATTCTATTGTGTACGTTAATGATGCGGAAAGAATTAAGTTGAGCTTAGAAATGATGAGTGGGCCACTTTATCTAGGATTTGGGTGACAAAAAATGGGTGACATGTGTTTGGATGAACCATTGCTATGTGTAATTGTTTTTGTAGTAATTTTGCGTCTGCTGTTTTATTAATGACGTGATTTGTAACCCTTTGTTGGATTATCTACGAGTTACAACGTTTTTAAAACATTTAAAAAAATTAAAAAAAAAACATTTTTTAAAACTTATAAAGTTTTTTAATGGGTATACTCACAATGAATACTCTATATATGATGGTACTAATAAGTTTAATAAATATTTAAAACTCTTTTCAAAAGGTTGTCTGAATTTAAAACCGTTGGTAACACGTGAACTGGATAAACGAGAACCAGCATTTATGTTTAATGGATGTTCTTGAAGTTGGTATTAAATGGTACTTTTTCATAATTATACTAGCTGGCCATGCAACTTCATCTGCGTGTCTTTTTAATCTGCTGGTCTTCTATTGATCTAAGCGCGATTAAATATCCTTTCGTAGGTACTTCAGCAAAAGACATTAAAAAAAAAAACTTGAATGGTTAGACTATCATCAATCATCATCAACAATCCATAATGTCCGACTGCTGGGCTCGGGTCTCCTCTCAGGAGAGGGTTAAGGCCATACGTCTTTCAGTTAGACTATTAAACGATTCAATTAAAACTTCTTAGAGGGTCATTATTTAAACGTTGAAATAAATAAACTAATTATAAACCAGACTGCTTACCGACCTCACTTGACAAAATCCTTCAGTAAATATTTAATTAACTAAAGGTTCTAGTACTAGTTTTTTTTGTTTTTGGACCAGGTACAAAAACACGAACGATTGTAGACTTACCTTACAATAATAGAATATTAAATACACGCTACGCAATTATTATTACAGTGCAGTTAGAGTGGACCGCAATGTGAATGGTAATGTCTGGTGGCATCGACCGTCGCTCTGTGGTCGGACCATGCGCGACCACACCCGACCACAATCGGCACGGTTTTGATATAGATGACGGTGTTTTAACTATCGCTGGAGTAATAATACGTTTCAATAAATAGGAAGTCGGGTTTATTTTTAAATGATTTTTGTTGTTGACTGGCCTTTAGGTCGGATAGAATAGTGACCTTGACTGCTACACCAGCGTTTGTGGGTTCGATTCCCATCCAGAACAAATAATTGCGTAATGAGCATAGTTATTTCTTTTGTTTGAAAGTACTATAACATTTATTATTATCTATTAACATAATTAATTTATTTTGTTCAAATTTTGGCAGTGCAGCTACCTTTTTTTTTTTTTTTTTTGACGTGGTGGAATGCCTTTACGCACTTCGCTCCCCCCCTGCGGGTACAGGGGGTTCACTTCGTGTGGGACTCCTGACTGACACCAGCCAGACTACCCACTAAACCACCACGGTGTACCACTCTGCGCCTGAGACGGGAGGGATCCGGGAACCGCTTTCTTACGCCATCCGGACCCAACAGTGCAGCTACCATAGTATAAGCTCTGCTTGGTTTGAGGTCAACCGTGTGAGAATTGTTAAAACATTAATATTATTCGTAGTTCTTAACTGTATTCGACCATTCCATAGGTTTTATAGTTAATGATCCTGACTACTAAGTCAGAGGTTGTGTTCGGTTCTCAGTCAAAACCAATATTTATGTGATGACCAAGATAATTTTCTCTGTATATATATATATATATATATATATATATATATATATATATATATATATATATATAAGTAATACACACAAATAAATGCTATGTATTTGTATCTATAACTTATATTATAGAAACTGGAGATTATGGATTTACACAGACAGAATTTAGGTGTTTTCACCAAATTCACCTTGACAATACAGTACATCTGTGGCATCTGTTTGTGTCGATCTATGATATTTATCTGTAGCTTTAATTTAACGTTGATAAATGTCACTTAGTGTCTTATTTGAATAAATGATTTTGAATTTGAATTCAAATAAAATTGAAGTTTCAGCAACAGCTTTTCACTAAATGCATATGAAAGTTTATAAGATAGTTACATTATAAATAAAATTTTTTGTCTGTCTAGTCTAAAAAATCAAAGTTCATATAATGTGGACCGTAAGGTTCAAATTTGCATAAATAGCATTAAGTAACAATTATTTTGCAATGCATTGCCAGTTGCAGTGGCAGAAAGGCTCCATGTAATTAGATTAGAATCACTTCAGGCGAAGACTAGACGGTTGCATTAGGTTTACAAGTCAGATTTCTGTTGGTTGCGCCTTGCATTAGTGTTGAATACGATCTTTCTTTAAACGCTAGTGATGTGAACTATCGACACTTCAAACGACTGTCAAATTTCAATTATTTAATTTGAACGAATCAAATAGTGTTGTCAAATTTTATTATATATTGTCGTTGAAACTCTCTGGTTCGACCGGAGAGTTACCACGGCCTCACAGAAGCCCGGTGTGGAACAGCGCTTGCTCTATGTTTCTATATAGTTGTCACTTGTAAGGTGCTGGTGTTAAAGCGGGCGATCATAAAGATATGGAATAACGGCCCATGTACCTAAAGCACTTTTAAATTTACCTTAATTTCACACGATATTTAAGCAACTTTTAAAACTATTAACTTATATGTCTGATTGGTAACTATGAAAGAAAAAAATTAGTATATCGGAAAAGAAAAAGGAAATTTTATACCAGAACAATTGCTTTCACTAATTGAGTTCTGTGTTTTCTGAGTGAGATTTCACGATCTTACATCGTAAAATTTATTACAAGGATTTCACAACCATATTACACAAACGATTATAATTGTTTTTGCGGAATAATAAATAATAAACTTACCTTTTGGACAGTCCCAATTCGGTCACTAAATTAAAAGCAAATATTAACATTATTTTATCAATAGTCTTAGTAAATTAGATACTGCCTCGTTGGTCTACTGGTCAGCGTAAGCGACTACAGATATGGAGATCTGGGTTCGATTCCCGGGTCTGACTGCTGTTGGGTTTTTCTTACAAGAAATTCTTAATAGCAGCTCAGAGTATGGAAGCCGATGGTGTTTCCCACCTATGCCTCGGAGAGCATATTACGCCGTCGAAAGTCAGTGCCTTCAAATATACTGACAACTAGATCAATCTTCGAATTCAGTTCACCCTCAGAGTTGCGAAGGTCTGACGCCATTTGCTCCGTGTAATAACTGACATTAAGGTATAACCGGTTGAACTAATAACCGACAACAAATCTTGGGAATAATAAAGGCTAGAAAGATGATGAGTCTCAATAACTTTTAGATTTATGTAAAACTTCATAAAATTCGTTTTCAAAAATAGATTTCACTTCAAAACCTTCCGCACACCAAAGTTACTTCATATTTATTTTCTGAACCATCATTTGACTACGATATGTAAAGTAATACTTAATGTAACATGGTATTTATAAGTTTATTTACAATATTTCCTTTTTATCATGGCAACACCGAACAACTTACGAATATGGAACGTTACGCTCCAATAATCACAATTTCCAACTCAAAATTATTCGAATAAGACATATTCCTTCGACTATCGATATACTGGGGCAGTACTACGTTTGCTCGAAAACCGCATTTTGTCGAAGTCGCTAGCCGGTTCCCGAAATTAGATTTGCTCTGTGAGCTGTAATACTGATTAAAACCATTTTCGTTCGGTTGCTCCTGTTTGCCTATTTTTCAATATGACGTTTCTGGATATGTAGAAATATTGCTGCTGAAATTTCTTCTTTGTCGACTATTTTTACACATGATACGATATTTTTATATGGAACTTTATATTCTGGAAGTGATCCTCGCATGACTGACACTCATGTTGAAATTGTGTTTGGTAAACTATTTAGGACGGAGGTCGTGGGTAAGATTCCTGCTCAGGACACTCATTTCTCTGGTCAATTATTCTATATCTGACTGTAATTCATATATAACGGCTTTGCACGAATGTCTTTAATATTCTCGGATAATACGCAGCATGTATCACATGTATAAACCTTCTTCTTGAATCACTGTGCCTATTGCTGAAAATTGAATTTAATATTGATTAAGTAGATAGATACTTTAAAAGATCGAAGAAACAAACAAATTTCATAATTTTTAAAAGATATGTGTGTATGAATTTAGAAATAATAAATAAGTTTATCTGCAGTGTGATTGCCATATAGTCTAAGAGTCGGTGAAGATCGACTTACACCCATCTGACAACTAGATGAGAACCATATTTTTAAAATATTAATTAATGAACACCCATATGATAGTTTCCACATTGCAAAGCTATCAAGACTATTATTTTAAGTATTTTTTATTTTTTTCTCAGGCGAACTTATACCATTATATTACTTATTAATCTTTATTATGCTACCAATTTTGATTAATTTTAGCTACGTGTATTTACCTATATTAATTTAGCTGTTACTGACTGTGTACTTATTTTTATATAGATACCTGTTGCCAGGAAACTATATAGAAAAAAGTAAGCAAACCTCCTCAGGCTCATTCCATATATAGAAAATTAACATTTTATGACTAAATTGAGTTAGTTATCAATATAGTGAAAGGGATTAAAAAAAATGTGTTAAAGAATATTTTAATTTTGGAAATAGGCATGATAATTTTGCGAAAGGCAAGCCATCATAGATGTGTTCATTAATTAATACCATTTAAAAACAAATAAGTTTGATTTGGTTATCAGATGGGTGTAAGTCGATCTTCACCGGCTCTCCAACTATCACGATCCGCTGTTAAAATATTAATTAACGAGTATTGCAACCTACCTTATCTCTGAGTTAGTAATTTAGTACATATATTTATAAATGGTCCCGTATTAAATACACAATAATAATAATTTTAGTACTTTATTCCAAAAAATGGTATTTCATTTAAAAAAGGATAAAATAAGTAACCGTACTATATTATAAATGCGACAATTTGTGAGGATATATGACTGTTTGTTATTATTTCACGCCGTGGCGACTTCCACATCTGTATGTGGAAGTCGCCACGGCACAGCAGCAAAAAAAAATATGACAACGCCATCTACCGAAGATGCACTGAACTAGGGAGTAACGTAGTGTACGAAATAGCTACCAATCCTGCATCGCGCAATAGAAGTTCTCGCGCCGATTAACATATATACAACTTCCTAACATCAACCGTTGGGTAGTGGCTCACCATTCATCACCTCGCCTGGTCGGAGGATCCTTTCTTTGTGTTGGAGGGACATGTGACCCATTCCTCTACACACGCTAATAGCACAGGTTCTACCAAATGTTTTGTTAGATGGCCCTGTGTAAGATGTGCCCAGCATTTTCTTTTAAATGATGATGAAAAGATTAATTAGAGAATTGTGTCATGCAATTGTACTACAAAATATGTATAAATAACCTATAATAGCAGCCGTGAAATCCTGATGACATATTGTGTGCATTGTTGGATGGAAGCCAAGCCGGTAATAGAGATCTATGGGGTTGATGAAGTAACCATTAAAGGGAGTTTAGAAATCTAGAATGCCTTTTGAAATGGATTGTGAGTTATATTAATTTGTATTGTGTGAGATATTGAAATAAAAAGATTTTTAAGAGAAAACTTCGTTGAGCGCATTTTTGTAAGGGAAAACCTTATGGGTTCACGTCGCCGACATGCTAGTAGTCGATGTTGATAATTTTAATTTAAATATTAAAAAATTTCGAATGTTACACATTAATTTTACAAATACCATTCTGAGTTATGAGTTTTCACTTCTATTGGCTGTCCTTATGATTGGCAGCTTTTTAAATTTTTTTTTGGAACTTTCTATTTATTAATATTTACTAAGGCCTGGAAAATTTATTCTAATTAGCCTGATGAAAAGCTCAACAAGAATCTAACTAGCTTTTAGCCACCCTCGTATGTTAGTTCATCATCATCAGCCTATCGCAGTCCACTACTGTACATAGGCGTCTCCAATTTCACGCCACTTGGTATGTTAGTTACCGCGGTAAAAAGTTGCATTTATCCTTTCTTAATAACCAAAGTATCTCTATACCAAATTTCATTCGGATAAATGCAGCGGTTTAGCCGTGAAAGCGTAACAAGCAGACAGAAATAGTTACTTTTACATTTATAACGTTATGGATAAATTTTTCCTCATAAAAACCGTTTCTTAGAACCGCTACTCTGTCAAGTTAATTTATTTTTTACCTCCTTTACCCTTATCTTCTTTTAAAATTATAATCCTTATTATTCCTAGAAACGTTTAACTTGTTTGAGTAAAGATACTGGACATGTTAAATGAGGCCGAAATCATTTTATGCGAAATGTGAGGAGTGTAAAACCCCTCTAGTGTTTGGTTGCTTGATTAAAAGATATTATGGAGGAACGGGTGTTATGTCCCTCCAATACAAAGGTAGGATCCTCTGACCAGGTGAGGTGATCATACCTGGCGTGCACTATATGGTGTATACGGTTGATGTTGGAAAGTTTCTATATGTGTTTATCGGCGCGAGAACGTCTATAGCGCGATGCAGGATTGGTAGCTTCTTCGTACACTATGTTACTCCATGGTTTAGTGTATCTTTGGTAGATGGCTTTGTCATATATTTTTGTTGCCACTCTTTATGGAAGTCATCACAATAAAATCACGATGGATTAAATAAATATTTCGGACATTAACGCCATTTAGTACCAAGCTAAGCAAAGTTTGTGTTATGTGTACTAGACAACTGATATTAATACATATATACTTTTTTTGTAAATACATATGATAAATAGAAAATACCCAAACTCCGAAAAAATTATATATAGATCAAAACACAAACATTTTACCGTTGGAGAGCCACGCTTCGGCACGAATGGGACATCTCAACCGGATACAACGGCCTCACAGAAAACCGGTGTGAAACAGTATTTGCGCTGTCTTTCACTGACTGAGTGAGGATACCGGAGATCCATATCCTAGCCCCTCGCCCATACCCCTCCCATCTCCCATCCCACAAAGACTCCCTCTAGTATCTTAGAAAAATTCAATACTCTCAAGTCGGCTTTCTCAGGAGTTGTGTCCTTCTCATGAGAACGTGGGTACAATGGTACACGTGTACAAATACGGTCCTCAACACATGTAAGTAGTTAATTAAGGTGTGAAACAAAGAGTGGCGAATTTATATGGATCATGACTGATAGCCTTATGTGCGCAATGCGTAAGACAGGGAAGGACGTGGAGAGGATTTGTGGTGATAATATTTTATTGCAAAGTAAATTAGAGTACGTGAAATGGGATAAGAATATGGAATGTGCCCACTTTTATTCACCATGTGGCTGTCGTAAAGGAGCAAATTACCTAGGACAACATGACTGCAGAGAGAAGGAAAACTTGAAGTAAAACGTATACCAGTTCGTCTGGTTATTGTGGCCAAAATCGTAGGCTTAAACCTCCTTTGTAAGGGAACGCTTATGTACAGGACTGCCAAAGCCTATTGATGCAAATAAAATGATTATATAGTGTTTAAAGTCATAGGGGTTTTAAATGACTTTAAAAAGGAGGAGGTTTTATCTTCCACTGTATGTATTTTTTTTATGCATGTTCACCGATTACTCCGTCAAAGTGGAGCAATTTAGACATTTTTTCGTATGTTTGACTTTAAACGTATTTTAGGTACCTAGCAAACATTATAAATCTACTATTTAAATAAATAAAGAACTAGGTATAGAGAAGGATTGTCACATAATGAATTAATGAAGAGCCAGCTTATTTGTAGCTTTTATTGTTGCTAGGCAGGGAGTTTTTGTTCAATGTTTTTTTTAAGTCGGTTTGATTTATTTTTATATATTTTTTTAAGTATTTTATTGTTGCTGATTACTGAATCATCACTGATGAAAAGTCTCTGCCACCTATGAAAGCTTTCAACTCAGGAGTCTAAAATGACCTACCGATCATCGAGGCTTTCAGTTGATTGACTATGCCAAAAGCAGAGTGAAGAGCATAGAAAGCGGTTACCTCGTCGCTTTTAACTATGTTGAGTATAGTACAATAAGTAGGTACAAATCACAAATGGAACTCCAGTTTGTGGGATCCAGAAATTGTTGTTCTGAGTCCGGGTGTTGTTTGTGAACAATATATTTACATTTATGTATGTTTGTAATTTAAGCCGAGACCAATAATTTACCAACAGAGAAGAAACCATAGACAATGATAAAGTAAGAAATATTTTATTATATTTTACGCTTGTAAGAGGGTCTGAGCCTGGGCGACCTTAGACGTACCAAAGCTATTATTTTTACGGTACAGTAGTGAATAGTCCTCTTAAAATGAACTTAATATCTTTATATCTATCTTTGGTAACAATTTCTATTTAGATTTAAATGATAATGGGTTGAATAATTAAGGCGAGCGTACGAAACATACTAAAGTTAAGATTCAAATAAGACAAGCTCTGTTTCAATGTTTGCTTTAATTTAAATCGGTGTTCATTATAGAATAATTTGTTTACACAAGAAAACTAACCCCTCATCAAAGATCTGTTGTTTACTTAGCTAAGAGTGGAAACGCTAAGTTAGATATTACAACAGAGAAATACGACTCCATTGCTCTCTCTATGCTATCTCATTATTACGTAGTAATAAAGTAGGGGTGTGCAGCGCGTAATTTGTGTCTTTTGATATCGTTGTACACAATTCTATGTATGTTTATTCAGAAGAGAATAGATTGAAGTTAATGTTGGATGGTGGGATATTGATTTCATGTTTATGCTGCAGTCAGAATTCTTATCTTAAAAAATATTTAATTACTGTTACAATAATGTATGACCTTAGCCCCCTCATAAGAAGAGACCCGAGCCCTGTAGTGGGACGTTACGGGTTAGTGATGTTGATATCTGTTACAGAAAACATATATAAGCATGAGCCGACGAGTTGACACGACAGTCTCGTAGTCCCGAAACTGAGAGCACATATGTTTTACAATGCGTAAATAAGAAAGTACAGCTCTGGTACGAAGACCGTACCGTACCCATATTTATTTTAATTTTTATTTTTTAAAAAGACAACTCCCGCATTAGGAATATTCATTCCTGTGTCACGGGGATCTTTACAAACATACATGAAACGGACACAAAGTACATCCAGATTTAGAACAACAATTTATGGATCACAAAAAGTGTTGTCCCATGTAGGATTTGAACCCACGACACTTGGCGCAGTAGGAAGCGGTGTGGCGACCACTGAAACCACTAGGCCAACCGTGTAGTCAAATAGTCAATAGCTTATTTCCAGGCGTGACCTTGGTGAAATTCTTAACCAGCTAACAACGAAAGAGTAGGATTCTAGGTATCACCGGTCAGGGTAGTTATTGGTGAAACTGCTACATACTTCTGACTGTATCCCTAAGATTCCAAGGAGTTTTTTAACCTACCATCAAAAATTAAAATACAGTTTCGAAGAAAAATGTAGTAGCAGTTTTAAAAACAGGTAGTATAATGATTGCAACCGATTCAAAGACGGTGTGTGCAGACACAGGTTCACTCTCTGTTCTCTCACTCTCACAATCCGATGGGACGGCTATCCGACACGACCGGGGAGAGATCAAGCGCAGGGTCAACGACTTTACGTGCTCTCCGAGGCACGGGTGTTACAATCTCAACTTTCAAACTCTGGGATGTTGTTAAGCATTTCTATAATTAGAAAAAACCAATGAAATTTGTTGGTCCTACTTAGGAATCGAACACGAGAAGTCTTGATCGGCAATCGCATACGTTAATCGCCAGACTAAAGAAGTAGACGATAATAGTATAAAAATAATAGATCATAATGAATGTTCAGGATTTATTTACTGTTAGATGCTTTCATAGGTGAAAGTAGGAACAGCGTGTCAAAAACTTTTGTAGCAGCATCACAATCAGCAACACAGGTCATCAGCAACGCAAACAAGGGCTGTTGCACAACATGATCAGTTGCAGCAAGCACTAACGAACTAATATTTGTGACGAGCCTTTGTGAATAGTATGGTTAGCAGAAAAAACTTTACTTGGAAAATTAAAATGTACAATAATAAACGGACATGCATTGAACACAGGTTTATATTAGTGTTTATATATTTTTATGAATATCTTCAGGTCTCTGGTAACTGTTAAATGCTCATAAAAATAATTATGTGTTGCAAATTCATGTCTTCATCTCACAATATTTGTGCTAGATGGGAATTGATTCTCTCAGGTCTGCCAACGATAAAATTAAAAGAACTTGTGGTGACATACACATACAGCACAATAAAAGCATGCCACAGCGCTATCTACTGAGGTTTCGCCGAACTACGCAGAAACTATCAATACTGCATCATGATACAGTAGTTCTCGCGCCGATTAGCATAAGTGGCCATGGCCCGTCGGGCACGATCACCTTGCCCAGTCATATTATCCTCCCTTGGTGTTAGAGGGATATGATGACACACGTTTCTCTATATTCTGTCACAAGGTAACAATTCCCATGGGAACTTCTCGCGTTTTGCACGAACAACAGCACGAACGCTGACATTTTACGTTGATTTTCTGTTCGAGGGTAGTACCGTACTGGTCAAACCTGCCCGTTCGCGAAAAGTTCCCATCACAACATTGTTTGAATTTTCAATGGGTATGGCAACCATCACTCTTGGGTTTCACTTATGATTTCCATTAGGGAGAGTAGGGACTCACCGGCAGGGCGATACATAAAAAAATAAGGACTGCTGATACAAGTGAAAATTTATAACTAAGCATGTTATTTGTAAAGTTAATGTGCAAAACTAGAAATTTCATAATGTTTAAATTAATTTGTCAACATCAAACATTAGCATATCGGTGACGCCAACTCATAAGATTTTCTCTTACCAAAAAGTGCCTGACGTGGTTAAGAAAGATTTACCTTGAAAAAAAAATGTATTTACATTCTTTTTTCTTGTATTCATAAGATATAAGTAATTTCGCCTGTAGAATCCTCCCCAAGAAGAGTTTCATCATCAAAGTATTTTCTTTTCTAAAACCCGTTCTATCTTTACAATAAAAATAAAAATTGATCGACGTTGATTCCGTAGTTTAGATTTGATAGTGTTATACTGTAGTCATCTACTTTCTGACTTATAATACTTATAAAGACATAGTATTGACTTTGTACTTTAGACTCATAAGAAACAAAACAGTTTGATGGTATTTGATTCAATTTCATTTTTATTGTGTTAAGCCTAAAACTTTTCAAACCTAAAGTTTCTTTGAAGAGACAAAAAGCATTTATTATTTACATTCTTTTCTCTAAAATATTTACTATAACAAGTTAATTTTTTAATTTTAATTTCCCACGCTTTGTGGACACCAAACGATTTTGTAAAGTTAATTAAGGTGTTCATCAGACCGATTTACATGAGATGTGTACCCAAATGAATCTGTCTGGGGCTTTAATTAATTAGCATTTATATCTAGATTTGATCTTTTATCTCGAATGTCTGCCTTTTTTAGTTAGTAGTTTTCGAACTGTGAATGGCCTCATATCTTCTTTGTAGTCTTGAGTAGACGCAATAATTTTTTGTTACTTTACATCTACCGTTAATCGATCACAAATTAATTTGAAAACGTTTAGTTTCAATAAGTTTACTTTATGCTTTTGTCAATTTATTAAAAAGAATCATTAAAAATTAACACTTAGTTTCGTGAACTGTATAATTAATATTTTATATCTTTATACATCTGCAAAAGAAAAGTATAATTAGTCAAAGTATCCAATTAATTACTAGCATTTAAGTAGATATTTCTGTTATTTTATTCTCTTTGCAAAGTAAACACTAACATATTTTGATATATTGTCGATTTGGAAAAACAAATTTCAAGCGTTTTAAAAAATGCGAAATGGTTTGTTGCCAGCCAAAAGTCATTTTCAAAACGCACATGTTTTATCGCGAACATACCGCTAACAACTTTTAAGAATATATTATGTTTAACAAAAATGAATAGCGGTGAGTACCATGAAAATGTATTGATGAAATTTATGTTTTTTTAAGAAAAAGAAGGTACACTAAATGTTAATAGAAGTATAAATACAAGCTTGGAAATAACTTATACAAAGTAGTTTTAGTTTAAAGTTTTTACCATCAATGGGCTTTAATTTTCATTTGTTATAAATGTTACGACAGTTGTGACCACCTTTAATTCATTAGCACCATCACAACCAAAAATATTTGAAGTACAATTTTGTATTTACCTGTTTTACGAACCCTACATACCGCCACTTGCAGTGTGTGCGCTCGAACGCGTGCTGTGTACTTCTCCAATTGTCAGCTCAGATTTATATTCACCCTTTCTCTTTTACATCCTTCTAAAGCTTTGTATTTGTGATTTTTCATCTCTGTTTTGGGTTCCGTACCTTATATTTTACACATTCTTTTAGGGCAACGTTTCCTTAATTTTCATTTTGTTTATGTAACTTTAAAAGAGAGATTGAGACAAACTCGTAGGTACATGAGCAACCGCAAGCACGAAAGTAAGAATCAGACTGAAGGAGATAGAGCTTTGTCATGGATTTGAAGTCTTATATTCAGAAATATACAGAATAAAATCTATCATTATCATCAACAACCCATAATGTCCCACTGCTGGGCTTGGGTCTCCTCTCAAGAGAGGTTTAAAGTCATACGTATATAGTACGAAATCGGAGTTCTGTGCTACAGTTAACGGTTGTCGGAATTTTTAGAGTATCGACTACCAGTAGCGATTGCCACAGATGGTCTTATGTCAACCGGGGCTGACGGCTGAACGTGCTCTCTGAGGCTTGGACGGGTCGCAATATAGAACCTAAATAACTACGATATAAATTCGAAAACCGTTATGACTGCCAAGTTGACCTAGTGGTTTAAGCGGTGGCTACGTAGCTGGGACGGCACTTTGTGTGATCCACGAATGGTTGTTCTAAGTCTGGGTGTTCTTTGTGTCCGTTTCATGTATGTTCGTAAAGACCCCCGCGACACGATATGTTTATTCCCAATGCGGGTGTTGTCTAAAAAAAAGAAACTCTGTCTGTCTGTTACGTTTTCTTGACTAAACCGCTGCACCGAATTCAATAAAAAATTGCAAGGAGAAATTTTGATTCTTAACCAAGGACATAGATTATTTTTTACAGCTATGTGGACCCGGCCCATTTATGCCGAAGCATGGTTCTCTCAAGGCAATTGATTGCGGATTGTCTTAACTTTCTATTGTATTAAAACGCTCTGATACCATTTAACTATCATATAATATCAACATTTATTGCCTCGGTGGCGCAGTGGTAGCGTACGCGACTGCTGTCCATGAGGTCTCGGGTTCGAATCCTGGGTCGGACCAAATGTTTGTATGATCTGCAAATATTTGTTTCGGAGTTTGGGTGTTTTCTATGTATAATATGTATGTATTTACAAAAAAAGTGTATATATGTAATAATATCAGTTGTCTAGTACCCATAGTACAAGCTCTGCTTAGTTTGGGACTAGATGGCGTTGTGTTAAAAATGTCCGAAAATATATAGTATTATATTATATATATTATGTCAACCACATACCTTTTAAATAAGTAACAACGTACGAGTACGTTTAATAATCTTACAATTCAACTGATTCAAATATATCTCGAAATTTTACATCTACAAGACGAATTATTAAAGTCAGGATTTAAGCTCTGGATTTTAGGTTTGTGGTCTCATAAATTGGTTAAACCGCTTTAAGATGTATCTATGAATAAATTTTAAGTTTACTTGTGTCAAATGGAGGGTGAATTTACTAGCGTATGGAATATTATTATTCGCTTTCAGAGTTATTTTTATAGTTGCGCGGAGAGATATCGCACCAAAAGGATCGCCTCCTCGCGCCGCTGACCTCCCGTCCCCCGACGCTACTTTGGGCTCGTGCGCCGACACCTCGTACATGGTCTGAATGATAAATACCCCATGTCTCTTTACCCGACTACGGTGAAGCCAAAGAGATACATAGTGATAGTTTCAGATTCTGCGCATGTTTGGATGTTCGATAGCGCTGAACTTAATTGATTTTTCGTTTATTTAATAGTTGGCAAACGAGTACACGTATCGCCTGATGGGAAGCGATAACCACCGTTAATGGACACTGCGACACCAGAAGCATCACAAGTACGTTACCGGCCTTTGGGCATGGGGAAGGGAATGAGGGAGGGGTTAGGATATGGTATAGTTTCCTCTCGGCTCTGACCGCCCAGAATAAGGCGCGCCTCTGGCGCCCTCAGAGGGTATTGGCGGTCAGAGCCATACGCGGATACCGCACGGTGTCGACCGAGGCGGCGTGCGCCTTGGCTGGTACACTCCCGTGGGATTTGGAGGCGGAAGTGCTCGCCGAAGTTTATCGACGGGTGGCTGAATTCCGGGCGGAGAGCGGCATGCGCCCTCCGCCCGAAGAGGTACGCGAGTGGCGTGAAGCCGTCCGTCGAGCCACTATGGTTCGTTGGTCGTCGCGGCTGGAGGCTCCACGTGCTGGCTTCGCCACCGTGGAGGCCATCCAGCCGGTCATCCACGCTCCATGGCCAGCGGCGAGAGCAGTTTTACCGCGGTCGCGACCTTCTGCGAGGAAGTCATCTCGCAGAAGGAGGCGGCGGAGAAGGCCCGGGAGGATGATCTCCACTCGGACGCGATCCGCCGCCGGCGAACCGGGCGGCGGAGGCGCGCCTACCAGCGCCTCATGCCGCCCTGAGTGTGGCCGCGGATGGGCGGGACGGGTTTTCCCCCCATCCGCTTTAGAGGCCACCCGCGAGGGGGGCGACCTTACAGGTGTGCCGTACGTCGCTCACCTGAAGAGTTAACATCAGACGACGGAGCCCGCTTCAGTGCGGGCTGGCGCTGGGAGGGGTCCGGATGGCGTAAGAAAGCGGTTCCCGGATCCCTCCCGTCTCAGGCGCAGAGTGGCACACCGTGGTGGTTTAGTGGGTAGTCTGGCTGGTGTCAGTCAGGAGTCCCACACGAAGCGAACCCCCTGTACCCGCAGGGGGGGAACGAAGTGCGTAAAGGCATTCCACCACGTCAAAAAAAAAAATGGTATAGTTTCCTCACTTATTCAGTGAAACACTGCGCAAGCGTTGTTTTAAACCAATCATCTGTGAGGCCGTGGAATCACTCCAGTCGAGCCGGCCCATTCGCGCCGAAGCGTGGCTCCCACAGCAGAATGCTTTAAATTTAAGCTTTTGTGCATGAGGTATACTCGAAAACTACCCATAAACTCATCTCATTAATATAACAGCAAGAGTTACATAGGCTATTTTTTTTAATATTATATATATATATATATATATATATATTAAATATGCTGTTTCTTACCGACAACCCTTACATAAATAAATCGACTATAATCTTAACTGAATTGAAGTTAACTTCAAGGGTAGTTTTCGAGTAGAATTTAGATTTAGAAAAATGTAAAACAATCGTAAAATACTTTTACAAAAAACAGCCGTTGAATTGGCAATCTTCTAGCATGAAATAAAGTTAGTGCCTTAGATATATATAATCTTTGCTCTCGCATTAATTATTAAGCATAGAATTTACTTGAAAGTTAAACATGTAATGTGGCACTGGAAACTTTTTATTTGACATATTACGTAAACAAACTCGAGGCTTTTTCGGTCTTAAATAAACTTGAACAAAGTTAGTTGGGGGCTTATTGCACTGAATTATTTGTTCTGATATAAACGAAGACCACAGGATTTTCAATGTTGAAAAATGCTCCTGGTCGCTTGGTCTTTTTTAAGTAGTTAATAGAGATGCTTTTCTACTAACTAATTAATTATTTTACAACTTCATACACTTGTGTACATCGGCGGACTTAGTATAGGAGGGTAGATTTTATATAGAACTTTGTAAAATGGAATATTAATTTTATTATGTCCCTAGATAAACTTCGCTGAAAACCTCCTTTCGGATTATGCGATATTATTACTACTATAAGTTAAGACTATTAAAAGCTAATATGATAAAATGATTTCTGTTTTTCTCCAAAACGTCATATCTAAGCTTCCTCAAAAATGGGCAATCCAGTACTTTGAAAAACTTGAATTCGACCCAGTAGTTTTAGAGATTAACCTAGTCAACTAGCCAACTAGCAAACGATTTCTTTAGCTTTATTATAAAGCATTAGTATATTTTTAGAAAAATAAATTGTTTGTCAATAAAAGCACTCTCACAATAGATTCACACGGTTCATCGCTTTTTAGACACAAAGGTTTTGAAATCGCCACTTGGGTCGGATATGCACACGGTGTGATAAACCAAAAATAAGGAAAATTCGGACACGCGTGGCGTCATAGCGTTATATATTATTGACAATTGATAATATTTTCTTATTTTTTTATCTTCTTCTCTATATAGTTTCTTGGGTTCGGTGTCCGGGTCGGAACAAATGTTTG
This sequence comes from Hyphantria cunea, assembly GCA_003709505.1. Taxonomy (NCBI): domain Eukaryota; kingdom Metazoa; phylum Arthropoda; class Insecta; order Lepidoptera; family Erebidae; genus Hyphantria; species Hyphantria cunea. Next base: position 413,258 of record PKRV01000777.1, read on the forward strand.
TATGATCTGGCAATATTTGTTTCGAATTTTGGGACTTTTCTATATATAAGATGTATGTATTTACAAAGAAGCATTAAATTATTTTTCAATTACTCTAGCTATCATAGCTCTGTTTAGTTTGAAGTTAGACAGTGTTGTATATAATATGTCCAAAATTTTTTATTTATAAGTAAGTCTACACACATTTCTGCCAGCGATGCACAATGCAAATACAAAGATGCAACAAACAAAACAACTACGTTTATTAGTTTTTATAAGCAAGTACTGCTGTCGGGTGGGAACATTTTAGTTCCCCCTTGTATGTACTAGACGTGAGAATACAACTGGTGCCAGTAGAGTTCTAGGTTTCTTTTTTTTATCTATGACCCTGCCCAAATAAATGACTCTACGGCAATAAGAGTAGGGGCTTCATTGGCAACGTAGTTTATAAATAAACTCATATACAAGATACATAGAAAAGGGTTATTTCCACATCACAGGGTTTTGAACAGAAGATGGATCAGAGCAGTTAAATTCTTCCGAAATACAGCCCCACGTTATCGCGGACATTCTGGGTCGTTTTATCTATTCAAATTGGAATTCTCGCGACCCAAAATAGTATAGGTAAACCAAAACACCTTAGTTGAATTTTCTTATGAAAGCAAGTTATTAAAGTTTGTTTTTCTAACATATGATTATTTAAAATCTCACTTTCAATATATGCAAGCGTTTAAATAACAATAATATATTATACACAATTGAAATGTTGCTAAGCTGCTTTGTATTTAATTTCAAATGACGTGCAACTAGAGACGACTGTACTGCAATGTCCTGGTGGTGACTTCTAAATCGCAAAATTATTAATTATTTCAATGTAATTTTTATTTATTTATTTATTTATTAACTTAATGCACATGTGGTTCAAAGGCGGACTTAATGCTATTAGGCATTATCTACCAGTCAACCTACAGGTGTTGCAGAAATATGATGCGGTAGGTGCAAGGACAAAATTTTGAACTCGGACTAATAGCAATTATGCAGATACTAGATAAGCATATACAATTATACTACTACATATATAACAGATACACAATATACAAAAACATACACATATACGTACATACACACATACATACATACATACACATAAACATATATATACATATATATACACATATATAGACGGGTATTAGCGTTGAGACTATACTGCCAATTCACTCAGAAATAGTTTGCGAACTCTTTTTTTAAATGTAAGACGATTAATAGACATCCTGATTTCGGTAGGAAGTGCATTCCACAGTAGGACTGACTGCACATAGAAGGAACTATTGATAAAGTTAGTGGTGTGAGAGGGGCATAGAAGAAGCAGGTTGTCAGTTGACCGAAGACTTCGGTCGTGGTTGGAACATAAGAAGCGGAAATGTGGTACCAAGTATTCGGGCAATGATGGAGAGTTCAAAAAAGAAAAAAGAGAAGTCAGGGCACGTAGACTGCGGCGCTGCCGAATTGGTAGCCATTGCAACTGGGAACGTAAAGCAGACACATGATCATACTTGCGAAGATTAAAGACGAATCGAATGCAGTTATTGAGAGGTCTAGTTTGTTGAAGAGGTCTGCATTCAGGTCAAAACAACACACATCACCATAGTCGATCAAGGGAATTATTAAAGACTGCATTAGCGTGACCTTGGTTTTAACAGGAAGGAAGTTCTTAAGACGATATAAAGCACGAAGACAATAGGTGACCTCCTGACTGACGTGGCCAACCTGTGCCCGCCAATCAAGTGTCGAGTCTATATATAACCCCAGGTTCTTTACTACTGTACTTATAGGTATTATAATATTGTTGTAGACAATTGGTGGGAGGGACCAACCTACTCAGCATCAGTTTGCTCCCTACGATGATAACTAGACATTTGGTTGTATTTACCAACAAGCCAAACCTCGCAGACCAGCTTCTTATGAAATCTAAGTCATTGTTGACTTTGTCAATTGCGTGTGAGATGTCCTCAATCCTTGACTGCGTGTACACCTGCAGATCGTCAGCGTATAGGTGATACAAACACTGAAGATGTTCGGTTACGGGATTAATAAAAATTGAGAATAATAAGGGAGATAATATACCACCTTGAGGGACGCCAGTGCAAAGATCACACCAACTATCACACACCAAAGATCACACTAATTTTTCCCTATTGCTTTTAGGTCACCCTTCTGAAGTAGATCTGATCATTACGGTATTATAATTTTAATGACTTAGCACTCATATTATAATATTTTGTCAAATTATTCAGCATCTAAACTCACTACAAACTCTCTCACACTTCAACCAATAGTTAACGAAAGCTTGAAACAAATGACAGTTTAAACTTATATAGTGCAACTATCCATTCGAATATAAAAACAAAAGTTTGGGTTCAACAAGTAATATCACTTAGCTAGTACAGGTAAATTGAGATGGGTTCCGTTGGGTATTGGAGAGTACTGAATTATTTATTTACGGATCTGTTGCAGAATGTTAAACTAGTTCCGATTGGTTCGTAAATAAGATGTTAAAAGTATATGTGGATCTGCTTTTTACCATTTGTATTTAAGAAATGTGCCTTCTATTTTTCGGTCAATGTCTTTAAAATAATACTAGTGGACGCAATGCGTGTTAATAATGATTTTAAGATCAAGCAAAGCGGTGCGTGACTCTCCTAAGCTTTCATCTGGGCAATGAGACCTTCACTTAAACTGAGGTCAAAATATTTCATTTCTAAATCAATTTAATTTATTTCATATTATTACAAAAAGTATCATGATAGTTTTCCATACTTAGTAAAGACTTCTGGGAAATTTGCATACAAAATTTCATAAAAATCATTGTCGCAACAATACTTGAAAAACCAAATTAAACAATAGATAAATTCGATAGTAGCTAAACCTTTACGATTATTTCCTCCCCACAAAACTTCGTAAAGAACTCGTAATATCAGTGAACAGCAATGAATATGAACTTCCCAAGTCCCTTGAACATAACCTTGAACAGATTTCAATCAGAAGAGATGTCTCAGGTGTCATCCAATCGTTTACGAGGATCCAATTCTGTCCGCGCGATTCGTCCCGTTCTCATCGTCCTATAAAATTGAACCGGCGGGGTATAAATCGCACAGGCAATAAGGAGAATATCCCCCTCCTACGGGGAATCAAGAAAAAAACATTTTTAGAAACAAATTGCTGGCTCTTTGTTTAGGTTAGTGTTGGGATGAAAACATGCTTTGTTATCGATACATCGAAATTTGATTTATTAGAAACAGAATGGGCAAGCTTTGCTCGGCACTTTTTTGGTCATGACTAAAGATTATAGATATGGAAGAGATTGCATGTTGAGCGATAAGGCCTTTATACATTAAGTGATTTATTTAGTTATCTGGTGTGCAATAAAATTAAAGAGATAAAATATATAAATATAAAAAAATGCTCGTTTAAAGGTATTAGATATCATCCAACAGAATATCATATATGAAAACTCTAATAGTGAATTCAGATTTGTAATTTTATTTACGAAATTATCAAAATTTTTTTTTTTTATAAATAATTATACTTAGAGAAAAACTTGTAAAGTTATAAAAAGTCTGCTAAAGTTAAATACTTGTCCTTGTTAGTATTTATCTCTTTTGAATTTATTTATGGTACAGAAAGAAAGTATTCAATCCATGCTTTAGGTAATCTAGTATTTTCAATAATTCATTACTGAAATAACTTCATAGACCCATAAAAATTCATCATTCGAACAGTATTCATCAAATTAAAAATTTCTTCTTGCATTCAATTGCATATACTAATTTTCAATTATTCATTCATGAAACGTAACTTGTCCAATATCCAAAGTTCTGATTTCATAACCAACAGCAATATAAAATTTAATATGTCGTATCTTCTTTGTGGTCCTTCGAGCCCATTCCTGTAGACCTTATTTGACAATAAAACTAACATTTTGCGCAGTAAAAGTTTTACAATCAATTGTATATGTCGTAATACGAAATATTTTTATATTTCCAGGACTTAACCTTTGGAATTTTTCTTTTAAGTTATATAATAATATGCAAATAAAATATTGTGACTTAATACGGCTGTTTCTTTCGTTTATACTTTTATATTCTTTTTGATAGTTTATTCAAAACGTAGGCAAGACCTTATTGTATTATATAAAAGAAGATAAAAGGACAATGCGATGCCGACTATAGATGATATCTGTATTACCTACTTTTTGGTGCCGTAATCTTAGTGATGATGACCTTATTGTTATGATGAAGATAGTTGAACATAGTCTCATAACTAAAAGTTCTAATAACGAAAAAAGTACCAATTGTCCAATCTGGTTCTCTGCCAAATAACTTCGTTACGAATTTTGTTGTAGAAAAGAGAAAAATGTCACCACGAATGCAACGCTTTTGTAATCTTCGCGGAAGACGTTACTATTACAATTAAATATGTTTTATATTTTTATGAAAAAAAAAAACTATGGGACACAAATTAAAAAGATAAACTTACATCATGAACAAATAAAACTCACAGGTGATGTGTGTCAAGCTTTTCTACCGGTTTATTTTATGTTTTAAGAAATTATGGTGAATACCTTATATAAATATTTGTATCGTAAAGAATTGCTTTGGTTAACATTAAAACAGTGAGTATGAGTCTACATACGTTCGATTAATACTCCTACAAGTCAGATAGGCTTTAGCTGTTATTTACCTAACAATATATATATATAT